>JAPWTK010000352.1:0-495316 GCA_029963805.1 Aromia moschata | reverse complement strand
ATACCATCGAAATGCGAATTTCGATTTCGAAAGTTGTGGTGAAATTTAAACTTAGAATTAAGGTTTCATGCTTCTATTACAATATGTCAGTTGTTGTCAAGTGCCGCAAAGCGAGAGCTACGGCTAAATTATAGGAGAATTAGTCTCCTAAATGAAGTTGCTATTGAGTTAAATGTGAGCAAAATTCGTTCATTCTATGTTAAAAGAACGGCGGCAAAAGAATAACGACTGCAGAGGCCTGTTTAATATGATGTATAGGAAACGAGAATCAGGATAACGCTTTGGTCTAATGTTTTAATTTATCCAATAATTTTAAAATCGCAGTGGAAAGCCCGTAAACAAACGATAATTCCAGGATCTCTAAAGGTATAGTCCAGTAAGCAGGAGCTAAAATCATAAAAAACTGTTCTTGAAACATATAGGGCTAGTTTTGACGGGTCCCTATGTATTTTTTGCGTAGAACTGAAGGTCCGTAGAGCTGAATTTTTAAATTAACAATTTGGGAAGAATTTTTTTAAATTAATAATTTGTGAGAAGTCTTTTTTTTCACATTTTTCACATTTAAGCCCAACCCGAAGTCTCAAAGTGCTATTGTTAACTTACCCAAATGACTGCTAAACTTGAAAAAGTGTTTTTTTTACCATTTTTTTACTTCGAAAGTAGGGCGGCTAGATCATGAAATTTGGAGGGACTGCTGTTTGTAGCATGAAGTTTCAAAAAAATTCAGCTCGATCCGTTAATAACTTTTCGAGTAATTAACGATCGCATTTTTTTGCAAGCCTTAATTAACAATGACGCCACTTTTTGTTTATTGTACGATATTGACGGGCTAGAAAAATCATAAATCTCTACAAGTTTGCGAGACTTTTTGAGATTTTTAAAAATGTTAATTTGGGCCAGTTTTATAAAGTTTTGTACGCAACTACTTTTTGACGCGAAGTATATATTGTTTTAGCGTTGCCGCTTCGAAATTCTCGAATTGTGACTATAATATCTTGACGCCCATTTTTTTGTTTAAAATACGCTCTTGAAGCGTACATTTAAGATATTATAAAAAAAGCGTCAAAAAAGGCAGTCGCGTAGAAAACGTTATAAAACTGGCCCAAATTAATATTTTTCAAAATCTCAAAAAGTCGCGCAAACTTGAAGAGATTTATGATTTTTCTAGCCAAACTTGTTCAATATCGTACAATAAACAAAGAAATGCGTCATTATTAATTAAGGCTTGCAAAAAATGCGATCGTTAATTACTCGAAAAGTTATTTGATCGAGCTGAATTTTTTAATTTATAACATATCATACTACAAACAGCAGTCCCTCCAAGAAATTTCGTGATCATAGTCGCCCTACTTTCGAAGTAAAAAAAGGTGAAAAAGTTTTTTTCAACTTTAGCAGTCACTTGCAACTTGAAATTCAATAGGCTACAACTTCTTTATGCATATGCTATATAAAATATGCCAAGGAACGTAGATATAGGTGAAAATGTGAAAAAATACGTTTTTTTTTCACAAATTGTTAATTTAAAAAAATTAGCGGGACGGTTTCAGCTCTACGGACCTCTCGCATTGTGTTCTACACAAAAAAATACATAGGAAACCATCAAAACTAGCCCTATATGTTTCAAGAACACATAAAAATAAGTGCCTACTGAAATTGCGAAACGAGCTATCAGTAGTAAATCAGATATTAAGTTGTCACCAAGGCTTCTCCCATTTTTTAAAAAGTTCTTCCCCACAAACTTCTTTTCGTTTTTGGGCATGAGCAGTTATGATGGAACACTCACACCAGCAGCAACAGTCCCATTCATTTTTGTAAACTGAGTTTGGTTTGGACACGCAATTGGTTTTGGTCTAGACGCGCAACACTGTTGACAACATGTATCTAGATACAAGTTGTATCCAATGAATTTGTTGCCAACCCCGTCAACAGTTGTCAACATTTTTTGTTGGCCGGTCTGCCTACTTTAAGACAACACGTAGCGTAGGGCTGAAGAACCGGGCTGCTACACAAAGTGTTTCTATCTGATGAGAATGTTTTGTGAAATAGTATGTTTCACAAAACATTCCCTTCAATTAAAACATACTTTGTGAGTAGCAGTTCAGTTCTTCAGCCTCTACTTTACGTGTTGTTCTTAATGTAAGTACAAACCGGCCAACAAAATGTTGGCAACAAGATATTGGTCTGATGAGAAAATATTCCATCGCGACAACTAAGAATGGTAGGATATTCTAGGACAAGATTCGAATAACACATTGGGCACATTTTCGTGAATGTTTGGGGATGGATCAGCGATCATGATATAGGGTGAGCTGGCAAATCCATGGGTGACTTACCGAAGAAAACTGCAGAAATTTACACTTGTTATTGGCACTGGTCAGATGGCAATTCGCTGAAGATTTGAATGAAGGAACAAGAAACGCAAATCTTCAGACTTGTTTAGGTTATTTTTATTTAGGTACACTTTTTAGTCAGTTGTGACTGGAATGTTATAGAGTTGTAATCGAGAACTTACAAGTTAATAAAAGTGTTTTAAGTGAGTTATTGAATGCGAAATGTTATATTTGCATACGCAACGTCTCTTTTGGTTTTATACACCGTTCACATTTCTATGACTGGTAAAATGGTACCTCATGGCAACAGTTCATTCACCACTGAAGTTCCTGAAGAACATTATAGGTGTATCAAGTTTAGTAATACAAATAAAATCTTGTCAAACAAAGTTTTCCGAGAATATATTTTCTTTTTTATAAAAAAAAAAACTAGAAATGGAAAATTCTACTGTGGATGTGGAAGTAAATGGAAAGACATGGATTGGTGGTGATCCAAAGAACCTAAAACTCTCTTCCAGATATCCAGAACTGAGTTAAGCACACCACAAATCTACTAGAATCTATACTGGGGCTGGCGAACAGATATAGTAACAGCGTGACCATAATATATTGTACTTGTGCTATACAGAGCGATACTTTTATATTGACTATGACAACTATCACATATTTAATCAAAGTGTAAAACAGTCTAGCAACGTTTTCGTAACAGCCAGTCAAATAGTTAGCATGCACTAATCGCGGCCCTAGTTATATTAAATATTTATTACCAATGTAACCATATATTTTTGTGATTTGTTTATATAATGGATGCCCGATGTTTAGCAAAAATGTCTTATTATCCAATATGTATTTTTCATTAGAGATTGTGAAACAACCTCTTATTTTCGCAATACCAATTTCACAAATCTGTATTCGCGTATATAGGCATGAGTATTTCCAAATCTGCCATATTATTTTAAGAAAGTACTTGTATGTCAATATTTTCTCTGACTCGTGTTTGCAGACCAAACAAAATATTAACTAAACAACCAAAAGTGTTAACTCTCAAATAAGCATTAATAATTGTAATCCATTGTTTAAACCCTTTCGACGATATTTGCCCGTGTAAACATATATATAATGTGGTGTTTGCTTGGCACACAAATAATCGCCTTAACGCTGGAATCTCACGAATGTCCACTTTATATAGACACAGGACTGAATGGAAATACCACTGTGACAGTATTCATCTATGGAAATACCACATCAATTACAGATAAACTTCAAGAAAAGATCTGAAGGAATACATATCTCGTCATATCTGGGGGATTATATTTGCCCTCTTACTGGCTCAAGTATGTTAGACATTAGAAGTCCCAATATTTGGCGCATACACACTTAATATACATACTGGCAGCTTCCTCTGACCTTAATAAATTGTAAAACTGAGTGAACCAATTGTCATGGTTATTCTCGAAAATGGGCGTGACTCAATTGCATCGCTGGCGGCAGGTTTCAAGACATTACGTCACAGAAACCAGTATCTAATAAGTTTATTGATAACCATATTCACTCCTACTAATTCTTTTACTATCTGGTAAGATTAACCAGTTCACTGGTAGAGTTTCTGTCACTGTTCTGTTCGTGCCAAAACTGGTACGGTCGAATAATTTACGAAATAATACAATATTTAGTACATACTTGTTTTTTGGGTCACCGAATCGATTCCGGAGGTTTTTTTTTGGATCCACCATCACCAAAGGTTGAAAATAGAGGTTGGGGGTGAAATTTTGAGTTTTTTAATTCTTTACCAATCCGTTCCACATTTTGTATGAAAGGGTTTTTTTTGTGTCTCTAATTCGATTGCAAGAGTTAGTTCTTTGCTCGCCGCTCCCGAGGCGAGAAAAATAGGGGTTGGGTGATGACATTTTGAGTTTTTTGAATTATTTACCAAACCATTCCAAATTTTGTATACGGGGTAGTTTGTGTCTTTAATTCGATTGCAAGTTATTTTTCTGGTCTGCCAGAGTAAAAACTCGTTCACTGAAATGGCTGTGGGACAAGGTGCATTGTCGTGATGCAACATCCAGTTGTTCTTCATGTTTGGTCTCACATGCATGACCCTTTTTCAAAGAAGAACCTCTTTGTAAAAGCGTTGATTTACTACTCTTTGGTTATCAAAAAAAAAAAATCAGCATGTATTTGATCTTCGACTTGCTCATTCTTGCTTTTTTGGGTCTTAGAGACCTCGAAGTGTGTCATTCCATGCTTTGGGGCTTGGTTTCCGTTTCCAGGTCGTACTCAAACACCCAAGTCTCATCACCAGTAATGACACGTTTCATAAAATGGGGATCATTTTCAATCGATTCCAAGTCAAGACACCTTTCTCTTCTGATGCCCTTTTGTTCCTTCGAAGGCCTTCCGCTGCATGGTTCATCTTCAATCGACTCTCTTCCTTCTGAGAACGCCTTAAATCACCGAAAAACCTGGTCTCTTGAAAAAAAAAAAAACACTGTCTCCGTAAGCGTCCAAGGCGTTTTGTTCCTGCGAAAGGATTTTTGGAAAGGTTTTTGGGCAGATTTTTCTCATCCCCAATTCGTCAGTCAAAATCTGATGAACAGTGGTGTGATTCAAATGTAACTCTTCTCCGATCATTCTTGTCGTCAACCGACGATCTGAACATACAAGATCCAGTATTCTATCGACATTTTCATCGGTTTTGAAAGATGAAGGCCTTCCACTGCGTGGTTCATCTTCAATCGACTCTCTTCCTTCTGAGAATGCCTTAAACCACCGAACAACTTGAGCTCTTGAAAAAACACTGTCTCCGTAGGCGTGTTGAAGTTTTGCAAAAGTATCCGTTGCGCTGTGTCCACGTCTGAAGCAAAACCTGATAGCACACCGTTGCTCAAAATTAGTTTCGCTCATTTTTAAAGCGCACTAGAAAAAACCGGTTGACTAAAACAATCACAAAGAACAAACAAATGACTTTAACTAGTTCAAACTTGTACTGAAGGTGCATTACATGTTAACCCTTTCCGTACCATGGCCGCATATATACGGCAAACCCTGAACAGGGCCATCAGGACCTCTGCCGTACTCATTCACTGTTGTACAGTGTTTTATACCACTGCCGTATATATGTGACGGTTATTAAATTTAGCTCCCTTAGTAGGACCAAAGCCGCATAAATGTATCACTTGCTGCCGTATAAATACGACACTTTTCATTTCTCGGCGTCATAGAGGGGGTCAGGAAAGGTGGGGAAGTGGCGTCTATGGAGCGTCCATGCTCGAATACGAGTTGAGACTTGCATTTAGTGTTGTAGTACTTCAAGAAAAAAAGAGAAGCGAGTCCAAGTACATGTGTGCGAAATGTAACGTTGGCCTATGTGTACAGCCTTGCTTTGAAGTATACCATACAAAGCAAACATTTTGAATACTTATATTTTGTTACATAATAAAATAAACTCATGATACTCTTATAAATAAAAACATTTTTTATGCACGTTTTAATTTTTTTTACACCCGACGTATATATCGGCACTGGTCCTGGTGGCTTGCAATAAAGTCCGGTCCTGGCAAGAATGCATCGTCATTTCAGGTATGGTACGGAAAGGGTTAACCTACCGCCCTTCCAAGTCTTGTCTCCGCAGTGTTGCTAGATCGGGCGCTACGTTGCCAATCTCATTACTTAATTTACACACTCGTATATGCAATATTGTTCTAAATATTGTCAATGTCGAACCATTATTTTTTAAACATAAGTGGGTGCAGATGTACGTGGATACACTGTTAATTGGCCAATAATGTAAATATAGCAAACTGAAACAGCCTGGACATACGCAGCGCATATCATTCATTGATACAATTTAATAGACTGTTAAGAGGCTGTTAGGTTGCTCCATATATTAGCTACCCAGACGCTGTAACGTTGAATTAGCACAGGCGACTCGATGATAACATCGGACCATTTATCTGTTTATCAGCCCCATCTAATTTCTGCTTATTCGCTTGTGTTTGAATATTCCTATGCAGGGTGTTCCACTGATAATGGGACACTGGAAAATTGCAGATTTTTTCATCAAAAAAGTCATCAAATTCAAACAGCGGTTATGTTGAAGCTCGAAACGAAACATCATTCGTGTGCATGAAATGTTATCGTGGAGCGTTAGATAAACAATGTTGTGGAACTGTCCTTTAATGGCAGTGAACTGCGTTGTACAGTGTGTGACGGTACACTGACGTGGCACGTAAAAACAGATGTTTTTCAGCATGTTGCTACAGATAAACATAAAGCTCGTGTAAGTAGTGATGTGAATGCGCGAGACCGATAAAAACAGTTTAACTTGGATTTAGTCGAAATGACAGTAGCGTGTAATATTCCATTCGCCAAATTAGATCATCTTGTGTTCAGTTCAAATCGTCCAGAACGCTGTCCGTGGAAAGTAAGCGAAGGTAGTTTACCTGCAGAAACAACTGTTAGACGATTTTACATAGCACCACTGTGTGTGGACATACAACAAATATCGTCTCAGAATTGCACGATAAACCTAAATGGATTAGCGTTGACGAAACCACGGATGTTAAAGGACAGAACATACCTAGTGAAGTGGTTGAGGGACTGAATGAGGCAAAGCCATGAAAGTGCATTTGAAAGCGTCAAGGACGTATTCTAATTTAATCCACGTCACATGTTTTGCACACGGGCTTCACCGAATTGCCGAAACTGTTACTTTAGCGTTGACAGCCTCGAATGTGATATAGATATTTGTGAAACAAACATCCAGATGGATGTGTCGGATATTCTACTAAGCACACCACTATTTGGGATTAAGGTTCCTTTGCCGATTAGTTGGGCTACAACAATCACCATCACATGTAAAAGGTAAGATATGTTTAACATTTCGTAGTGTTACTGATAGTGGTATCCTGGAGCCGCCCCTGGTAAAACACAAATCTACCATTAACATCCGAGCTCTAGATATCAAGATAGATAGAGTCAAAGTTAACAATATCATTTTCGATTTTTGCAAATCTCATCGTATTCTTGCAAGAACTTTATAACTTGAAAATGATGTTCTGAGTAATATATTTAAGACATTTGCGTGAGTGCAACCATTTAAGTCATGATTATTAGACATACCTACAATTTCTGATAGATGATTTTGAGGAAAACAATGCAAAGAAAGCGTTTTCAAATTCCATTTTTGTTAGCGTTGTGGCTATTTTTAAAGTACAATCGATTGTGAAGATTAAATAATATTAAATAAAATGTGGCTGCCTTCAGTTTCGATACATTTCCAAATATCGTAGCTGTGCTTTTACGTCTATAAAAAAATATTGTGGATATAAGCATACCATGCATCATACAGCATAGGTATCATATTTTCTTCAATAAAAAAATAAGCTATGTGTATTTTAACTTAACTCTTTAACAAGTTCAAAAACAGCCACGATGCTGACAAACTACAAGGAAGTTTGACAAGAAGTTTGAAAGTTCTTTGTATTGTTTTGCTCACGGCCTATTATGAAAAAATTGTTCATCTCATAATGATTAACGAAAAACATACTTTTAACGCAAATGTCTATAAAACTGAAAAAAACACGAAAATTTTGACAAATGACATTTTTAATAAAATCATAGATGCACAATGCTTAAACTGACGTAAACAGATGACAAAATGTGTAAAAAACTTTCAATTCTTAAGTTTTCTGTAAAAACGTCTTAAAAACTTATTAAAAGTTTTTAAAAAGTTATTCAAAAACATCGAACATAAAATAATAACACTGACACCCTGTATACTGGTTACCCACTGCATTCTCTTATACTAGGGTAAGTTTTGTTAAATCGCAATATGTTTACCCAAAAAATATGCAGTTTTGCTATGCCCCATTAATTGTGGGGTACCCTATATACATCTTAATTTTATTCAAATATGATATGAATATATAGGGATTACTGAAATAGGTCTATTGACATGCGTACGTCAGCGATGAATGGTTTGTGCGGTGTGTTATATAGAGGAAGTAAAAGTCATTATTAGAAGTAATAGCGAATGGCTGTCAGGAAAACCGCAAAATAAACAACGCGACAATTAAGTGAAGGCGCACATTCAATAGTTACTTAACTTAACGCGATTTATATCTTCCATTCGGTATTTCATGGCCGGCCATTTTGGTAAGTCATCGTTCCTCAGTTACGTTTATATACGAGGGGAGTTTTTATGTACTCTACTTAGCCGTGAAGGAAAAGAAAACCACAAAAAAGAAATAATTTTCTACATTATGACACCTCGACATCTATACATTTATTTCAAAGTTTTTGCAATGGTCAGATGTCCACAATGGTGAGAACTCCACAAAACAATTGTCTGTGGTTTTTTTCAAATTAGGAGGAAGATAGAACTCACTGGGTGCTAGATCCGGACTTTAGGTTAAAAGTCTCAACCCCTGGAAACCAAATTCCTCGATAATTTCTCAAATTTTGAAAGCCTTATGCACCCTACAATTATTGTCGAGCAGTAGCATTTTTTTGCACAAAATGTCTTCCTTTCAACAGTAGCATAAGCTAAGTCAGATCTTCCATCTGTAAGTTGATGTAAATTCATTGGTTAGAGAGAGGCTAAAGACCAATAACATTAACCTTCACGGTGGCCCTATATTTATTTGTCGGTGAGTGCTGTATATTCAACCAATAGTAGGTATACCCTTGTAAGTCCAGAAAATTGTTGCCATCAATTTTTCCGCCGTCCACTGACTGCGTATCCACCTTCTTAGGAATGGAGACCAGAGGTCTGCACGAATAACTACGGACTCGTCCGAATATAGGTATAAGTATTCATTTCATGATTGCAATGAAGCATATTTGAAATAGTATAAACTTGTACGTATATCTGACGAGTGTTAATCGGAATCGTGGCGTCGTTATCATTTAGGAAATGAATATAAATACACCAGCATCATCATGTGGTACGATTTAAATTTGGAACATAAATATACTGAAAATGATGATGAAAATCTTACAAACCATTTTCACAAACGGATTGTAAACGAGGAACTCTTTGATTGGTTAGCATATTCATCTGAAAAATGCTGTATCTACAAAGAATTTTTTTCGAATTTATTAATGAAGGATCCATGAAATTATTTCAATTTTATTAAAGAAGAATCCATGAAAAATACTTCAGTTTCGACCCCAACTTGTTGGTATCTATCTTGTGATCTCTTTATCTATGTGATTTGTTTACCAATGAGTAGGTAATACACTTACTATGTCTGCGATTACTACTTCTTCATGATTACCTAATAGTATCATTATCTTCGGTGTTAGACTATTATTTATTAATCAAATAGTCAACTGCAGTGACTCTTGTTGAAACTTTCTTAATATGTTACTTTTCTGATGGGGAGCCTGGGGATCCAAATTGTTGACATTTTGCTCATTTCTAAAAATCTGTATGTAAAATTTTCCAAATTGATATTTTTATACCTGAGCTTCCTCTGTAACAACCGAAAATTAAATTCTTCGACCTTTCAACATCAACTCTTCAATTGCCTAATTGTTCTACATGTTTTTTACCCCAAGAGGACTACTAAATTTTGAGCCATCTTCAATAGATTCCGGACTAAAACGAAATTGCTTGGACCAGAATTACTTATTATAGTGATAAACAAAATCACCATATACCGTAAACGGACGATTTTTTGGTTGTTTTCTTTTTAGTAAAAAAGAATGAAATTGTGAAAACTTGGTGCTAACTACACTAGTTTACAGGTGTTGAATATTATGAGTTGCTTTACATGTACTTAAAAAAAATACATATTCACTTTTATTACATTATCGCTAGTTGTATCAAGAGTCTTTGACTTGTTTACCACCGTATATTTTGCTCATTCCTAAAATCTGTATGTAAAATTTTCCAAATTGATATTTTTTATATCTGAGCTTCCTCTGTAACAACCGAAAATTAAATTCTTCGACCTTTCAGTATCAACTCTTCAATTGTCTAATTGTTCTACATGTTTTTACCCCAAGAGGACTACTAAATTTTGAGCCATCTTCAATAGATTCCCGACTAAAACGAAATTGCTTTGACCAGAATTACTTATTATAGTGATGAACAATCTCACCATATACCGTAAACGGACGATTTTTTGGTTGTTTTCTTTTTTTAGTAAAAAAGAATGAAATTGTGAAAACTTGGTGCTAACTACAGTTTACAGGTGTTGAATATTATGAGTTGCTTTACATGTACTTAAAAAAATTACATATTCACTTTTTTTACATTATCGGTAGTTGTATCGAGTCTTTGACTTGCTTACCACCGTATATTTTGCTCATTCTAAAATCTGTATGTAAAATTTTCCAAATTGATATTTTTTATATCTGAGCTTCCTCTGTAACACCGAAAATTAAATTCTTCGACCATTCAATATCAACTCTTCAATGTCTAATTGTTCTCCATGGTTTTACCCCAAGAGGACTACTAAATTTTGAGCCATCTTCAATAGATTCCCGACTCAAACGAAACTGCTTTGACCAGAATTACTTATTATAGTGATGAACAATCTCACCATATACAAAAAAAAAAACTGGACGTTTTCCACGAAACATCGAACTACTACACTTTTCTCGACGCCGTTTCGCAGTTGCTTAGGAGAAGATTAAAAATTAGTTAATAGAAAGGGTTAGGCACCATATACCGTAAACGGACGATTTTTTGGTTATTTTCTTCTTTAGTAAAACAGGATGAAATTGTGAAAACTTGGTGCTAACTACACTAGTTTACAGGTGTTGAATATTATGAGTTGCTTTACATGTACTTAAAAAAAATACATATTCACTTTTATTACATTATCGGTAGTTGTATCAAGAGTCTTTGACTTGCCTACCACCGTATATTTTGATAGAACGTAAAATGTAAATAAAGTTCACGTATAATCAACGTACAATCAATAAACAATATGCATGTGTCGTTCTTGGTCGCTTAGTTTCATCGCGGTCGCATGCTGGATGTTCGCTGTCGTTTTTTTTTCATTACTTCATGTTCCGGTTGAATGTCCTGCCCGATTAGATGTCTTGAGGCTTTCAGGATTTTTTCATTGTGCGTTCCGTATCGCCATCATAAATAAGTAAATAACTATGAATCTGCATAACGTAAATATTCTTTATTTGCGACGTTTAAGTTTTGCGTTAATCTAATCGATTCTATTTATATGCGGCTATTTGCATTTTCGTAGGTGCTTCGGCTGGATATACAGTGTCTTCGTAAATTAATACATAAAATCGTCACTGAATGTTAAAAAGGAAATCACTAGGAATCTCCAAAAAATAAGCTAGGGTGTCAGATTTAACACTCGGGCTGGTCACTCAATTGCTGCCCTTCTTCTTATCCAAGGATTTAGGAAAATCTAATCTAAATAGGATCAAAAAATGGTTATATAATACGAAGGTAGAATAGAAGACGCAGAGCCTTTATGGAAGTATCTGAAGACTACACTAATTGTGATTCGAGAAAATGACATTGGATTTACGAGCAACAACAAAAAACAGGAATGGATGACTAACGAAATTATGACACTAATGAATGAACGAAGTGTATATTATGTGCGCAAATTTACGCATAATACATACTCGAATATAATGAAAATGCGACCGTCTGGTTGATTCGTTCTCAATTTGGATTCAGGAATGGAATGGGAACACCTGAAGCTTTTCTCATTAAATGTGCCGACTTAGAGTTGTATGGATTTCATATCACAACAAAAGCTCATCAAGATCCTCCAAACGACCGGGATCGACGCACAAGATCTAAACATCACAAACAACTTGTACTGGCACCAGTACAAGTTGTTTGTTGTACAAGGATCTACATCAGAAGAGTTGATAATAAGAAGAGGTGTACGAGGGATGTGTTCTATCCCCCTCTTATTCAATCTTTATTCTGATACAGTGTTTAGCGAAGTTTTTGAAAACACAAACGCAGGTATAAAGATCAACATCACTAATTTTCGCTATTCTGACGATAGGTACTCGTGGTAATAGCCAGTAGCCTACCAGAGTTCCAGCTTCTCTTGGATCGCATTGTAGAATATAGCGAACGATTCGGTCTATATATAAATACATCCAAGGCTAAACTGATAGTATTATCAAAGACATCAACACATGACACCCTGAGTTTGATCTATCGAAAAGATCTTATTAACCAGCAAAACAACGCAAAAGTTGAAATTAAATCAAGAATTGAGTAAACGCGGAAAACCTTCACCAACATGAAAATATTTCTGGCAAATCTAACATCAGTCTTGAACTCCGGATTCAATTACTGTGCTGCTACGTCTTTCCTGTCCTTGTGTCGGGTGCGAGAGCTCGACACTCGACGCAGTAACAGAGAAACGAACTGACGCGTTTGAAATGTATGCCTACAGACGAATACTCCGAGTCTCTTGGAGGGAACGTAATACCAACATAGAGATACTCGAGTGCATGGAAAAAAAGTAAGAACTCCTCGTGACAATCAAGGAGAACAGGAGAAAAAACAGAGTCCTTGGTCATACCACGCCAGGCAAGCGGTATGAGTTCCTCCGCCTGATAATGGAAGAAAAAATCGAGGGGAAAAGGTCAGTTGGTCAAAGGCAAAATTCATGGCTGAAGGATCTACGAAGATGGTTTGGACGCACGTTAACAGAAATTTTCAAAGCTGCGGTCTCCCGTACTATGATAGCCAATGGGATCGCCAACCTCTATAGGGAGACGGCGTCTTAGAGAAGAAGAATAGGAAGGTGCTCCATCTTGCCGAATTCTCGAAAGATTCGGTTTGTCTGGATCTGAATACAGCCTTATCAGTACAGGGATGGGGTCATGTTGAGGAAAATATAGATACCACGCACAAGTAAAAGAATCAAGAATTCTACCACACCATCATTCATTTTTTGAGGGTGTTAAGTATGACACTCCATGATTAATGGGGATTTTCTGAACAGTTCAATAGAGATAATTTTGCCTATAGCCGTGTAGGTAAAGTAAATTTCATTTCAAAAATAGTACAAGACTTCATCACAGTACAGCGTGACCCGTTTCACAAAGTTATCATCGGTATTGCATAGTTCATAGTTTTTTGAATGTAAAGTCGATTTTCTTAAAAAAAAACCCTTATTTTCTTGTGCTCTTTCCAGTTCTGTCATAAAAATATGGGTTGTCGGAAAAATATTGATCACCTCGCGGAACGTTTCTGGTGGCCGAAAAAAAATTAAGACCCGCAGTAAAAAATGGCAATTCGCATGTACCCTGATAGCATTTTTTTCGAAAAAAAAATCCATAAGCATTATGAAATTTATTCACTACTTTATGAAAGCACTGTATGTTTCTCTGTGTGACAATTTGCATTTTTGTAGGAGCTTTGGCTGGATATATTTATACATATTTATGAATAAATTATGCAAAAGCTTCTTGTTTATCTCTTGTAGTCTATAAATGAATATAAATTCTACACTTGTGCTTGATTTTTCGTGTAGGTATCGGTAAAATATTTTTTGCATCAATTTTTCAATTTAATTTAAATGCACGTATTGATACATTTTATATTTTATGTTTAATCACTTTAAAGGGATTTTACATCTTTTTACATGAGGAATACATGTGTCCCATCTTACACAAGAAGACCTTGGAATGATTTCTAGTAAAATTATAGAAATATGACACAAACACTTTGGTTTTGACATTTTATATGTCTCTAACTTTAAAGATATATTATAGGTTTTAGATTACACTGACACAATATAAAAAAATCGATGTTTGTTAGGCTACATCACCATACCCAAAATGTTTTTGGAGATCGCTGAATCTGAATTCGTTGAACTCCAGCACGACAATTCGTTCCTTCTTTAAGTCGCCCTTTCCTTCCAAATTAAGAAGTGAAACCAACTAGCACATAGAGATATTTTCGAGGTCACTGGATCCGAATACGCCGTCTGTAGACAAATCACTATGTGTAGGCGATATACAGGGTGTTAGAAAAGTACCGGCACAGCAGAATAACTCGCTAGGAGTGCATTTTTGGAAAAAATGTTTTATACAATAGTTTTAGGATTTTCCCCGGCTGTCCATTGGTGACCTTGAACATGACCTTCAAGGTCATTTGAGGGTCAAGGTCGCTTTTCAAATGGGAACACCTATTTTTGACCCCGGAATCGAAGAGAGCGGAAAAAACACAGTCGGATAAGTCCTTGATTACCCTCATTTCACTGTGGAGGTCACCACCCTCATTGGTCCATTTTGTACGATTGACTTTGGAGTGACCTTCTGATGAGATGATTATCGTTGCCTCGAATTTTTTCCATTCTTCATTTTCGGGCTCAAGAATATGCACTTTTATACCACATTTATAAAAATGACCTTGACATCGAAATGGCCTTGAGGGACATGGTCAAATTCAAAGTTATCAATGGATAACCAGGAATAAACCTTTTGTGTCATTGTCTCTCTTGTTTGCGAAGAATAATTTTCCCACGATATTATGAGATTGACTTCAGGGTGGTGACCTACAGTTTGAAATGAGGGTAATCAAGGTCGGGTCCGACTGTAATTTTTCCGCTCTTTTCGATTCCGGGGTCAAAAAATAGGTGTTCCCATTTGAAAAACGACCTTGACCTTCAAATGACATAGAAAGTCATGTTCAAGGTCAAATTCAAGGTCACCAATGGGCGGGGTTGTTTGGGGGGAAAATCCTAAACCCTTTGTATAAAACATTTTTTCGAAAAATTCCTGGCGATTTATCCTGCTGTTCCGATAATTTTCTAACACCCTGTATAGGTATGCCCCTTCCTACTCACTTTTTGTCCAAAAGTTCCGTTTTCTAATAACAATCAAAAATTGCACCAGAATACCATTGTGCTGGTATCACATTTGTTGATTTTGGTACAGAAGAATATCATCTAAAAGAAATTTAACTGAGTGACACATTAAGATTTGTGTGGGGTCTTTTGAGTCTTGACCGGTTTCTGGACTTAACATTGTAATTACTTTCAATGGGTAATACTAGGGTAAATAAACGGGTAATAATAATTCAAATGTTATAAACTTTACTAAAGATACTAGGCCAGTTTAGAATTTTTGAATTTTTAAGGGGAAATGAGGGTGAATGGGGAGGGGGGGGGGTAATCCATACGTCAGAAATTTTTTATCATGGATTCAGCGAAAAATTTTATCAAAGATAGGAAGGGCCACGTCTCTAAAACACATTGTTTTGTCGACCTTCTGTTATGAATTACCGAGTAAGTATTCGTTGCACGACTGCAATGAAAGTGAGTTTTTACATCTTTTTACATGAGGAATACATGTGTCCCATCTTACACAAGAAGACCTTGGAATGATTTCTAGTAAAATTATAGAAATATGACACAAACACTTTGGTTTTGACATTTTATATGTCTCTAACTTTAAAGATATATTATAGGTTTTAGATTACACTGACACAATATAAAAAAATCGATGTTTGTTAGGCTACATCACCATACCCAAAATGTTTTTGGAGATCGCTGAATCTGAATTCGTTGAACTCCAGCACGACAATTCGTTCCTTCTTTAAGTCGCCCTTTCCAAATTAAGAAGTGAAACCAACTAGCACATAGAGATATTTTCGAGGTCACTGGATCCGAATACGCCGTCTGTAGACAAATCACTATGTGTAGGCGATATACAGGGTGTTAGAAAAGTACCGGCACAGCAGAATAACTCGCTAGGAGTGCATTTTTGGAAAAAAATGTTTTATACAATAGTTTTAGGATTTTCCCCCGGCTGTCCATTGGTGACCTTGAACATGACCTTCAAGGTCATTTGAGGGTCAAGGTCGCTTTTTCAAATGGGAACACCTATTTTTGACCCCGGAATCGAAGAGAGCGGAAAAAAACACAGTCGGATAAGTCCTTGATTACCCTCATTTCACTGTGGAGGTCACCACCCTCATTGGTCCATTTTGTACGATTGACTTTGGAGTGACCTTCTGATGAGATGATTATCGTTGCCTCGAATTTTTTCCATTCTTCATTTTCGGGCTCAAGAATATGCACTTTTATACCACATTTATAAAAATGACCTTGACATCGAAATGGCCTTGAGGGACATGGTCAAATTCGAAGTTATCAATGGATAACCAGGAATAAACCTTTTGTGTCATTGTCTCTCTTGTTTGCGAAGAATAATTTTCCCACGATATTATGAGATTGACTTCAGGGTGGTGACCACAGTTTGAAATGAGGGTAATCAAGGTCGGGTCCGACTGTAATTTTTTCCGCTCTTTTCGATTCCGGGTCAAAAATAGGTGTTCCCATTTGAAAAAACGACCTTGACCTTCAAATGACATAGAAAGTCATGTTCAAGGTCAAATTCAAGGTCACCAATGGATAAAACATTTTTTCGAAAAATTCCTGGCGATTTATCCTGCTGTTCCGATAATTTTCTAACACCCTGTATAGGTATGCCCCTTCCTACTCACTTTTTTGTCCAAAAGTTCCGTTTTCTAATAACAATCAAAAATTGCACCAGAATACCATTGTGCTGGTATCACATTTGCTGATTTTGGTACAGAAGAATATCATCTAAAAGAAATTTAACTGAGTGACACATTAAGATTTGTGTGGGGTCTTTTGAGTCTTGACCGGTTTCTGGACTTAACATTGTAATTACTTTCAATGGGTAATACTAGGGTAAATAAACGGGTAATAATAATTCAAATGTTATAAACTTTACTAAAGATACTAGGCCAGTTTAGAATTTTTGAATTTTTAAGGGGGAAATGAGGGTGAATGGGGAGGGGGGGGTAATCCATACGTCAGAAATTTTTTATCATGGATTCAGCGAAAAATTTTATCAAAGATAGGAAGGGCCACGTCTCTAAAACACATTGTTTTGTCGACCTTCTGTTATGAATTACCGAGTAAGTATTCGTTGCACGACTGCAATGAAAGTGAGTTTTTGGTTAATTGCGGAACACGAAGTAATTACGTTAATCGTTTAAGATGCTAAGAGGCTAGAGAGCGTTTGATTTGAAGAGTCACCAGTTCAACCAGCTACCATTTACCATGATGGTTAGTGTACCGGATGCGGGATATCTGCATTAAGGAGGAAGCTGATGCCGCTAACGTGTTACCAATTACGCCACACCGTATCATTCATGGCACGACGCGCGGGTCAATGGGCAGCCAAACTAGAAGTAAAATCAGTATTTCGCTTTTTCTATGTGTCTCTTTGTCATTTACATTAAAAATTTCCATCCAAATATATTTCTCCCACTGCAATTATTCAATTAAGTTGAGACCAAATTATATTTAATACAAGGTGTGTCTTAACTACGAGTATATTAGTTATATTACTATAAATATAACACGCTACACAGTGTGTTGTGAGTACATAAAAACCGATGAGTTTTCGAACTATTTGTGTATGAAGTACTCAGTGCAACCCATTTAAGATGCACAATTTTTCATAGTAGGCTCTGAGTAAAATATCGCAGAATAACGCTTTCAACCTCCATTTTTGTCACACTTTCTTGTGGTTGGTCAGCGTTATGGGTGTTTTGAAGAAACTTATTAAGGCTAAGTTAAAAATGTTCTAAATATTCTTAAAAATATTTACTAAAACTATTTATCTGTCTGCCTTCTGTGTGGACATATTTCAAAATTAGATTGTCTGCTCTACTTCCGTTAAACTTTATTAATGGTCACCCTGTATAGATGAAAAATGTCACAACCTGTTGATAGGTTTTTCGAATTTTTAGAGGCATGTTCCCTTAAGCGTTTTGTATATTGAACATATATATATATATATGTTCAATATAATATTAATATATTCAATATAATAATAATATATTCAAGTATAGGACATGGCCGCAAAATTGTAATTTCGAAGGAAGAAAAAGACGCAATTGGTCAAAAATGTCATTCTTCTCCACAAAAATGCATGACTTCATACAGCAAATGTTACGAGGCAAAAAATTAGAGAGGTTAGGCTTGGAAATATTGGAGCATATTCTCTATAGTCCAGATTTGTTACTTTGTGACTTTCTCTTTTTTGAATCCCTGAATAAAACGCTTAAAAACCAACGTTTCAGTGACGACCAAGCGGAAAGAAGTTTGAACGAAAGAATATCCTAAAAGTTTCTACGATGACGGGATTAAAAATCATCCATTCTTATGGGAAAAATGCGCTTCTAGAGCGGGAGACTATGACTATGACTGTGTGGTCGCCCATTCCTTCAACCCTTTTCAACTCCAACAAGCCAACATTCTATTGTTACGCGGCGTTTTTCATGATCACACCTCTGTTGGGAGATTCCGTTGATCCTAAAGCTACCTAGTAAATTGGTGTGGAGTTTCAAAAGTCGCTTTCATCCTTTGACAACGCAAAGCCTCCCCAAGCCACCTTCACCCATCCCCTCTGGTTCCGCCCTTGTTGAAGGGGTGTGGAGAGTCTCTGGCATCACTTTCGGGCTCTCGAGGTTGACCTCTGTGGACCAGCCCCAACAGGAGCGGAACCAGAGGGGGTTCCATCCTTATCAGCCCATCCTGTAGGTGTATGAAGTGCCGGCAGAATTTTGTGAATTTATATTTCGACATGGTTTCGTTCAATTGGATTTTGGGGTGTGGGATGACGGGCACCCTTTTATATCACAGTATAGCGACTTCGGCGTATTAAAACTAACTTTATAGGCTACCCAAATTAAAAATTGCAGGTTTCTAGCCCACATAGAACGCACATAGTTCTAATCTAAAAAGCGTTATGCTAATTTTGACAAGCGGTTTATTTGCCATCCTCGTGTTATCTCAAACTGAACATTTTCCATACCTGTATGTTTGCATGTAAGTATCTGTTTTCCCCCATGTCAAAAAAACTGTGGCGGAATACAAAAGATTTGTAAACTAATATCATGTCATAATATTTGATTCACGCGTTCGGTTGTAATTGCTTATTGCGGGACTTTGATTTTTCTAAAAGCGATGTCAGCCTCTGTTGCACTGAGCGTCTTGAAAACGCTGGCCCGTGGCACACCGAGATTGTCCACGAGGCACGACGTCACACAGGAAGTCGTCTATCATCATCAGTACATGAGAGCAAAGGCATCGCCATTGACTGCGTATTTATGTAGTATCCATTGAACGTCGAAAAGTCAGTTGTGCATCGTAGGTACTAATTTTGGGAAGTCCGTCAAGTGTCGAATTAATAATATCCTTCAACATTCGCGCCACATAAAATTTCCAACATAGACGTACGTATGGCGTAAAACCAGTGGCGCACAGTGGTCAATTTTGCGATTCTAGGAGGACAAAATTCCAAAAACTCGTGTTCTCAGAATTAAATTGTTTCCTTAATAATGTATAATAGACCCATTAAGGTATTTAATGCTGTAACATTTATTATTATATTATTAATTTTTAAAAATTCTTATGTTCTGTAAAAATTTTACATTTTCTGCAATATTAAAGTTTCTCGAGAGCTACAATTTGATTTCCGCTTTCTTCCGCGTTGATCTTTTTCCCATAGATTGCCTGTAACTTACTCTACTAAATTACAAAAAAAATGCCTGCGTCTAAGTGCGTCTAATTATTTTATCCTTAATTTTAGAAACGTATGTCATACCTCGCAGAAGCCTGTTCGAGATATGGGTTAGCGAACCGGAAAAGGGGAAAGATATATGAAGATGTATTCGTATATTTTTAATTACTTCAATCTTGCAACCCCTGATGCTAACTTAGAAGATGTTCTGATGAAAAAAATTCGTCATTTAGCCATAAATTGTCTCAAAGATGGGCAGAATGTTATAGAAATAAGGAGAAGTTTTTAAATAAACACAAAACATGGTTGGAAGACCTGGTTGGTTTTACCTGAATTACAACCATATATACCGGATGTTCAGAGCCAACCTACAGCTTCCAGTTCAAGTGGTCCAGGGAGGCCAAAAAATTATTTGAACAATCAAGTTAAAAGACCAAAAGACGCAAAATACAGTAAAGAATTGATTTATGCGGCTCAAGCAAGTTTACAGTCTGAGGGTAACCGTGATGCAGCAAAAAGCATTACTAAAAGAAATGATATCTACTTCTCCGAAATGTGCTACACGTATCAAGAAGTCTTTTCACTCTTCTGATACTACAGGGCGAAAGCTAAATAATGAAGAAGCACTTGTTTTAGACGGGGAAAATGACCAAAAGATCGTATATTGCTGTGCAACAACGCCTAAGAAGTATTGGCTCCAAGGTATGTCCATCATAATCTTTCCTGATTGAAGCCAAGGCAAAGTGCTATCCGGAAAATGTCGTAGTTACAGAAACAGCTGCTGAAGTGGATTTACAATCTTTAATAGAACATACTACGAGACGGATTTGTGAAGTGCAACGGATCGTGTTGAACTAAACGATGTTGAAATAATTTTTAAATGGGGTTCCGATGGTAGTTCTGATAGTGATTAGATAACTTTATTTAATATTCCAATTAATTTTATTAAACATTTGTAGCTATAGAGCCATTTGTCTCATTTTATGGAACTTTGTACTTTTTATTATGTATTATTTTTTATTTATTTATTTATGTGCTATATATGACACAGTAATTACCTTAAACTTTCAAAATAAATGATATTTTAACAAAATAAACACGTTTTTTTGTTAAAATAATGTTGTCCTTCTCTAGAATCGCAAAATTGACGTGTGGCGGTCCGTGGAATTTGACACGCTTGTATTTCCGTAGAGGCCTGGGACCCATACCATATTTTAGGGGTGATTACTGGACCTAAGTAGAAGGCTCTAATGGCAAAAAATCTTCGGGAAAACTTGCGAATTTTTTTTCCAAAAATGGCTGCCTCTGAGCAGATCTTGGAAACGGCTTGCAAAATATTTGTGAAATATTTTTTTTTTCATAACCATCGAGTGAATACAAACTTTTTTTTTATGCTTGATTTTTGCAAAATTCTTATTTTGCTTAAAGATACAACTATTGTAAAATCTCACAGACGAAATGTTGGGATGAAATAAACATTCAAATTACCATAACTTTTACAGATCTCAAAATGTTCCAAGATCGCCCGGAGGCAGCCATTTTTGAAAAAAAAAATCGCAAGTTTTCCTGAAGATTTTTTGCCATAATAGCCTTCTATTTAGGTCTAGTAACCACCCCTAAATTATGGTGTGGGTCCCATGCCTCCTTACGAAAATACGAGCATGTCAAATTCCACCGACTGCCACTGCGTAAAACATATTCGTAATTCAGTTGAAAATATACAGTGTAAAATTACATTTATCATTTTTTTAAGATGTGACATCATCGACCATTTTCACCCTACAAACGAAGTATGACTTACATTTTAGCGATGAAAATTCTAGATATAATGTGTATAAAACGTTCCAGCGAGACAACGAAGAACATAACGCGCAAGAAAAAATTAAATACAGCGTCCGCCAAATAGTCTGATCGCCTGAAAAAATCGCCAATCGAAATGCCTTTTTAAAATATATGTAGAGAACGTAATTCAGAAAAAAATGTATGATTTCACGATAAACTGTTTCCACGAATTTTCGTGGAAACATTAAGACTGTACATTTTTTGTGCTATCAATATAAGAAACTGCTGTATTTTTTAAGAAAAATCGGCAATTTATTCAATAAAATAATTTAAAAAGAACATTGCTTTTGCAAGCATTTTAAAATTGCCATATGGATTGGAATATTCGATTTATTATTAGGTTCATTTATAAGAAAAATATTTACAATTAAAGAAAGTTGCATTTGAAGAACGGATGAAAAAGAGCTAAAAAGGAACTGTTTTAAATTTGGGTCTTCTAAAAAATAAAACAAAATGTTATGTAAATATCGAGCTTTTAAAACAATTTGATGGAATCTAGCACATATTTATGCCATTAGATGTCATTGGTATAAATGAAACATTGATATACGTATAAAAATAATAAACTACTACGTACTACTACATATGTACATCAGTTATCTACCCGTACAATTCTAATTAAGTTATAAAAAATGGCATTAAAAATAATGCCATTTGGAAATATGAAACATGTAATCCTGGATTCCTTTTTTAATCCGTGTTTGGTATTACGTTTGTTTTTATTGTCTACATTGCGTCTTTGTCATATTTTATTTTAGATTCCTGAGGATGCAAATAAATTTTGCGAAACGTCGACTAAATGAAAAACATTTTTTTGGACGTATGCATGACCTCATCCCACCAGTTAACAATAGTTACGAATATATAGAAACAGGTCACTAATCCTACATTATTTTTTATGGCATCGTCTTAAAAACACAACTCTTCAAATCAATATTCCTGATTTAAAGCATCTTCACATGCACTACTTGCACATGAGGATGCAGACTTTTCGGCGGACACTGTATCTCTGTAGATACCTACACATACAAAATTGAGACGGTCAAGAGGACTTCAAATTGGAGAACTGCGCACTAATGATTACTAAATTGGACACAGAATTAGTACTGGAAATGTATTTGTTTCAATGAAATGATTGTCTATCTTTGTCAGTGAATAATGCTAAGTCATTGTACATCACACTCCTGGGCAGTAGAGCTGACATAATTGTCAATTTCTTTGCGGTACAGTTGACTGACAATATGCAATTTTTCTATTATACACAAGTAGGTAATTATAAATTGTAATTTTTGTCCTCCCAAAAATTTTTTGTTATATTTTTTGGCACGGCAGAGCTAACAAATAAGTGTGTCACCATAACGTTGAAAAAAAGTGTGGTCAGTCAGAAATTCATTTATTCCTCCTAGAAAAATGAATGTGAAGTACAACACAATTTTACCTCCACTTGGCTTAATCAGAAATTTTGTAAAAGTACTTCACTAACAAGGAATAGTATTTATGTATTATGCAAAATGTTTTTAGGGTTATACGAAGCTAAACTTAATGAAGGCATTTTGGTTGGCCTGCAAATTGAATAAATTTTAAAGGATGACAACCGTTAAGACTGTTGAAAAGGTTGCAGAATATCCTTTGAATGGTAGTCCTAGACTACCTACCTGAATTATTACCTACCTGAATGGTAGGTAATCCTAGAATGGTAGTCTAAGAATTATTGTAAAATAAAAAGTGACAACTATAGGCAAATTATTTCCATCCTTCTGGTTAATTACCACGAAATGGGTGTTGATATGTCCTTACAAACCCACTTATTAGATTCACATCGTGATTCTTTCCCGTATGTAAGGGAGTATTGTTGGCTGGTGACAGAGACACTCAGAATACAAAAAAAGGAATAAGGTGGTACGTTTTTAGTATTTTAGTATTTGGTAGAAAATGGAAATAAATACATATATTGAAAATGTGACGTGACTGTATTTTTTTGTAAATGAATATGGATCCTCTCAATATGGATCACACTCAACAACTGTCAAATAATATTTTGTCACTAAGAGAACTAAACTAGAGTTATTAATAGATTATGTTAATTAAGTGACATTAGGGATCACAGTAAAAGTTTGAAAATCTTCTCACTCACACACAAGACTCACAATCAGTAAGGTGTCTTCATTGCAACTATAATATTTGCTCCGTTCTTGCTCATTTACCATTGCAAAATGAAGAAGTGTACCATGCACCTTCAGTTACAGGTAATAGACGATAGAGGATTTTTGCATTTGACACCGTGTCACTTGCCCTGATGATATGAAAACAACTGACGGGGTTCTCAATCGTACAAAGAGCTTGATCTACAGAGCAGATATATCTGAAGTGATTTTAACCTCTTGCACAAACATTTAAACACGTGTTTGTACTCCTTGTATTCCGCGTTTGCTGTCACCTGATCAGAAAGCGAATAGGGTAGTGGTTTGTGAGTAGTGGAAACAATGTGTCCAAAAAAAGGACGAATGATAGGGGTGATAAGGTTATTATTACTGTAGATGAACGTTGGATGTATTCTTGATGAAGCAGCAAAACACACAGTGGGTCGAAAAAAAGACGTCAACCAAAGAAAGCAGGCGTTTAAAAATCAGTCGCTAAAGCTATGGTCATCATATTTTTTGACTTCAAGGGGATAGTCTGTCCTTTCCTAGTGTCCCGTCTAGAACTGACCAAGTTAAGTAACAAGTGGAAACTTCATCAAAGTAATGTTTTTAATGTTTGTGGTTAACTTTGTGGTTACTGTGGTTCGTGCAACTTATTTGTTTTCTCAAACAAAAAAAGCCTTAAAGGACGAAGGTTTCAAACAGAATTAGATTCTGTTAAGGCTTAAAATGCGATTTTGAGAATTATAAATTCTGTAAGAATGGCTTTTATCACGCCTTGAACAGTGGCAGCATCATTCGGATAAGGTTATTGCTTTACGAAGATACTATATAGATCCTGACAAAAATAATGTTATAATAAAAAAAATGAATATTTCTTATACCATTAGTCCTTTGTTGAAAACCTTTCGTATATGTATACTCGTATACAATATACATTTGAAAATAACAACCAAATATAATGAAATTAGTCTTGTATTTTACAAAAGGTAGGTAGCTACCCAAAACAAGGCATTTATGGATAATACTGATTTTGATAGATTGATAAAGTTGTTGATAAATGTTGACCTACTTTCAACCCTAACGGCGAACCCAACATATTGGTCGTGCTCCATAAACTGTGAAACTTCATATCGAGCTTGTCGGTACGTCATTTTTGCTATGGATTTTGAATCGGCTGTAGCTGTATGTGCTGGCATTTTTTTGCTGATATCTAAATAAAAAAATTAAAGCTCCACGCTTGTGGCCCAAGAAATGACTACTCCTAGAGTGAAATTTTATGTCTATGGACTATCTACGATTGAGTGAGGACTCGTTTAAAGGCGTAATTGGATGAGCACAACAAATACAATATTACATACGACTGAAAACGAGACAAACTGAGGCCGTGTCAGCTTGAGTGTTGGGTTCGAGTTCGAGGTAGCTGTCGAAATGAAATTCCAATTCACAAATCAGTCGAAAATGTTATGTTATTTCATCCACTGTCAAATATGTTGGGCAAGGCGCTCGAACCCAACTGGTTAGGCCAGCATGTTTGACTGTGTATGAGAGGCTAAAAGGTCACAAAATAAATGGCAAAAATAAAAATTACTATTGTCATATACAACTAACAACCATAAGCTAACATAAGTATCAAACATAATAGTCAGAATTGCTCGGTAAAAGATTGTAATGGTTGAATTTAACAGGCAGCACACAACCACAGACTAGATACGATGTTTTTATCTAAATGTTCATGCTGATACAGTGAGTTTTCTATACTAACTAGGTTAGAAATGGCGAATTCGGAATTAGGATATCTGCCTAGAGTCTGATATTTTCAATATGATGATGATTCAATGAGATGATAACAATAAAAGATAATTTAACAAAAACGCTTTGAAACGATATGTAGAACGACCGACTCGTAGCGGATGTTGTTGTTAATTTTTGAATGGAATAATTAATCCAAGTGACATTTTCTTTAATCCACACTTAAAAAGTTATTTCCTCTTTATACATTAAAATTTACGATTGCTATTATTAGAAGCGATAAATGTTTATCATTTACAATTTAATTGGGCAGGTAGTATTCGTAGAATATAGATTTAGATAGATTAATTTCCTAAATCCTGATGTTATATTATTTCCTCATAAATTGACAAGTCATACATTTACTAAACATACGAGTATGCTATTGTATCGGCGATCTAATAATAAACATTGTTAAAGGAGGATTCCTCACAGATAATGCAAATCCTCTTGACGTAACCACTTGTTTGCGGTGTTGTTGCTTAAAGTTAAAAAATGCTGATAATTTTAAAGTGTTTCTAATTTAAGAATATACAATACAACCTCTATAACCGGACTTATTATTGCAAAGGGTTGTTCGGACTATCGACTTGTTCGGATTATAAAAAAAGTAGTTATTTGTTATATTAAAAAAAACTGGACGTTTTCCACAAAACACCGAACTACTACACTTTTCTCGACGCGCGTTTCGCCAACCAAGTTGGCATCTTCAGGAGAAGATTAAAACTGTTTTAATCTTCTACTTTTGTTTATACACCGAAAGTTCCAGTGCCCACTCCAGGATTTGTTATATTAAACAGAAATTTAGACATACGAGGTGTGTAAATTAAGTAATGAGACTGATTTTTTTAAATTGTTTTATTCGAATACTAAAAATTTTGTTTGAATTTTGTATATTTTTCATCAAGAAAATTAAATTTGATAATTTCAAAATTATTATTATTATGAAATGTATACAATCAAGTGCCTATGTACCAAATATTTGTCAAATCTAACGTTTTTAGTTAATTTTGTGTTTGTTAATATTCAACTTAAATGTATCGGTTTCCCGATACGCTACTCAAAATACCCAACAAAAAGAAAGAAGTAAAAAGGGTTTCTTTTTTACATATCAGAAAAATTATACATTTAAATTTCTTTATTTGCTACATCTGTGAAAACTTATTATTCTATTATGTTATTTATCGCTGATCGTCAAGTTGATCATTATTTTAACAATGAGTCACTCGGATACCCAAAGAATTGAAATTTTGATATTATTAGGATGTGGTGATAAAACAAGAACGCAGAAGCAGGTATGCAAAATATTCAATACTAAGTTTCCTGACCGCCGTATTTCCCAGTCTACGGTTAGTAGAATAGAAAACAAATTTCGTGAATTTGGAAATGTCACGGATATTCCTAAATCTGGTAGGAAACGTATTTTAGGCGATGAACAGAAATTGGATACCTTTATTGTTAGATATTCAAGATAATCCACATAAACCTACAAGACAAGTTGCCGCCGATATTGGTGTTAGTAAAACCTCCATATTGCGTCTTCTAAAAAACGAAAAATACCGCCCATATAAAATTCATTTGGTTCAAGAACTTAACGACGATGACCCTGCTCGCCGATTGGAATTTTGCGAAATCATGGCAAATAGATGTCAAGATAATCCTTTATTTATAAAAAAAAAACATTATTTTTTCTGATGAAGCAACATTCGTTTTAAATGGAACAGTCAACAAACAGAACTGTAGATACTGGAGTACAGAAAATCCACATTGGATGATGGAGGCCAATACTCAATATCCTGAGAAGGTGAACGTTTAGGCTGGAATTATAAATTCCCAAATTATCGGACCATACCTATTTCTTTGATGGCACGTTAACTGGCGCGCGTTACTTGGATTTCTTGCAAAATTTCTTAGTTCCAGAGTTAAGAATGCTTTTCCCAGATGATGACAACCCCAATGAAATTGATAGAAATATTTGGTTTCAGCAGGACGGAGCTACACCACATTTTTCATTGGAAGTAAGAGCCTATCTGAATCAAGTTTTTCCCAATTGACGGATCGGTAGACGCGGTGAAATTGAGTGGACTGCTCGTTCTCCCGATTTGACCCCCGCTTGACTATTTTTTATGGAGTTACTTAAAATCGAAAGTCTACTTCAATAGACCAAATAACGTAGAAGATTTAAAAGACAGAATATGGCAAGAAATTAATAAAATCACCCCGGAAACAATACAAAATGTTTTAGAAAAATTTCAGCAACGCCTCCATTATTGTCAAGAAGCAACGGACCACCAGTTTGAACATTTTATTTAAACTGTTCTTCTGTTCTGTTTCATGTTCTTCCTTTACTTAGTAACATTAAAAATGTAATATTTTTCAATAAAAAATTATAGAAATTAAAAAAATCTTATGTTGCTGGATGGAGAATTAAAAACCCTTAAAATTGTAAATTACGTAGATAATGAATTTATCCGTTACTTATGGACCTCACTGAATACAAGATACCCACAAAGTTACTGTTGCTGCACTCTATGCATAAAGGTTTGTTGTTTTGAAAAAATAGAGACTGTCTGACTGCAAAAAAAACGACTTCTTTTGTCATACTCTTTGAAAAAAAAAACTATTTTTTTTTGCAATGTTGCAGTCACGCGTGAAGTATATACTTATATTGTGTATTGTGTTCTATAATAATATATCTAAATTAATGATTATGCTTATCTTTATATTGGTTATGATTATCTAAATTTAGTATTGTTAGATAACAAACAATGTAGGTACTCTAAACCTGGTAGCAATAAAATAAAAAACCGGAAAACAATTACGGAAAAAGTTATTGCTTGTTATATTATATATTAGTAAATTTCAGTAAAGTAAATTTCAGAAAATTAACAACTTCTCCAATTGATAACCAATGTTTTCGATTCTGTGAAAATAAGAATGAGAACATGTCTGGTGGTAGGAGGTGGACACGTCATTCATTTAGTTTGATTTATAATTTTTAGGTTCTTTGTTGTGCCGAAGATCGAGTCATGAACGGGAACATAATTTACACTTCTTGTTAGTATTAGTTAAGTTCCGCCAGTCGATGTATCATTCGTGTGCACGAAACGTCGAGTAAGTTTGTAAAAATGTCGGGACAATGTCTGTCGCATGTTACGGTGGAGCACTGGATAAACAATTTTGCGGAACTGACCTTTAATGCCAGTGAACTTCGTTGTACCGTGTGAGACAGTGTACTGACGTGGCACGTAAAAACAGATGTTTTGCAGCATGTTGATACAGACAAACATAAATCTCATGTAAGTGGTGGTGTGAGTGCGTGTGACAGACAGAGACAATTTAACGGATTTGGTCAAAATAATGGTAGCGTTCCATTCGACAAATTAGATCACTCCGAGTATAATCGAGGTGTTAAAGCATTGGAAGCTGCCCGAACCATAAGAAATATTTATGGGGAAGAATCAATAGCAGATAGCACTGCGAGAAAATGGTTTACTTGGATTTAAAGATGGATTTTAATGGATTTAAAGATGGAAATTTTGAACTTACTGACGCGAATCGACCAGGGCGGGAATCGGAATTCGATGAAGACACGACAAACAACGCGTGAATTGGCTGCAGAGATGGAATGTGATCAATCAACCATCGTTCGTCACCTGCATTCCATGGGAAAGGTGCAAAAATTTGGTGCGTTGTTCCACACGCATTAAGTGAAAACAACAAAAATTCACGACGGTCGTACGTTCTTGAAAAACACAAATTCTACCCTTTTTGGTCTGTTTTTCACCCTACAGTCTCCTCTTATAGGAAATGGAAGGGTCTAGCACAAATTTTGACAACGGAATCGTTTTCCTCGCTTAAAAATACTTCGGTAATGACTAATATTTAATGTAAAAAAATAATAAAAAAAACAATGATTAATGTTAAGAAATGATTAATATTTCGCATAAAAACGTATTTTGACAACAACCGGGATTTACTGAGAATCTATGCGGTATAAAGTTTTCCGAGTTAAAAAAATCAGTTTCAGCATAAACTCGAGTGGCAGTACAGACACGATACAATTAGAAGGTCAAAAAAATCGATTTTTTTTTATTAAAAAGATAGCAAATTTCCCGTAGAATACGATGGTGAAAACCCGGAATCGAAATTCGAAGTCCTTCCGTCTTTTTCGACGTTTTTCAAAAACAACTTTCGGAGCGCGCAGCAGGTATATTCTAACGGTCGACGACAGGCAGGACAAACGTTCCTTCTCATCCACCAAGGAAGCCCGGAAAGCCCGAAAGGACTTGAAGGCCAAAGAAAATCAGATTTTGAAGAGACTGAAGGCCTTATGTACGCTCCTGGAATGGCTGATTAGAAGGTACATATTATTTTTCGGTAATCAAAACTAAACGGGTTTTTCTCAAAACAGTATTTTTGAAATTTTCGGGAGATATCTCAAAAAGTTCTCAACCGATCTTGACGAAACTTTCAGGATTTCTTGTCTATATAACTAGTTTCTATGTGAACCTAAAGTTTATACAATTCGATTTTGCAAAATATGAAAATTATTGCAAAAAATTCGAAAATTTTTGGTAAATTTTCGATTACCAAAATTACGATTTCGAATACCATCTAATTCTAGCGCAGACAAATCTCTTATTCATATTTCAACCGTATTCCGCTACTGAACTAGACGGGACATATTTACCCAATAGAACACAGTAATAAAAACAAACCTATCCGATAGATCGACCCTCTGTATGTGACACTTACGATACAACTAAAATAGTTTCCCTACAAAACCCAATGCGCTCGATTCTCAAGGTCTCGGACAATATAGAAACTTGTTTTTATGTCTTACTTTCAGTGTCACCTAAAATAGCAATTTCTAAAACTTTTTCTAATAACAAACCAGTCACAAACAAAATTACTCTGACGTTTATTAATTTAAGGTTATCTACATCGATTTATCGTTAGTGGGATACACACAGACTGATAATTCTTTCAAATACTCTCGGCTCTTATTTGCTTACCATATTGGGTCACGTTTTGTAAAAACCGAGTAAACTCGGGATGATTCACTGCGTTCCATCGAACGTTACACGCTTCTAGCATTTTAACTAGGTCATAATTAAATGCTCTGTTTTTCATGAGCAGTTGTAGTGCCAGCAATACGTGCTTTATGTATATTCCATAAAACATGTGTTTTCACTCGCTACGACACTATTACATTAGAAATTTTTCATCCGAGTTGAATACCATCTAATTCTAGCTCAGACAAATCTCTTATTCTAATTTCAACAGTATTCCGCTACTGAACTAGACGGGACATATTTACCCAATAGAACACATAGCCCATTTCTTCAATTTTTTTTCTTCATTTTTTTTGTTCACATAGAAACTATAACATTAATTAACTCAATTTTTTTTAGTGGACTGTTTCAGATGAAAATTACAGCCTCCAGAACGCCCGCGAAATCGATGCCTCATTCTTAGACCTTTGCCTTTGACCGCTTATAAATCCGCCATTTTGATATAAAAAAATAAAAAAAAATATTTTTATATTCATTGAACATGTACAAAACATCATGCCAAATTTCAATAAATTTCAATAATTCCTTCATAGTTGAAGTTTGGAAAATGCTTGAATTTTGGCCTTCTAATAATTGTAATCTCCCCCCTTAAGTTCTGTATCTTTTTACTATGGTTCTTTTGCCGATTAGTTGGGCTAACAGCAATTACCATCACATGTATAAGGTGAGACTTGTTTAACATTTCGTAGCGCTGCTGATAGTGGTATCTTGGACCCGCCTTTGGTAAAGTACCCATCTATAATCAACTTCCGAGCTCTACTAATCAGACTAGAAGGTAGTTTTCCGCGTTATTTGCAGTTTTTTTTGTTTCTGTTCGTATCTTTTCAAATGACATAGATGTTGATATTGGTGTCATTCTGGGACATCGATTACATATGTAAACTTTTAAATAAATTATTATTTTATAACCAAGTCAAGGCTTACTGAATCGGGACCATCTTCCAGCTTTGTAAAAGGCTCCCTCATGATTGAGTACCATTTTTTTGAAATCAAACAAAGACCACATGAGAATTTTGTACAAATTTTGTACATTTTTGTACAACCAAGAATGATTTTTGTACACCCTGTTTAACCGGCCGAAATCGAAATTAAAAATGGTACTCAAACTTGAGGTCTGTGTACACTTTTTCCAAAAATCAAATTTGAATTATACCATTAAAAATATCGAATTTTGTACATTTTTGTACACCCAAAAATTATTTTTGTACACTTCAAAAATGAAAAAATCAAGTGTCAAAAGTGGTACGCAATTCTGACAACTTTTGAAAACTGAAAAATTCATATGTTTATATATCATCATATAAAGTGATTTTTTGTAAATTTTTGTACAACTAAGAATTACTTTTGTACACCCTATTTAACCGGCCGAATTAAACTTGAGGTATGTGTACACTACCAAAAACAAATTTTAGACAAGTAGTGAAAAGATGTATACACTGTACACCCTCTCAAAAATGAAAACATTCAAATGTGAGACTCAATTTTGACAAATTTTGAAAACTTTGGAAAATTCATATATATATATATACGTCATCACATACAGCCATAGTACAAAGCAATATATTTACAAAATAATATATTATTACCGAAAAAAAAGCTGTAAAGAATGAACCAAAATATAATAAAAACATAATAAAAAAACTTTACATGAATGTAACAAAGTTTTATCATGTTTGTTCTTATTAAAATATTATGTGAGTATTAAATTTACAAATAATAAATTGCACATCTAATAAGGAATTCCAATCTTAGGTATAAGAATTATATGTGTACAATCATATTTTATGGTAAAGAACAGTTAGAAATAAAAGTGATCACAAAGGAAAAAGTCAAGTAACAAACTAGTTCAATAATTATGTATATTATCGTTCGGATATAGTTCAATTGTTTTCACACTGTGTACACTAGCACCACAGTCTCACTTCCTGAGCACCAGACCCTCGTATCCTTTAAGTCGTTTACGGTTTAAGTCGTCAGGGAGAAGGCAGTAAGCCATATAGTGTCCGATCTCCTGTATATTATGACGTATAACGCGTATAACGCATGCATTTTTCAGTTTTCAAAGATTGTCAGGATTGTGTACCACTTTTGACACTTGATTTTTTTTTCATTTTTTGAAGGGTGTACAAAAATAATTTTTGGGTATAATTAAAATTTGATTTTGGAAAAAGTGTACACATACCTCAAGTTTGAGTACCATTTTTAATTTCGATTTCGGCCGGTTAAACAGGGTGTACAAAAATCATTCTTGGTTGTACAAAAATGCTGGAGTGGGTACTGGAACCTTCGGCGTAGAAACAAAAAACTGGACGTTTTCCACGAAACACCGAACTACTACACTTTTCTCGACGCGCGTTTCGCCAACCAAGTTGGCATCTTCAGGAGAAGATTAAAACTAAATTCTAGCCTACACACTTGCACTATTTATACCAAATTTGTTGCCACGGTTCACTGAACCGTAACTGTCTTTGTTTATCAGAGCAAACAGTGGACTGGTGGGTATCGGACCATTGTCCTTATTCATACTATTGTTACACTTAATGATTTCTAAACTTTCAAAAGCATCCAACTGTCTACTGTTTGTTACATTTCTAATTAATTTTAAATTATTTATATCTATCCTATGGTTGTTGTCGAAAGCATGTTGGGCAACACAAGATTTTTCAGTTCTGCCATATTTCAAATGAGCCATGTGTTCTTTAAATCTAGTCAATATAGATCTTTTTGTTTGCCCAATATACTTTTGATCACAATCTTTACAACTTATTTCGTATATTCCTGACTTTTCGTTATTATTGATTTTGTCTTTGGGGTTACCCAAAAGCGTCTGTAGTTTATTTTTTGAATTATAAACCAAATTGATATTAATATTTTTAAAAATCTTATCTAGTCCACGGGTGAATTTAGGTTCATATGGTAACGAAGCAAATTTTGAATTGTCAGTATCTCTACGAAAAGTCGTGGAATTGTACAGGGTTCTCTTAAATTTATGCTTCCTTATTAACTTATCTATTAAATGGACTGAGTAACCGTTACTCTTAGCTATATCCTTAATTAATTGTTTCTCATGTTCAAACCTCTCTTACTGAGAGGGGAAATTTAACAAACGATGAATTAGAAAATTAAAACTTGCCATTTTATGTTGAAAAGGGTGGTGTGAATCGTTGGGAATATGTCGAGTCGCGGTTTCTTTCCTATATACATCAAACTCTAACTTATTTTCACTATTTCTAATAACTAATACATCTAAAAATGGCAGTTGTTCAAGTGGAACACAATGAACAACTGTGTTCTTCTGTGTATACCATATGAACCTAAATTCACCCGTGGACTAGATAAGATTTTTAAAAATATTAATATCAATTTGGTTTATAATTCAAAAAATAAACTACAGACGCTTTTGGGTAACCCCAAAGACAAAATCAATAATAACGAAAAGTCAAGAATATACGAAATAAGTTGTAAAGATTGTGATCAAAAGTATATTGGGCAAACAAAAAGATCTATATTGACTAGATTTAAAGAACACATGGCTCATTTGAAATATGGCAGAACTGAAAAATCTTGTGTTGCCCAACATGCTTTCGACAATAACCATAGGATAGATATAAATAATTTAAAATTAATTAGAAATGTAACAAACAGTAGACAGTTGGATGCTTTTGAAAGTTTAGAAATCATTAAGTGTAACAATAGTATGAATAAGGACAATGGTCCGATACCCACCAGTCCACTGTTTGCTCTGATAAACAAAGACAGTTACGGTTCAGTGAACCGTGGCAACAAATTTGGTATAAATAGTGCAAGTGTGTAGGCTAGAATTTAGTTTTAATCTTCTCCTGAAGATGCCAACTTGGTTGGCGAAACGCGCGTCGAGAAAAGTGTAGTAGTTCGGTGTTTCGTGGAAAACGTCCAGTTTTTTGTACAAAAATGTACAAAATTCTCATGTGGTCTTTGTTTGATTTCGAAAAAAATGGTACTCAATCTTGAGGGAGCCTTTGTAAAATACGCTTCCGAAGGTTCGTTCGAGGTACATATTCTAGAACAGTCACGTGCGTTCAACAAACAAAACAATGATTCGAACTTAATCGCAATCGACCACGTGTTTATTAAAAGACCACCGTTTATTAGGCCCTCCTCTTCGCCGGCGGCTGAACTGTTGTGGTGGTAACGCCGATTGTTACCGCAATAAAGGCTCTCACGGTGTGTTCTATTAAGTCGCGCCACCGCGACAGGCGGCGCAAAATTACGAACTGCGAACGCATGAAAAAGTAAAGCGAACCCACCGAGCGGCGATATTCAAATAAATGTAGCGATAATTCCAGCTAGGGGGTCAGGGCGAGTCAATCTTTCCACAAATACAATACAGGGGCCGTTGAATATTCATTCGCTTTTATTATATGTAGATTTACCGTATTAGCATACCTTCCACCGCCACTTGTTGACAACGTACTATTTTATCGACAATGCCCACTGTAAAATGTCGTCCTCGGGGAATACCGCGTAAATAAATAATCTGGTACAATAAAATGCCGACGTACGGCGATCCCTGACTGCATATTTAATTAATTCAAACGCGGGCAATATAATCGTCGGTCTACCGACGGCGGACAACATTTTTCCTATCATATATTGAATATCTTGATTTCACCGATCAAATCTAGCGTTGTTTATATGGCAGTATAAGAATATTGTTCCGTTTTAATGTCACGAAGGAAACATATACAAATGCGTTTAAAAAAATATATTATTATATTGTTTTATATTTATTCCACCTGTATACAGGGTGTCCGCAAATTACACCGACGTCTTACCGATTAGTCAAGACAATACAAGGCAGTTTTATTGGCTAAATAGGCCTAAAATGTTCTGAAACGGCGAGATTTTAAGTTTAAGTGAAAACAATTATCTCTCTGTATGTCGGTCTGTCTGTCAACCTTTTTTGTTCAATTCCTTACTTCCTCAGTTCTCTTATTCCTTGTTCAGTTCAGTGGTTGCAGGGGTTGAAGGGGGTAAGTATTTAAAATAGGGTAAGTCCGGGAGAGTTCGACCACCGGGAGAGACCGGCCAGTGCTGATATTTACAGAAAAAAAGCGAGATATGGTTCTAGTGTGTCATGTAAACGAATAAATTAGTTCATATTGTTGCAGCCATTTGACTGACAAGTGCTGCCAAAGCAAGCACACGTTGTAAATTAAGTTAAATATTTTTAATATATGTGAAAGTTTTTTTATTGTTTTAAAGTGTTGATAATTTGTGAAAGTCAGGTAAGTTTATTTGTACTATTTTAATGTTGTGTGATATAATATGCATGAAACTACAGTATAACCTTAAAACTATGCACATAACGGTTTTTACTCCGTGATAAGAAGGTGGTCGGTCTATCCCGCGACTTTGGTACAGTCCAACCACACAAAGTAGGTATAGACCGACCTCGAAGGGGATTAAGTAATAATGAAACTTGTGGGAGTTAAAAAGGAATTATAATTTGAATGAGCAGTAATTTAGACAATTGAAGTTTATAAAATAATGTTTTAGCAGATTATCCAAAAATTCCTACAACTTACAAAAGAAAAAAACGACTTAAGAGCTAAATGGTGTGCTGATTTTTTGAAAAATGCAGTTGAATGTGTAACAAAGGATATAATTGGTGTAAACCAAGCTGCTCGAGAATTCGGAATTCCGAAATCAACCCTGAAAGATAGGATTAGGAAGTCTGATATAACAGAACATAACAGACTTGGTCATAATCTTGCTTAGGAAAGGATGCAGAATTAAAATTGGTGCGACACATAAAAAAAATGCAAACTTTTGGATTTGCAATTGAAGGTGACGCCACACCAGGTAAATTGCTAATGACATTTCACCAATTCCAAAAACAAGTGCGGCAGCGGTGGTCAAACAACGCGGTATGCAGATTGCTACCATTCTGAATAGTTCAGAACGCATTTCGATGCAGAAGGCTAAAGAAATAAAGAAAAAACAAACAAGGCCCCGAATTCAGAAGAAGAAAACTGTGAAGAAACAAAGAAAACAGTTGGAACAATCTTTAGATTCAGGGAGTGAAAGTCCAGTTTTATAAGAGAGCGATGTGTCAGTAGAAGAGTGGAACGAAAACGAATGCGTGGGGTGCGGAGATGATTATTTTAAAACATCAAGTACCAAAGAATGGGTAAAATGCTTCAGATGAAGTCGTTGGTTCAACGAGGGTTGTTCAAAGTACAACGATTTTTGCGATTTCTGTGGAAAATCTAAGAAAACCATTTTAAAATGATTTCTTTGTTATTTATGTTTATTTGTTTATGTTTTGTTCATTTAATTTTTTTAACGGTGTTTAATATTTTCATTTAATATTTTAATGCTTTGTTATTTTTAAAGGTCTGTCTCATCCTTAGTGGGTGGACGGTCTAACCTTGACATGCGGGAGAGACCGATCAAATGCAATGTGTATGTTTTTATACAAACTAAGAATAAATATGTTAATTTTGTCGCAAATTGCAGTTAATATATGAACTTAAATGTGTAGCCGATAATTTAACGGGTTCAGAAATCAAATACCAATAAATAATAAAATTACAATTACGAATGAAAAAAAGTGGTCGAACTCTCCCAGACTTACCCTAGGTCACATGAAATATTTTATTATAAATTATTTAAAAAAAAAACAATAACGAAATAATAACGACAACAACGAAAAGTCAGGAATATACGAAATAAGTTGTAAACATTGTGATCAAAAGTATGTTGGGCAAACAAAAAAATCTATTTTGACTAGATTTGAAGACTACATGGCTCATTTAAAATATAGCAGAACAGAAAAATCTTGTATTGCCCAACATGTTTTTGACAACAGCCATAGGATATGCATAAATAATTTAAAAGTAATTTGGAATGTAACAAACCGCAGATAGTTGGATGCTTTTTAATGTTCAGAAATCATTAATTATTAGTCATCACAGTTAATCATTAAAATAGTTAATTTGTGGTGATTTGGTTTAGTTTTAGTATTTAAAGTATAATTTAAGTTAAATTAATATTAAATACTCAGCCAATTTCGAAAATAGACGAAAATGAACTAACTGTTCTGTCAACATTTTTTTCTGCAATGACAATAATTGTACACACAGCAATTTGTGTTGTATAGTTTTTTTAGGCATAATATTTTCGCTTTAAGTATAATACAAAAATTACACAATTTCAAAATATTCCAGTTAACGGCCGAATTTAAACCCTTGTAAACTGACCAAAGTCACAGAAAACGTTTTCCCTCATTCCACTTTTTAACAAAACAATTTGTATTATGCACTGCCTAGTGACATTCACATATCTATCGCCGATATTATTTTATCACGAATTAAACAGTAAATTTAAGAAAAATAACTATTTTGATCCAAAAATACATACAGACACGCCGACAAACAAATGTAAACAAACTTGTTACTCGTCTGTAACAAGTTCACCTTTCGGCCGCGAGAGGGCGTCTAGTTAGCTGAATACGCGAATAAAAGGTTCCTGCTCTTCGTTCAAAAGCGTTACGCCACCTGGTGGCGCTCGACAAACTAATTACTGTGTCACTGTTTATTAAAACATCTGTTGGGTTCTATTTGTGTGCTGTATCCATTAAAAATTAAAACACTCCTTTCATAATGAGTTAGTTTGTTGTGTACGCTGTTCGTCCTGGATTAAAAGGGACTCCCATTTATCATTTCATATATTTCCTGAAGAAAGAAAACATCAAGAGGCCATAATACAACAACTTGGTGAACATGAACGAATAAATAGACGGATTATCCTCCTTGTTTTCTTCATTTTGTTGAGGGTGACTATTTTTGTCGATGTAAGTTTTAGTATTTCAAGGTTAATGTAAAGATCTTATAATTCTTGTCTGTTTCGGCCAAGGATTACAAAAAAAGCGGAAGATATTGAAAAAACTGCAGCACCCTTAAAAAATTACTTTACGGGGGTAGGGTATTCTAGTCTACAAATTTGAAAAAAAATCGAAATTTTCTTTTTTTTCATATTTCCAAAGTTTAGACATTCAAGAATATGTCCTTAAAAGGATTTTTCAAAATTTCAATTATTTTATGAGTTACAGCCATTTTTGTGACGCGGCATCGGCTCCGGTCCGACCGGAACAAATTAACAATAGACGGTAGACGCTGCCCGAGTACTTACGAAACACAAAACGTATTTAGTCGGAATCGTTTCGTCTTAGTATTTATTTCAAATTAGTTTTGAGCCAGCCTTCAAGCAACGTGGATGTGCTAACTGAGTAAAATTGCCGGAAACTTGTCTCAAAACTTTAAACGCGTTTTTCTCAAAACAACTTTTTTTCGAGTTGGCGTGCACGATATCACAAGTTCTAATGAACCGATTTATTTGAAATTTGGTGTAAATGTTGTTTATACATTCCTCTATTGCCTCAAGCACGCTCAGATCAAAATTTTTAATTTTACTATTTTTAAGAAATACGGAATTGTTAAAAAAACATGCAAAAATTTTATTTTTCACGGCCGCCATTTTATGAAAAACATTTTTTTTTACTTTTCCAAGGCTCGAGCTATAGGGGAATCTATACTAATTAAGAATCCGTTCGGCTTTTTTGTTTCAGATGACCAGAAGGGTTGAAATCATGCACGCCAGGACACCCTTTTTTGGACCCCCCGCTTTGCCAGCTCATAACTTTGTCAATTTTGATTCTTTTTTTTTCAGTTAATTTTTTTATGTTATTTTAAAACATCAATAAACAAATGATAAAAAAATGGATAGTAAAAATATGTTCTGTTTCGTTTGTACAGATCTTTAAAAACCGCCCGAAATTCATGCTTCTAGACTAGAATACCCCCTTAAGCAAAAGAACATGATGGAGGAAATCATCATCCAGAACTCTTCGAATGAAAAAAATTCGCAATGAAAAATAAAATATACTTAGTTTGATGTCTAATATTCTACTAAAAAATATATTTAATATGTTTAACAATCTTGTAAAAAAAACAGTTATACCTTATAGGAAATGACTTTACTTTTTCAAAATAAACCTATTCAATCTAAAAACGTACCATATTTATTATTTTCTTATTTCTACCAAAACCAAAAAAAAAACAATACAATTTTTTTACCAACAGCTTATAAACGATGAACAGTGCTTAATTTACATACAGTGCTATCCATAAATGTGGGGAATTTTGCGACCTTCTTCTCTGTTAGTTTTTTTTTCCAACCTAATCCTACCAAACAAAAAAAAGCTATCCATAAAGTTTGCATCCTATGGGAAACATTTTTGTGTTTGCATTTAAGAAATTCTTTTGATGGTCAGTTGTTTGGGCATGTCTTTAAACTAAAATAGCGCCCATCAAACCTAGTAAAAAGTTCATAATATATGAGTGGCATACGAAAATTTGAAATCGACCCAAGAGTAAACTTTATTTATTTATTGAAAATTTATTTTAAACTAAAATAGCGCCCATCAAACCTAGTAAAAAAGTTCATAATATATGAGTGCCATACGAAAATTTGAAATCGACCCAAGAGTAAACTTTATTTACTTATTGAACATTTATTTTCAACCCTTGAAAAAAAATATTATAAAAGTTATTCGTTTGTAAAAGATTAACCCCAACATGAAGTTTAAATGCAGTATGGTGAAAAAGCGGTTGCTGACATTTTTTCAACTTAGAACGAAATCGCTCATCATTAAAATCGTATCTTCTGGAGACTCTTCTCCAAGAAAAATATTGTTATTGTTCAAAACAATGTAAATGGGCAACGAATAACTCAATTATAAAAAGGTCAGCAAGAAATAAACGCATATTTGAAGCAAACTTTTAGAATTTAGAAGCACGTTTAGAATTCAGTTTTAATAAATGTTTTTCAAAAATATAACTGCTACAAGGTGGAAACTATTTTAATTTTACAAAGCAATACGACAGCAGGATATCAATGAAGAGCAAAACTTTTTATGTTGCAAAATATACACATCACATGAAACAAACAAAAACTAGAGAATAGAAGAAACAGTAAAATAGTGGAAATAGAAGAAACAGTAAAAGTAACAGGTAAACAAACATTAGTATTTTTGACAAATAGAAATATTATTAAATGAACCTCGAAGGGCGTCATTTTTAAAGCAAATCTTCTTCAATAATATTTATTCTACGTCTCTGTGTGTCTTCCTCCATTTTGGATACATAAATTATTCTGAACATTTCTTTCTCGACCTTAACAAGAAACTGTGGGAAAATTTCATCCACGAAGTGACGAATAGCTTCTTCTAAATGACCAATATTGTGAAAAGGTCTAAGCATATAAACTTTTTCCTTTAAATTTCTCCACATCGCGATTTAAATTACGTTTTAAAATACTTCAATTAAATGTTGCTGTGCTTTTAAGGAACATAATTTTGCATGTTTTTCAAATGTTATTATAAAAGAATCGCCTCAAAAAGTGTGATTTTTATGAGGTATACAATAATTATTTACTTTTTGTATTATTCATGAACATAAAATAAAGTTGAAAAAAATATCAGGAACCGTTCTTTCACCATACTGCACTGAAACTTGGAGCTAATCTGTTACAAAGGAATAAATTTTCTTTATAAGTCTCTCGGTTGAGAATTACCTACATTTGGGTCGATTTCAAATTTTCGTATGCTACTTGTATATTATAAATTTTTTACTAGGTTTGATGGAAGCTATTTTAGTTTAAAGATATGCCCAAACAACTGGCGGTCAAAAGAATTTCTTAAATACAAACACAAAATGTTTCCCTCATGGCGCAAATTTTATTTATGACACTGTATATTATCACAAATGGTGTCTTAAGGTAAAAAATAATAAAACGCTACACGAAAATCATAAAATAAAGCAACAAATTGAACATAAGCACATTAAACACGACGCAACAACAAGGGATAGTGGCACAGTAATTAGTTCTAAAATCTTCCTCAGTGGCGTTGGCTTCTTAAATTCTGACGCCTATTATAACTAACCAGATTCCAAAAACCCTAGTACCACGAGAACAATATAATAATTGAAGACTCGAAGATCCCAATAGGTAATCGAATTAGTCCCGTAATGAACAAGCCAACGAACAGTCTCATTCTCGCAATCATAAGATAAAAACCGGTCAATAACAATAATTACTGCGATTGCTTCGGCGGTCTCTCAGTTACAATTATCCATAATAAAGCTGGCCCATAACAATAATACACAGCGCAGAAGTAAAATTACAGAGTTTAATCTGTTAAAAATTATTAGAAATTGCCTAATTAAGCTCGGGCACTGAGAACATTCTATTCCGGACGCTAGCGCTGATTCGAATCAAGGCCGCCGCTATTGTTGATCGGATTATAAATGAGGGGTTATTTTTGTTTTAATATGTATTCGTCGATTGTGGATGAAACTGTATTACAGCGTAATGCCTATACCGGGTGTCCTACATCTACTCAGACAAGAATTATCTCGAAAATGGTTTGACATGGCAAAATATGTTAAATACCAAAGTAATTCTATTCAAAAAAATGCTCACAACTATTTTATAATCAAATGTACGGGGGTACTGCTGCGTTCAGAACGGCATAGTGAATCAAAATAAAATGAAAATAACCATGACAAGATGGGCATTAAAAATTTGGAATTAAAGTAATTTCTATTTAAACCAAAAGATGACAAAATTATGACAATTCAATAACTCCATTATTTTATCTTTGAACACGCAAAAATATACAGATATGTTACATTTTCGAGAATCAATCCGGTATGTATAGATCCATTATTAGAATTCTTTAATAAATTACTAATACGGTTTATTAATGTTTGACCCGCATCAAACGTAGAAGGTCATAAAAAGGTCATGGCAAAATTTATGTCAAAAATGTCATTATTATAAAACACTTACAAGGTGTTTTCGTTAGAAATTACCGTTTGTAATGTATTGAAAAATATGACTTGAGTTATTTAAAAGTTATTTAACTTTTCGTTTACGTATTTTAAGAAAATAGCTGTATTTTCAGGCGGCATATTGACAGTAGCGATTCAAAAAATACGTTGTATGTATGATGCACTGGATGATTATCTAAAGTGATTCCTTAACTTTGTTGTTTTCAGAAATTCATTTGAAAAAATTAAGATACGATGAAAATTGTTTCTTCGCTATATTTAAACTCTCAAAAAATGAAACCACAACAAAAAGCAGATACATTAATTTTTCTACGTCTACTTAACTCAAACTGAAATGTTTTAATAAACTCTAAGCACTCTAGATCAAAAGATGTAAATAAAAGATAAATGACGTGATGTATCCAAAAGTGACAAATGACGTATCATTGTGCTTAGAATTGCAATATAATCAAAACAAGTGAAAATAAATATGTATTCAAAAGTTGGGGCCATTTCCGGTTAAAATGGAAGTCAATAAAAATTACCGACTATATCAATAAATGCAGATTGACGTCTAATACTTATTCATTTCTAAAATTTCATTATTTTGATAACGACAAAGTTGTGGGGTAAGCCACTTTTGAGAATCACCCGGTATATTATGAGCGTTTTTTATTTAACACGACTGTACTATGTTCGTAAAACATAACGAAACGCACAACACAAAACAGTCCGTCCACCAAGTTCATTTTCATTGTTATTGTATTTACATGCAATGGCCATTATGAACGGCCCGAGCAGTCAGTCGGTGGCATGTGTGCGGCCCATCGGACCGTGAAGTGCCCCCAGAGGGCCCCCCGACTGACCTTTACCACTTTCAGCGAACTCTACCATAATTAAAACGGTATTTAGAACCATTACAAAAAAGTTACTATTTTGTATCAAAAAATCTGTTTTGTAGCTGAAAAATTGCACGCTGATTGTATTGTAGACATCACGCTTTATATTACTATTGTTCGATGTCATACTATAGGCAGTGGCGGCTATTTTTTTTAACAGGCTTTAGGTTTTTATGTAATTATATGTAACATAGTGAGAATTCACCCTGAACTCGACAATGCTTTATTTTAGTTTTAACGTTTTAACCCCTTGACTGCCGAGATCAAAGATATTTGTTTTTTTCGACTTTACAAATAATAAATTATTGTCCTATAAGTATGTAAATGTTTAACGCCTAATAATAGTGGCGTCTGTGAGTCGGACGAACATTGATCTCGATTTACCCGGATCGAGAGTACCAATGGGGGTGATTTTCAATTTTTTTTTATATCAGCGACAAAACGTCTATCCCCCCGTTTTCGAGGCTGCTGAACACGGTGGTATTGTTCAATATCCCTTGCAACCCCCCACCAACCCCTCCACCAGCCAAAACTCACCCCCAAAAGGGGTATTTTTTTATATCAGCGGCAAATTGACCGCTGGAGGGGTTGGTGAAAACGGGGGAAAAGACGTTTTTTTACAAGGAAATGATGTAGGGGGGTGGTTTTTGGCTGTTTTTGTGGTTTGTGCAATCCCAAAGAGACATTCTGACACCGGCATCATGTTCAGCATCCTCGAAAATGGGAGGGGAAGGTACTCTCGATCCGAGTAATCGAGATCATTTTTTCAGGGTTTTTTTCCGGCTCACAGACACCACTATAATGTGTAAAATGTAATCAACATGTAATTTCCGATATTCTTGGGGATGCTGAACATGATCCAGGGGTGTATTGTGTTCTACTTTTTACCCAAAACAGACCAGAGCTCTAAAGAAATTACCATTTTTTTCAGTTTTTTAAAATTGCTTTGTTCTTATCTACTCAAATTATATGCAGCATTTATACAGAAATTATTATCAATTAAGTAATTTTGACCAGGCCGGAATGTTGGTATGAGGGTGACGTTGGGAGAGAGATGTTGGGTCACGTGGTTTGACGAAGGCTTTCATGGCTATCGGCCAGGGCTAGGACCAGGACGTCCTAAAAGGACTACAGCTCGTGAAAAACGTCATCTGAGAATGTTGGCGGTAAGACATATACTTTCCACAACACGAGCTGTGGGAAATTTTTGGAGGAAATCTTTAGAACGAAGAGTGTCTATGGCGTCCGTATATTGACGAATTCTTATTGTAACAGTAATTTATAGTAAATTAACACAAAAGAAATATTTTTTATTGAAATTTGGGCTGGGCACGTGCCCCTGTGCCCTTTATCACCAGCTGCCACTGGGGTAATGAACAAATGCGCTGGGTCCAGGAAAGTATTGCGTGGTCTTACGCGAAGAGTCTCGATTCTGTTTGGGCACTCGCGATGGACGCAGAAGGAAGAGACGTTTCCATGGGGAACGAGGGAATTTACAACTAACTGTTGAACGCCATACTGCCCTTATTCGTCGAGTGATGATTTGGGGTGCAATACGTTTTGTTAGTAGGTCACCTTTAGTTTTCCTGCCAGTTACATAGCCGATATTTTTGAACCTGTTGCAGTGCCATATCTTCCGGGGTTGATTGAACCAATTTTTCAACAAGATTACGCCCGCCCTCACAGGGGAAGAGTTACGACACTGTTGGACATGTGCTTCCATGGCCTGCACGTTCCCCATGTCTGGGATATGATCTGTACCAGACTGGGTCATTTACTCCATGACCTAGACAATCTCAACGATCTTTGGCTTCACACACAATATGCAAGATGCTTGAAACGACACACTTCAAGGCGACATCGATCATTTGATTTAAAGTGTCCTTTACCGAGCAAATGAGTGCATCAATCACGGTGGTGCAACTCATTACTGATTTTTTTAACTGTTGTTTTGTTTTAAAAAAAAGTGTCATTTCCCTAGGGGGTAGAGCTCTAGTCTGTTTTGGGTGAAAATAGAACCCAATAAACCCCGGGATCATGTTCAGCATCCCCAAAAATATAGGAAAACACAAGTTGATTACATTTTACACATTATCAGGCGTTAGTAGATCATTTACTTATAGGACAAAGATTTGTCATTTTTCAGCTGTATGGGGCCAAGTCGAAAAAAAACAAAACATCTTTGTTCTCGGCAGTCAAGGGGTTAGAAGACAAAATAAAATTCGCCATTTTCTATGCTGTGCATTATACAGTGCATGTCAAAAGTTCCGGGACGGCAGGATAACTCGAGAAATACGCCTCCTAGAAAAATATGACCTTACTAAAACTTGTAGGATTTTCCCTGGCAATTCAACTGTGACCTTGAATTTCACCTTGAATGTTGTCAAAGTCAAATCCGTTTTATCAAATAGGACCTCCTATTTTTGACACCGGAAATGAAAAGAGCGGAAAATTTTACAATCGGTTATGACCTTGACCAACTCTTGGGATTTGAGCTTCAAGGTTATTCCAAGGTCGAATACAACTGAGACATTAAAGTTTGATAATACGTATCCCAGAGAAAAATGACATTCATAAAAGTTGTAGGATTTTCCCTGACAATTCAATTGTGACCTTGACCATGACTTTAAATATGGTCGTGATCTTGCTAAGGTCGTACGTACTCAATTTCAGTACTCAGTTTCTGTGGGATTATCTCAAAGGTAGGAGGATGTACAAAATTAAGCCACAAAATTTACACGAATTACGGCATACTAGACGAATGGGATGTCATCTCAACTGAGTATTTCATGAACGCAATCGACAGTTTTTTATAACGATTGGCTTACTGTCAACAGGTTAACGGAGAACAGTTTGATCACTTATCCTAATAATTAAGACTGTTTGGATGAGTCTTGCCTTAGCCGGCTGGACAGAAAGAGTTTCGCCTTAGATGGCTAGAAAGGTCTAGAAGAGTTGGTCAAGGTCATAAGCGATTGTAAAATTGTCCGCTATTTTTAGGTCTCATTTGTTTGTGTACGTTCTTAAAAGGCTGTGGGGAAAATAGTATACTTAAAATTCCTAAACATATCCTGAAATTACGTATTATGCAAAAATATAATAATACTGTATAATAATATAAAAATATAATAATAAATGTTTCCCCATATGATGCCGCGATATTTTTGTTTGCTGATGATACTCCGATATTGGCTTCCCACCAGGACCCTATAGAGGCGTCAAAAATCCTACAAGTTCTAAAGCCTAAATGATATTTCGTGTTGGCTCAGGACGTGGCGAATCAAGGCAAACGAAACTAAATCAGCCAATGTTACCGTCACCTTAAAAAGGGGTACCTGCCCAGCAGTAAAGCTTAACAACCTCGAGATTCCCCAAACAGATCACGTGAAATACTTAGGCTTGCACCTGGACAAGCGGCTTACATGGCAAAAACACATCTTCACCAAGCGCAAACAATTGGGACTGCAAATACGGAAATTATACTGGTTAATAGGTCGCCGGCCACAGTTGTCGCTGAGCAACAAACTTCTCCTGTACAAGGCTATACTTAAACCAATCTGGACCTACGGTATCCAATTATGGGGAACAGCCTCTCATTCCAACATCGAAATAGTACAGAGATTTCAGAACAAAATGTTGAGGATGGTAACCAACGCTCCTTGGTACGTCACAAATGAACAGTTGCATCATGATCTACAAGTTAGTACAGTCAGACAAGAAATCACGCGACACACAAAGACATATAAGGAGAGGATCTTAAACCACTCAAACCGCTTAGCGAAAGCCTTAATGGAGGAAACCCAGACGACTCATGGACTGAAACGGAAAATGACCCAGGATTTATTTAAATCCTTGTAATATAAAGTAGGATGTGACACAGGTCATATACCGAGCATGTCATGACAGACCCCAACAAACCTACTATTCAATGTCCCAGAAAAGGCGAGAGATTGTAGTACACAAAGAGCCAAAAAAAATATGATGCCAACTTTCGTGGACACACTGTACGATTGCTGCTAATTATCTTCGATACCTGGAATAGGTGAGAGGTCGCCGCATGTCTCGAACGGCGAAGAGAATCCGCCGAGGGTAAATCGTCTGGCGGAGGAGCGGTCGCGGGCAGGTTTGGCCAGGAGGCACCGGAGCATGATTCCGCCGCCGCAGAGGTCCCCCTCGTGTCTTCTCGCATTATTTAAGACAATTGTTCTGTATATACACACACACGTTGAAATTACGAAGTAGGTAACATTCTATAAGGTCTGATCGCGTTTTATACTGCTTTGTTTAAATGGGCCTTCCAGCGGTAAACGGCAAAACGTCGCCCTGCGTAAATTTGAAATGATTGTTCCACGCGAATACCGGGCGATCCTCAAAACTGGCCCACCCCTAACTTTTTTTGGTTTTAGAGATAAAATAATGAAAGTTCCGAATTCCCGAAACTTTGGAATTTTTTATGGCTCATCTATGTCTTACATAACACTACCCTGCGAAATTTTTAAAATTGTGTGTCTCTGGACAATGACTAGTTGTTTCAGAAGTAATTTTTCTTGCTGAAAATAAATCCGGGCACAGAATTGTTCTATCACGTCAGGTTTTTTGGTATATTCTAACCTAAAAGTGCAAAAAAACGCAAACGCTGTTTTTGACATATTTGTTTACAAGCTTTAGTACACAAAAGAATCTATTTAATTATGATTAACCTTTATTTTTATTTTTATGTTACTATAAATTTCTAGTATACAAAAGAATCTAAATAGACGCCATTATTTCATTAAAAAAAAGTTCATGAAAATTCCATGGACGCTATTGTAACTTTAGTCAACTCAGGCCGGCCATATTGAATTTTCTTCGGAAATTTTTGAAAATCTGACCCTAGATTCTGAACGAGCAGATCTTTTGACATAAGAAAATATTGACTTGTTATTGGTTTTTAAATATTTTTTTTACGTTTCTTAATAAAAAAAAAAAACAATATTTTGATATACACGTGTCCCTAATGAGTTTTTAGGTATAGTAAAATCACAAACATGAAAATTTCAAAATGCTATATCTTGGCGAAACAAGATATTTAAGCAAACTCGATGACATTTGAAAGAGGAACACGTGTACTTTAAGATCCCACACATAGTTTTTTGAGAAAACAAAATTCGCGGTGTTACATAACCTCAAAGTTGCCAAAAAAAAACAGTGTTTTTTGCACTTTTAGTTTAGAATATCTCAAAAACCTAACGTGATTTTTCGACGACGAGCAATTCTGAGATCAACAAATCCAGAATTTGTTTTCAGCGGGGAAAATTACTTCGGAAACAACTATTCATTGTCCAGGGGCATGATCTTGCAGGGTAGTGTAATTATTGTTACTTATTTTGATTCAAAATAAGTGTCTACTTTTATTGATATACAAATCCAAATAGGCCTCATTTTTCAAGATAATTTTTAGGTTTTTTTATCGTTTTAAAGTTAAAAAACTGATTCTTTTGTCTCTACTCGCTTGTCATGATTTTATTTTATTAATTGATCTTATTATTGATTTACCCCCCGACAGTTGATTTGATCATTTATTTGAGAAGATATGAATCCCTGAATTCCTATCGTTAATCAGAACTTCTCAAAACCCCTATATACGAAACTTGAAGAAAATATATACCTTAGAGTATTTAAAAAAAACCGACATCGAAAAATCTTCAGAGTATCCCTAGAAAATGACCCTGTTAAAATATGAGCCCTTAATATTAATATTTAGAGGTGGCGATTCTCTATTTTCTATTTCCCATTTAAATAACATGGGAATTTTTTTTCTGAACTTTGGAATTTTATCACTCAAGGAAGAATCGCTGGATCGTGATACCTACTCAAGATAGTTTTTTGTAGGAAATTTAACGCTCTATAAAAAAAGATCTGTCGAATGTCTGCTTAAAATCGATGAAAATTATGTGGAGTTCCAAATCATGTTCGTAACATTTCTCTATTGCTTGAGTTAATATATGGATGGCATCAATGGTTGACCTGTTTTCCCTAAATCCTTGCTGGTATTTCCCCTATTTTATTTTCCGAGTATTTTGTTAGTCTTCGACTTATGAGAGTTGTCAGTATTTTGTAGGTTACCTTTTTTCAGAATCGGCGTTATCCATCCGTTCCCCAGTCTTTTGGCATATTTTCCTCTGTCCATATTTTAACTATTAATTTATACATTTCTTCTAATAGTCGCTCTCCCCCGTTCTTTATAAATTCATTTACTATTTCATCAGGGAAGCTTTATTGGTTTTTAGTTGTTTGATTACTTGCAGAAATTCATCAAATGTTGGTACCTCCTCTTCATATATGTTCTCCTCTACATCCAACTGCACCTCTTCAACTTCATCATTACTCCTGAATATTTCTTGAAAATAGTTTTCCCAGGTTTTACTCTCTATGTTTGCAAATGCTTACTTTTTTGGGGTTTGTTTTTTTATGCATCCGAATAGTCTACCACTATCTTCTATTTTTTTTTCTAATTCTTGCATTTGTGAATCGAATTCTTTATAAATGAGTACAACTGTTTTGTCTGGCCATCGTCGTATCAGGTCAGCCGTAATTAATATAACAGTATATCTATTCTTAGCGACCGATTCTCCCCCGCATTAGATATGTACCAATGCAAACACAAACACGTTCTAAGTTATAACATTTAATCAAGTAGACAGCGGATGCTGGATGCAAATCATAATAAAATGCCCGCCTTAAACGCCGTTTTTCCGTCGTAGCAGGCGCGTAAAAAAAAAGAAGTCCACCGTCAACGCCGACTGCCTCGTGCTACTTCTTACACTCACCACATACAGGAAGGTATGTCCGTTTTTATTATTATGCCTTATTACGATACAGTTACGCGATGGATTCGTTTATCCTTCGATAGTCCAACGTATTAAACTAGACAAACCTGTATGATACTGCCCAGGAAGTGGCTCATTAAAATGGCGCCGTTTATTTGACCATTTTAATATTTCCCTTTTCCGCAACACGTTTGTTTTTGTTGGCTTTGCCTCTCTCAGAACGTCACTAAATTTTAGACAAATTCATTACTAGTCGTTGACCGCCTGTGGGGTGGAGACGAAATTGATATACGGCTTTTTATTTTATTACGGAATTTATTGCCTTCCTGAGATGGAAGTCAATCGGTAAACTTGGTACAGGTCGGATTTCTGAAAATTACCGCACCCTTTTTCTCCCCCATTTTTAGACCTACATTTTTTACAAGGGTAACTACTTACTACTTTTTTTCCGAAATTTCAGCATATGCTATCAAAAAACAATTGAAGGGATATGTACTAGTAACTGTTTACTTAATATTTTTTAACACTGTTAAAACACGTTTGTTTATGTTGGCTTTGCCTCTCTCAGAACCTCACTAAATTTTAGACAAATTCATTAGTAGTCGTTGACCGCCTGTGGGGTGGAGACGAAATTGATATACGACTTTTATTTTATTACGGAATTTATTGACTTCCTGAGATAGAAGTCAATCGGTAAACTTGGTATAGGTCGGATTTCTGAAAATTACCGCACCCTTTTTCTCCGCCATTTTTAGACCTACATTTTTTCTTTACAAGGGTAACTACTTACTACTTTTTTTTCCGAAATTTCAGCATATGCTATCAAAAAACAATCGAAGGGATATGTACTAGTAACTGTTTACTTAATATTCTTTGACACTGTTAAAACACGTTTGTTTTTGTTGGCTTTGCCTCTCTCAGAACCTCACTAAATTTTAGACAAATTCATTAGTAGTCGTTGACCGCCTGTGGGGTGGAGACGAAATTGATATACGACTTTTATATTATTACGGAATTTATTGACTTTCTGAGATGGAAGTCAATCGGTAAACTTGGTATAGGTCGGATTTCTGAAAATTACCGCACCCTTTTTCTCCGCCATTTTTAGACCTACATTTTTTCTTTACAAGGGTAACTACTTACTACTTTTTTTCCGAAATTTCAGCATATGCTATCAAAAAACAATTGAAGGGATATGTACTAGTAACTGTTTACTTAATATTTTTTAACATTGTTAAAACACGTTTGTTTTTGTTGGCTTTGCCTCTCTCAGAACGTCACTAAATTTTAGACAAATTCATTAGTAGTCGTTGACCGCCTGTGGGGTGGAGACGAAATTGATATACGACTTTTATTTTATTACGGAATTTATTGACTTCCTGAGATAGAAGTCAATCGGTAAACTTGGTACAGGTCGGATTTCTGAAAATTACCGCACCCTTTTTCTCCGCCATTTTTAGACCTACATTTTTTCTTTACAAGGGTAACTACTTACTACTTTTTTTCCGAAATTTCAGCATATGCTATCAAAAAACAATCGAAGGGATATGTACTAGTAACTGTTTACTTAATATTTTTTTAACACTGTTAAAAACACGTTTGTTTTTGTTGGCCTTGCCTCTCTCAGAACGTCACTAAATTTTAGACAAATTCATTAGTAGTCGTTGACCGCCTGTGGGGTGGAGACGAAATTGATATACGACTTTTATTTTATTACGGAATTTATTGACTTCCTGAGATAGAAGTCAATCGGTAAACTTGGTACAGGTCGGATTTCTGAAAATTACCGCACCCTTTTTCTCCGCCATTTTTAGACCTACATTTTTTCTTTACAAGGGTAACTACTTACTACTTTTTTTCCGAAATTTCAGCATATGCTATCAAAAAACAATCGAAGGGATATGTACTAGTAACTGTTTACTTAATATTTTTTTAACACTGTTAAAACACGTTTGTTTTTGTTGGCTTTGCCTCTCTCAGAACGTCACTAAATTTTAGACAAATTCATTAGTAGTCGTTGACCGCCTGTGGGGTGGAGACGAAATTGATATACGACTTTTATTTTATTACGGAATTTATTGACTTCCTGAGATAGAAGTCAATCGGTAAACTTGGTACAGGTCGGATTTCTGAAAATTACCGCACCCTTTTTCTCCGCCATTTTTAGACCTACATTTTTTTCTTTACAAGGGTAACTACTTACTACTTTTTTTCCGAAATTTCAGCATATGCTATCAAAAAAACAATCGAAGGGATATGTACTAGTAACTGTTTACTTAATATTTTTTAACACCGTTAAAACACGTTTGTTTTTGTTGGCTTTGCCTCTCTCAGAACGTCACTAAATTTTAGACAAATTCATTAGTAGTCGTTGACCGCCTGTGGGGTGGAGACGAAATTGATATACGACTTTTATTTTATTACGGAATTTATTGACTTCATGAGATAGAAGTCAATCGGTAAACTTGGTACAGGTCGGATTTCTGAAAATTACCGCACCCTTTTTCTCCGCCATTTTTAGACCTACATTTTTTCTTTACAAGGGTAACTACTTACTACTTTTTTTTCCGAAATTTCAGCATATGCTATCAAAAAACAATCGAAGGGATATGTACTAGTAACTGTTTACTTAATATTTTTTAACACTGTTAAAACACGTTTGTTTTTGTTGGCTTTGCCTCTCTCAGAACGTCACTAAATTTAAGACAAATTCATTAGTAGTCGTTGACCGCCTGTGGGGTGGAGACGAAATTGATATACGACTTTTATTTTATTACGGAATTTATTGACTTCCTGAGATAGAAGTCAATCGGTAAACTTGGTACAGGTCGGATTTCTGAAAATTACCGCACCCTTTTTCTCCGCCATTTTTAGACCTACATTTTTCTTTACAAGGGTAACTACTTACTACTTTTTTTCAGAAATTTCAGCATATGCTATCAAAAAACAATTGAAGGGATATGTACTAGTAACTGTTTACTTAATATTTTTTAACACTGTTAAAAACACGTTTGTTTTTGTTGGCTTTGCCTCTCTCAGAACGTCACTAAATTTTAGACAAATTCATTAGTAGTCGTTGACCGCCTGTGGGGTGGAGACGAAATTGATATACGACTTTTATTTTATTACGGAATTTATTGACTTCCTGAGATAGAAGTCAATCGGTAAACTTGGTACAGGTCGGATTTCTGAAAATTACCGCACCCTTTTTCTCCGCCATTTTTAGACCTACATTTTTTCTTTACAAGGGTAACTACTTACTACTTTTTTTCCGAAATTTCAGCATATGCTATCAAAAAACAATTGAAGGGATATGTACTAGTAACTGTTTACTTAATATTTTTTAACACTGTTAAAACATGTTTGTTTTTGTTGGCTTTGCCTCTCTCAGAACCTCACTAAATTTTAGACAAATTCATTAGTAGTCGTTGACCGCCTGTGGGGTCAACCTGTGGCCAAGCCTGTGGGGAAACAATCGAAGGAATATGTACTAGTAACTGTTTACTTAATATTTTTTAACACCGTTAAAACACGTTTGTTTTTGTTGGCTTTGCCTCTCTCAGAACGTCACTAAATTTTAGACAAATTCATTAGTAGTCGTTGACCGCCTGTGGGGTGGAGACGAAATTGATATACGACTTTTATTTTATTACGGAATTTATTGACTTCATGAGATAGAAGTCAATCGGTAAACTTGGTACAGGTCGGATTTCTGAAAATTACCGCACCCTTTTTCTCCGCCATTTTTAGACCTACATTTTTTTCTTTACAAGGGTAACTACTTACTACTTTTTTTCAGAAATTTCAGCATATGCTATCAAAAAACAATTGAAGGGATATGTACTAGTAACTGTTTACTTAATATTTTTTAACACTGTTAAAAACATGTTTGTTTTTGTTGGCTTTGCCTCTCTCAGAACGTCACTAAATTTTAGACAAATTCATTAGTAGTCGTTGACCGCCTGTGGGGTGGAGACGAAATTGATATACGACTTTTATTTTATTACGGAATTTATTGACTTCCTGAGATAGAAGTCAATCGGTAAACTTGGTACAGGTCGGATTTCTGAAAATTACCGCACCCTTTTTCTCCGCCATTTTTAGACCTACATTTTTTCTTTACAAGGGTAACTACTTACTACTTTTTTTTCCGAAATTTCAGCATACGCTATCAAAAAACAATTGAAGGGATATGTACTAGTAACTGTTTACTTAATATTTTTTAACACTGTTAAAACATGTTTGTTTTTGTTGGCTTTGCCTCTCTCAGAACCTCACTAAATTTTAGACAAATTCATTAGTAGTCGTTGACCGCCTGTGGGGTGGAGACGAAATTGATATACGACTTTTATTTTATTACGGAATTTATTGACTTCCTGAGATAGAAGTCAATCGGTAAACTTGGTACAGGTCGGATTTCTGAAAATTACCGCACCCTTTTTCTCCGCCATTTTTAGACCTACATTTTTTCTTTACAAGGGTAACTACTTACAACTTTTTTTCTGAAATTTCAGCATATGCTATCAAAAAACAATTGAAGGGATATGTACTAGTAACTGTTTACTTAATATTTTTTAACACTGTTAAAATACGTTTGTTTTTGTTGGCTTTGCCTCTCTCAGAACCTCACTAAATTTTAGACAAATTCATTAGTAGTCGTTGACCGCCTGTGGGGTGGAGACGAAATTAATATACGACTTTTATTTTATTACGGAATTTATTGACTTCCTGAGATAGAAGTCAATCGGTAAACTTGGTACAGGTCGGATTTCTGAAAATTACCGCACTCTTTTTCTCCGCCATTTTTTCTTTACAAGGGTAACTACTTACAACTTTTTTTCTGAAATTTCAGCATATGCTATCAAAAAACAATGGAAGGGATATGTACTAGTAACTGTTTACTTAATATTTTTTAACACTGTTAAAACACGTTTGTTTTTGTTGGCTTTGCCTCTCTCAGAACCTCACTAAATTTTAGACAAATTCATTAGTAGTCGTTGACCGCCTGTGGGGTGGAGACGAAATTTATATACGACTTTTATATTATTACGGAATTTATTGACTTCCAGAGATGGAAGTCAATCGGTAAACTTGGTACAGGTCGGATTTCTGAAAATTACCGCACCCTTTTTCTCCGCCATTTTTAGACCTACATTTTTTTTTTTACAAGGGTAACTACTTACTACTTTTTTTCTGAAATTTCAGCATATGCTCTCAAAAAACAATTGAAGGGATATGTACTAGTAACTGTTTACTTAATATTTTTTAACACTGTTTCTTTATTTATCAAATGTCGCTTGGTTGTCTGATTACAACCATACTACGACGTGTGGCTATTAAATAACCGACCTGGGCTGGGACTCTGTAACTTCAAAGCGAAAGAGATTACGATCGCTATTGCCCGTTTTGAGAAAATGAAACTATAAGGTTTTTCGGTAGGTTTTTTTGTCTCGGTAGCACCGAACATCTTTCCGAACGGACAGCGAAAGCGAAAGGTTGGATTTGTCGTTTTGTGTATTTTGTATAGCTTTGCACAGAAGTAGAACAATAGAATATACGATTTTTTACAACTTATGTCTTTTCTGTGATCGTTTGTTTATGGCATGGTTTGATAATGAAATGATGCAACTATTTTTGTATTTTCATAGTTTTGTTAATTATACTAATAAATATTTCATATAAATATGGCCTGGCAATGAATCGCAATGGATGGTAAAACGCATCCCTGCCAATAGTTTATGAACTACCTATGTATTGTGTAGGTATGTATGTAAATACTTTTTTTCCAAAATAAACCTTAAAAAAACCCTTAATTTTCAATCTCGACAGAAACACAAGCCGTAATTGAATGACGAATTATTTTTGTTTGACAGAAAAAATATTTCCTCTCCCACACTTCTTTGATAATTTCCAGACGCAAAGAAACGTAACGCCATTAGGATTCTAACTTGAAATGGGATTCTGCTGTTTCTTATAGCCTTATCCATGGCATTTTCTAATTGCTGAAATAGATACATTACAAGGTCTTTATTTAATTTAAATGAATCAATAAATTAGCTATCAGGCAAGCCAAACATGGTAAACAACTTTGATCAAAAACACCTAACACTCCGATTTCTGAAGACTATTCGAAAAACAAGTTCCTTTAATAGGTTAGGTAAATTATATTTTTCTCTTCTTCCTCAACTTAGAATATTTCGTTTTTACGAATTTTTTGGTCCGCTGGTAAAACTTACAATGTTGCCGTTGTTTCCTTCGCTTTCATCGTAACTGATCGGGCAAAAACGTTGGAACACGCGAATTCCTATACGAAATGCTTACAGAGTAGCTCTCTGGAAAGCTATAGCTAATGCTTCGCTTAGCTTTCGCTTTCGTTCGCCTTCACTTTAAAAATTATAGAGTCCCACCCCTGTTGCTACTACCAGCGCGCTGCGAGCGTGTCGCGACAAGTTTGAACAGAACTGTGTCTGATGATACTTTCCCCACCCTAGGCTCTCTGGACAAGCCAGTGGGTCACTCAGTTTGACGGTAGCAGTCGTTTGAATTAGAAGTGTTCAGATGGATCAATGGGTTAATCTCAAGTTCCCTGTTAAACTGGGGAAAACTTTTACAGAAGCTTATGCAATGTTAAAAGAAGTGTACTGGAATGAATGTTTATGCCGCACACAAGTTTTTGAATGGTTTAAACGGTTTAAAGAGGGACGTGAAACGACCGAAAACGATCCGCGCCCCGGACAGCCCTCAACGTCAAAAACGGACGAAAACATTGAAAAAATTGATAAACTACTCCGCGAAGATCGTCGTCTAAGCATCCGAGAGCTTGCTGAAATAACAGGAATCGACAAAGAATGTGTTCGCCAGATTTTGCATGAATCGTTCAACATGCGCAAAGTTTGCGCAAAAATGGTGCCAAAACTCCTCACTTCCGAGCAAACGGGATCAAGAATGAACCTTTGCGTTGACATTCTAAACAACATTGACACTGATCCAGGCTTGTTAGACACGGTGTTTACTTGTGATTAATCGTGTTTTTTTACTTACGACCCCGAAACAAAGCGCCAATCCATATATTGGAACAGCCCGAACTCGCCAAGGCAAAAATAAGCCAGGATGATCAAATCCAAATTCAAAGCGATGATGATCGTCTATTTTGACATTCGAGGCATTTTTTTACGGTCCCTGAGGGTCCGACCGTCAAACAACATTATTACATCGAGGTTCTGACGGCCCTTCGTGAGCGTTTGAGAAGACCAAGACCCGATTTGTGGAAGACTAAATCATGGAAGATTCACTAACACAATGCACCGGCCGATTCTGCTTTGTCTGTAAAGACGTTTTTTGCAAAATACGGCATTATTGTATTGGAACATCCACCATACTCGCCCGACCTTGCCCCCTGTAACTTTTATTTCTCAAGGTCAAATTGGCGCTGGAGGGGACAAGATTCGAAAGTGTAGAAACGATCAATGCAAAAGCGACGGAGATTCTGAACCAACTGACAGACGCGGATTTCCAGCACTGCTTTCAGCAATGGAAAAGCTGTATGGAGCGGTGTAGAGATCACCTAGGGGAGTACATTGAAGGCAAACAAGTTGCTACTGTAATTGGTAACGAATAAAAAGTGTTATGACAGCAGTTCGGTTATTTAATAGCCACACCTCGTAAAACACGGTGACTTCTGATCTGCTGCCAACTGCATAACAACAAATATCAAGCGCGAAATTTAAAAATTCAAGAAAACATTCCATCTAGTTTTTATTTCAATATAATTGAGTGGTGCTCTCATTTAATAGCGGTGAAGTGCAACGGTTTCTTATTTGAACAAAGTATAACAGAAATGTATTAAACTCAAATAAACATTATTTTTCACCAAACTGTTTTAGATGCCATTTTGTGTCAAGTTAACTGTATGCAGACTTTTTTGAGCCACTGTACGTTAGGTTTCGAAATGGTATCGAGAACGACAAATGTAAACAACAAAATACAAACCCGAAAATGTACGTAAAGCAAACACAAACCGCGCCGTCTTTAAATTACTCGAGAATATCGTTAAAAGTGAAGTTTACGATTGTTTAGAAATAATGGCTTATTATCTGTGGGAAACATATAAGTCTGATATTAATAATATAGTGGTTCGCATATACTTACATACATATATATGAACTGCCGACATTAAGGCAATTTGATTTAGGTATATATTTTTTGTTAACGAATATAACACCTCGTTTTTTGTAGCAGACGAGACATAATTATGTGGAAAAATCAGAAGGACGGATGGCCTCTGAGAGATAGGATACTTATTGTTTCCTGTCCGGCCATGAGAACAAATTAAAACTGTATTCGAAATTCACACCTAATTCGTGCGAGATAAAATGCAAGGATTTAATTCCACAAGAATGTTGCGTTGCGTTCAAAGCAATAAAAGTAAATGGCTCCTGATTTGAATGGAGATTAAAGCATGGTATTTCAGTCATTATGAATTCGCGTATCAAACTTAACTCCTTTCCGAAATAAAACGTTGCAAACAAATGCACTCATTCAGACTGTAAAATGCAGAAGATAAAAATGAATATATCGATGCTTAAGAAACAATACCTCGTATCTCCATTTTTACTGAATTTGAGTTTATTAAATTAAATCGATATACATACAGACTAATATTTAACTGTTACCAATAGCTGGCATGTCCAAGACTATTAATTCAGATTATATAAAAACAAAAGACCAGTCATTTCAATTTAAACATTTGTGTAAGTTAATATGTTTTTTGTGTCTCCTGTAAAATTTTCATTTTGGATATAAGAGGTATTGTTTCTGAAGCGTCGATATACTGTGTAATATTCATAGGTATGTGACAAAGCACCCCGCACAAAACAAGTGGGTGAGTGGGTACAGTCAAATGGACTGAAAATTTAGTATGTTGTACTTCATGACATCCTGATCAAAAGTTCTCATGGACAGAACGCCTGAAAATCAATACTTTTTGAGATACGAAGTTGCAAAGGACTGAAATATTGCAGCACCTGCAAAAGGCATGCTTGAGTGTATTATATCGTACAAGGAGTTGTTTAACACTATTATTTTACAACATTGATATTTATGAAGACATTTTCACTCGATCATTAAATTCACTCTAGAATGACCTTGAAATGTGACTTAAAGGCGAAAATCAAGGTCAAGCGAAGATAAAAAGATTATATAAATCCGAGAAAGTAGATGTATATGTTTTTGGAGTCGCTGAATCCAAATTCGGCGTTTACTTAATCCCTAAAGGTCAAGGTCATTCAAAATCAAAACGAAAAAACTGGTGTATTCTTAACCCCAATAATACAATATCATAGAGTTCACCTAAATCATCCAAACATCAGCTGTTGTAATCATGCTACCGTCGGCATTAGCATGATGACCTTGATTTTCGCCTTTAAGTCATATTTCAAGGTCATTCTCGAGTGAATTTAATGATCGAGTGAAAATGTCTTCATAAATATCAATGTTGTAAAGTAATAGTGTTAAACAACTCCTTGTACGATATAATACACTCGATCAAGCCTTTTGCAGGTGCTGCAATATTTCAGTCCTTTGCAACATCGTATCTCAAAAAGTATTGATTTTCAGCCGTTCTGTCCATGAGAACTTTTGATCAGGATGTCATGAAGTACAACATACTAAATTTTCAGTCCATTTTACTGTACCCCCTCACTCACTTGTTTTGTGCGGGGTCCTTTCTAATGTAGATAAGTATGTAACATACTTATGAATATTTGCATGCTTCACTCATTCATTGTTCGCTCTCAATGATTTGTAGAAACAAAATGGATTTCAAATACTTAAAAGAAAGAAAATGTAAATTTAAACTATGTGAAATTGTTAAATTTCCGTTCTGTAGTTCAACATGTTACTTTTTATTTGTGTTTTGTTTTCATGAAGGCGAACAGAATTATCGCATCATTCAAAATTTCAAAAAAGAAAGGAAAAACCTGGGAGTCGGATTTTTTTTAAACTTCAATGGCTCGTTTTTTTAGGGTTTTTTGGGTTGCCAAATTCTAATTCAGCCATCGCACGCAAATTATTTTATAAAACGCGAAAAAAAATGGAAAAAATATTCTTTTGCAATTCTTACAAAAGGCTTTTTGTAAGAATTGCCTGGGAATAGGCCATATGAATATTTTTTTTAACGAAATAGCTCATTTTATATGTTTTTGACACATCCACTCATCTGGCGAAAGCTTAATTCTTATGGTGTCAAATTATCGAGCTTATACTGCACAGGGTGTTCCATTTTCGACGTTTTTCTAAGATATCTCCGTTATTACAAGAGATAGAAAAACACCGCTTTCGTGAACTCGGGCCACTTTTTTGAGGTAAATTCGCAAAGCCAACTAGAATTTTGATCATCATTTATAGTTTTTGTGTAGCTGTTTTCAAAAATTGCCAATTTATTAACTAATTAACTTGCGTGTCTAATACTTAGTTCATGTTATAGGGACTATGTTAAGTAGTTCTTTATTAATTTTTAACTGTCATATGTTTATCATTTATGAAAATATATACACATATCAAATAATATATTTTTGAAAAGCTTAAAAATGCGCCGCTGTAAGTGATAAACTAAAATTGGTATCAAAAATCTAGTTGTCTCTGTGAATTTCCCACAAAAAAAATAGCTAAGTTGTGCAAAAACATAGTTTTGTCTCTTGCAACAACCGAACTACATTAGAAAAACGTCGAAAATAGAACGCCCTGTACGTACATATTTTTATTAGACTATAAAAAATGGTATTTGGAAAATAAACTTCAAGTTTTCTTTAGTTTATACAGACTAAAGGTTTGTTCCTGTAGCGTGGTGTAAACTGATTTGAACATCCAGAACATGCGCTGTATAAAGCTATTATATACATGTTCGGTGTTCCAGTAACGTTATGAGGCCGTTTGAAACATGCTTGTAACAATAATTAATGGTTCGATACAAATGTAGGAACATTTGATTTCAAGCATCCGCAGTTAGAACTTACACTCGAACCCCTCTTATTTCACCTTCGCTTAATTCACATCCTCTGTTTTTTTCCACGTTTCACCACGTTTCCCCCTATTAAGTCGCGAAACCGTCCCGGTTAAGTCGCCGCCTGTAAAAGTTTTAGAACTACGTTTGGAAATTGGATTCTCGCATGAATATGTACAATTTTTATTGAAAAAAAAAATGATCGTGTAATACATTTATTGATTTAAACTAGGTTAGGTGTCTTTTAAAAATATTTAATCTTTAAAATATTCATTCAAGTGGAAAATTGAACTTTGTCACGCACGACTGGGTATACTTACATTGATTTTTCGTTCAGTTAGCTCATTTTTCATTATAACAAGTGCTGTGGTATATTTCTAAATATTTCATTTTGCAGTTAAAACACAAAAAAGTTTAGGTTATGATCGCGACTTAAGAGAGGCAAAATTTCGCGACTTAAGCGAGGTAATGATGCACGGATTTGGCGACTTAAGAGGGGTTCGAGTGTACTTATTTGTTCACATAACTTCTGTACACTTCTAAGCTCTATCCACAGAAATATAAATATTTCTGTGACGTCTGGACATTGTGCACAGAAAATGTGCACTATGGATAATATGGAATTACTTTTCATTCCTGACGAATTACTTTTCATTCATCACGAAAGTAATGAAATTTATTCAGAAGTAGGAACCTTCTCTGAAGACGATGATGCTCTTAGGTTAATATGTATTTTCAGAGATATTCAAAGAAAAGAAAGGGAAGCAATTTGTCAGTCACAGAATTAGACATCAGAAGCCGGTTGTCTGACGTCACTGTTATTGTTGTTCCAGCTAATTTTTGTTTTAAACACGTTAGACACATTACACAACCTGCGCATGCGTACTGAATACAGTTGATAACATGTTCGGAACGCGTTGCTGGACCAAACCAAACGAATTTCGCAGATTATGATTTCATTTAGCAGTTCATGAATAAAATGGGGTGGTCAAGACAAAGCAATCGCCCCGTACAAACCCTGATAGGTGTCGAGTGTTGTAGTTATCTCAGTTACTGTAAAACAAACACATACTCGCAAATTAAGCACGAAAATCAGATTTGATAAACAAATAAAAGTGTAATAAATAAAAAGCAGAAGCCCCTCAAATGTCAACACCTAATATAAGTGTAAGGTTCTCAGAAGAGGGTTTTACATCAAAAGTGCGTAAAGCTAACCACTCATCGTCCCATAAGTGGTAATCTCTCTAAACAGTGAGTTTAAACTGTGACATCATTTATTACTTGTCATCAGAAACACAATACGCCTTTTGTATAAACTGATACACTGTTCGCATGGAAATCGTACAGTTTTTGTCCTTTCTTAATAGAAAAACAGAAAACATGAAATTTTCTAAAAATGCATTTTTCGGCATTTTACTGAAATGTCATGTTGAACTGCATAGAGTTTCTGATTTACGCTGTTTTTTAACCAACAAAGTCGAGTTATTTTTTCACATTGATAAAACATTTTTAGGTTAAAATACAGTGCTTTTGTAAAGTAGTGGATAAAATCGTCACAAATTTTCTTTCATATAGGTCTTGAATGTTTTCGGCTATTTGCCAAAAAGCTATAATGTCGAAATATTTTTTTTTTGACAACCTCTGTTTCTTTATGACAGAACTGGAAAGAGTATTTTCTTTCACGTAATAACTGTCATTTAGCTAGTTTAGCTAGAGGTATGCGTCGTATTCCTTGATGAATTCTTACTTTAAAATAATTCAAGTTAATGCATGGGCTGAGTAACGTCTAATACATTTTAGTTTTCAAGTATCCCCATCAAAATACTCTAGGGGTGTCAGATCTGGTAGTCAGGCTGGTCACTTAATGGGTATCCTTCAAAACGAATTTTCCTAACTAAAATATTCTAACATAGTAATATCAACGAAACGGGCTAATTTGTTTCGATTTTGTACTAAAAAATTGTTTCCAAATTTTACATAAGTATGTACCTATCTATGCCAAATTTGAACGCAGAACGTTTGTTTTTCGCAAAAATTTGTATATCTGCAGAAAAAATAAACACACCGATCTTTGAAAAAAAAAAAAAAAACTTTATTTTGGTAGATTTGCCGCAACTATTTATTAGAAAATATAAATAGAGGGAGAGAGAGAAATTTTAATCTGTAATTACTTAATATCTTAATAATTTAATTAATAAATAACGTTTCAAAATTCTATTATATTTGATGCAAAGTTAATATGGAGACATCCAAAAAAAACGTCATCAAAGTTGGCCGAGAAAAAAAGACGTATTTCTATTCTTGATCGTATTTATAACCTTATTTACTTGTCAAGACTGTCACATCATATGACAGCCATTGTTTATTTTACAAATTGTGACAGTCACTTGTCAAAAGTTTGACATAACCGAAAAGCTTAGACATGACCACTATTTCCATCTCTCTCGATCATAGCCAGAGTTGATGACGTTTTTTTTGTGTCTCTATATATTGTCTAAGATTTAGGATATAAATTGGATTTAGGATATTGTATGTAAATAAATTAATCGAGTTGGTGTTTTTTTTTTTTCGAAGTACGAGGTGTTTATTTTTTTTAAGTTCTGTGGATATTAAATTAAATATCCAAATTTATCAAACTTATATAAAATTTGAAGAAAACTTTTTTTAGTTTTTTAAATCACAAATCTCCAAAAATAGGCCTTTCAGCGATTTTTTTGAATAATGTCAAATTTGACAGGTACTGAGTCACATGGACCCGCTCAAATAGATCGTTTTTATATTTTTTACTGCACAGGTTAACGCCAAAGTTGTATTAACTTTTTTTTCCATTACCATACTTTATGAAGGACTTTTGATGGGTTTTATGTATATCTTGACGCATCCCAATGATTGTTCCGAAAAAATCCATGAATTTTATCGTTTTTCTTCACTACTTCTATGACAGAACTGTATACCCCACATGCGTATGAGGTTTTGCAGACGAAATAGAGTTTAGACGAAAGCAGTTTAGCTCGCAGCGGGTTTTGTGGAGGATCGCCTCAGCGATCGGAGTCTGATGTAGGCAGGAGCACATTTAAAGGGCGTTAAAGGGGTTGAAAGGCAGTAAAACAGCCTTGGGATATAGCGGCGACCCGACGTCGTGATGTTGACAAGACACAGACACCATCGGATCTCGCCTAACAGTCTAAGATTAATTTGTACGGTTCAGAAACTAATTAGTGGCACCGTTCAAAGAATCGACTAATGTGACCAAAGGAACAGGCGGAGCGAAAGCCGTGACAAACAAAAAGCAGGACTATAGCGCCCGACGATTAAACTTATTGAGATATTATTAATTCGCTACTCTCCACCGACAAGTCACACTAGACAAGGTGTTTCTAAAATTGGTGGTTAAAATATTGAGCAAGCAAAATAATGTTAAAAAAGCTTAAGGGTTATACTATCCAGGCGCACTGAAGTTTTTTTTTGGGATTTTTTTTTCAATACCTATGTAATGGATCAAAATGAAATTTTGAAACTTAATTCTATGGGTATTAATGTATACAAATGTATTGTTTATTTACATTAAAGTTACAAAATGGCGTCGTAGCTTCAGGTAACACAAAACATATTTTTTGGAGAAGGAAATCGCGTACACTGTAGCAGTCTTGTACACCACTTATAAACAAAAACAATTTTTTTTTATCTACATTAGTTTTTTTTGGAAGTACTCATTGTTTAATTTTTTTAGAAAATTCGAAAATTTACATCAATTTAATTTTTTTTTTTCTTTTTTAAAAAAACATTTAAATTATTTATATCAAACTATTAAGTAAATCTAAATAATAACTAATAAGAAGATACAATTTAAAAGTCTACGAATAAAACTGCTCTACGTTGTCCAATTTCAAAACACGTTTATCATATAAATAATATTGTACGTCCTAGCTTTTGGAATCGCCATCTATATATATTTCGAGAAAGTACACCTCATTTGTACCGAGGAAAACTATTAATAAAACTGTAATAATAATACAGCAGAGTGGCTTTTTCGAATGTTCTGGACCGCTGAGACGTGTTCGGAAAATAAGCTGATTTTTTTTTAAAGCTAAATAAAAAAAATAAAAAAAAAATAGTAAAACATTTTTTCTGGGTAGTATAACCCCTTAATACCGTTTTTTTTTTATGAAATGCTGCCTGAGGTTGTTACATTCTATTAGAAGTGTCCTCTTGAAGACGGTTTCTCCTTAATATATTTTTTAGATATTGAGTTTTTTAGACATAAAATCACAACATTTAGTACTCACATAAAACTTTTCACGCTCTATAATATGGAATCATAATTATTTGGAAATGTTTATACTGGGGGTGTGAAGCGGTAGGGGGTGGGGCTGAATTTGACTCCACATGTTTTGTGTCTTCTTTTACTAACTCTAAGAAGTCATACATTGCTGACGGGGTGTAACTCCCTTAGAAAGTATTGTTCTAAAAAGTTCTTCGACATTATTTTGCTTGTTCTATATGTCGCCTATATTTTGCCACCCATTTTAGAAACACTTTGTATAATATCTAACTGACACTGATGCGATTCGAATGAAACAACATAATATAGTAATGAAACACCGAAAAATATTCAACACGTGTTTTTATGTTTCTACTAAATACGAACTTTAAGGGTAGAACTCACATGTCAATCCCTAAGGGTGGGAACGGCTATGGTTAATTATTTCTGAATTGATACATTTTCTGCAAAAAGGGCTCAAGACCAGAGCTGTAGGGTTTTAAAAAACATCAAAACAATCAAGATATTGCTCAATTTTTGAGTTAAGGGGGACTTCTACCTGGATATGTCATTTTTGTATTATTTTTTTGTAGGGGAAGTAATTAACATTAACAAATGCGTTTTTTTGCGAATTATAATTCAATAATTTTTGATATGAAAAAAAACATTTTTTTAAATCAGAAAAATCCAAAATGGCGACCGCCAGAACATCGCAAATTGAAGGCCGCGAAAATTTCCGTCTAAACGGCTGACATTGTAGCACCCTCTGTGTTGATTTGAAACAGAAATACAAAATATTTTCTTAATCAGTTGTGTTTTGTTCAGGGAACAACGAGATATTTTTTCGATTACTGCAAAATTACAAAAATGGCGGTAAATTTAAAAAAAATTGTGTTATTTTACAATTTTTTTTTTATAAAAATATTAATTAAAATTTTTTAAATGCTTTTATCGAAAAACCGGCTCGTCAGACCCCTGGAGAAATGTTTTTTACGCATTCATGCAAAATTTCAAGTCGAGAACTTAATTACAGTGGCCGCTAGAATGTCAGCCATTTTTAAAAACGTGATTCTGAGAAAAACGCGTTTAAAGTTTAAAATGTGAATTATTCAAAGGGGCTTATATTTACTGTCAGTCTGCAATGCCTGGTCCGTAAAGACATCCCTCTCCTGACACACAAAAATGAAAAAAATGTAAAATGATTTTTTTCAAATGTATCACAAGGTAGAAGTCCCCCTTAATCAAATAAAAAATGATATTATCACGGGAAGATAGCTGGAAACAATATAGTAAGAAATTTGTATAACCAAAATCTACAAATTGTACGTCAATAAACCCCAAATAAAAAAATCCAAACTCCTGAACTCCAAATTTTACTATATAGTAAAAATCTTAACCAAACGACTCTAAATGAATCAAATTTAACACAACAGAATGGTAAACACAAGAATCTCAACCAAACAACTCATTACGAATCGAATTTAACACAACAGAAGGGAAAACATACCAAGATCTTAATCAAACGAATCTAAACGAAACTACATTTAACACAAAACAAGGGAAAATCTTAACCAAACGACTCCAAACAAATCAAAAACACAATAGAGAGATAAACACAATCATTTATCTTTCTGTTGTGATAAATTTGATTTGTTTAGACTTTAGAGTCGTGTGTTTAAGATTCCTGGATTTTCCTTTCTGTTGTTTTAAATTTCATTCGTTTAGAGTCGGTTGTTTAAGATTCCCGGGTTTGCCCTTGTGTTGTGTTAAATTTGATTCGTTTAGAGTCATTTGGTTAAGATTCCTGGGTTTGCCCTTCTGTTGTGTTAAATTTGATTCGTTTAGAGTCGTTTGGTTAAGATTTTTACTATGTAGCAAAAATGGAGTTCAGGAGTTTGGATTTTTGAATTTGGGGTTTATTGACGTACCTACAATTTTTAGATGTTGATATTGTTTTCAACTATCTTCCCGTGATAATATCTTTTTTTATTTGATTAACGCTGAAAAATTGAGCGGTTTCTTGGTTCTTTGGAAGTTTTTTTAAGTTAAAACAAAAATTTGATGTGCTAGAGGAATTTGGAGTTCAGATTCGTGATTAACGACCCTAAAAACATATGCGCAAAAAAAAACAGTACAAAACCTGGAACTATATTGTGTTTTATCTTCCTATTTGTCTTATCTCATATTTATTATTTTCCGGAAATATCTTATATTTCCGGAAAAAACGGAATTGATATTCATTTTGTTTGAATTGTTTTTTTATTAAAAATGTATATCAATGACTCAATGACTCACCCCTTCTACCCGATTTCCAGATTTTTAACTTTAGAGACAACTGAATGACGCCTTATATAACACAAGTATACAAAGTCCACATCAATGCACAAATTTTTTTTCAACAACACAAACACCTTTGTGCCAAATATAACACGCAAAGCAAATTTTTATTGATGTGGACCCGCGTTAATATCCAGTTTCAAATTTCATTATTTTATCTCTGAAAACAAAAAAGTTATGGGGGTGAGCCCTTTTCGACAATCACCCGATATGTTATCAGATAATGGTAGAACAGTTGTGGAACGACATGTTTAAATAAGAGTGAAACGCACAATGAAGGGCCTCAATAATTAACGACAAGTAATATATCCCTATTAGAAGATTAGAACAAGAGTTTATTGCGCAGTGTAATGTCAAAATTAAAAACTCGCCGGCGAGAAGTCGGTGTAGTGGTGAGTAATTTGCAATTCAAATAGCGCACCTGCGTTTAAATTTTTCCCATGGCCTGCTTGACAGTGGAGCGAGTTATTTACGCTTATGTTTATTAGCGTCTCTGATGCTACATGTAACAGCTAGCAACAACCACTAGAATATTATTATTTATCAGCGCTTGCTGCATTATCGTCGGATTGCGTCTTTAATAATGAATTTCGAAATTGATGGCGCTCGGTTGTTCGCCGCTTCGTTTCTGTTTTCGATGTTTCCCTTTCGGACATCGGTTATCGCCTATTAGCTACCCGAGGAACTTGTTACGAGGGAAGCTTTTTATGTAGTTCGCCTAGCCATGAGAACAACGGCATATCGCAATGATTTTTAAATGTCAAGTTCCGTAGTGCAAACTTTTATGTTGTTTCTGATCAGGTGGAGTGAAATCGAATTTTCTCTTGTAATTTAGGAGTGGATTTTAATATAATTGTTTGGTGCAAGTGTAAAAAAAGTTAAGATAATTGTTAACTTAAGGGGTAACACCACTTTAGGATTTTGAAAAAATCGATCTTTTTTTGTTTTTGGCTTAAATTGTACTTTAGAGTCATAAAAATGATATACAATTAGTCCCATAGTGAAAAATTTTTTTAACAGGTTTTATTTTCAATTTTGCCACACTCACTCTGAGCGCGTCATTTTCGAAATTTCGCGCTCTTGGATTTTTTTCTGAGCGCTCTCTTACTGATGCAGCAAAAAAGGCCCGATTGTCTTTAAAATCATTCAGAAAGGAAGAGGAGGAGGCGAACGTCAATGAACGATGGTACAAAACTATGAAACACGAGCAGGCATCGCAGATTAAAGGTAAAAAGATATTTTGAGAATTTAAGTGCTCATAAAACTTTATAAACGCGTTTTTCTCGAAACCACTTTTTTCGAACTGGCCGGAAAGATTATTCGGAGACCGTTCAATGGATCGATCTGAAATTTTAACTGTAGCTTCCCGTTTACGTAAAGTACGTAGCCGTTTTTTGATTGGATGAAAATTTTCTTTTTTTATAAATAATTTATTGCCGATTTTTTTGGCCGAAAATCGAGTTTTTTTTCCTAAGTGCGCCATTTGCACAAAAATCGATTTAAAAACAAACCCCTACGTACTTCTCTAGCCAATACTATGTAGATTAAGAACATTTTACGTTTTTTGTTCTAGGTCTTCAGTTTTCTGAGAAATTTGTCCGGCCGTGAAGGACCTTAAAAAAAGGCGCGGTCGAAGAATGCTGTATATCCGCCATTTTGTATTAAAATAACAATAAAAAAAATTATTTTTATACTTCAATACATGTTTAATAAGCCCTCTAAAAAGAAATACTCTTCCTTTTCCCATTATCCAAAAATAAATTCTTAAAGTTAGTACTTTTTTTCGGTCCCTAGAGTGGTGTTACCCCTTAAATTTGCTCCAAAAATATTCAGTGTGCTACCAAAATTGCAACGCACATAAGCAATTCTGTGCCAAATACAAAGTTAAAATAATATATCTAAAATAATTGTTAACTTCTTGCTTCTACAGAAAAACACTGTTGGAAAGTTGTAGATCAAGAATGGGTGATCTACTAAGTTTATCAGATATTTGTTTTTGGTCAACCTATTTGAGATAACAGAGTTGAAAAGTGAGGAAATTGTTCCTTTTTTTCCACACAATTCTTTTCTTTCCGAAATCTAGGAAATCAATCATTAAATGAAAGACTTTTGTAAAGGTTTAGGAAGTAGATAGCACCTGGTCCTCTTAGGATCACATTGAAAATGACAAAACTGGGAATAAAGATTGGCGCAAAATGAAATCTGTAAAAGTGTAAATAAAAATATGAAGTGTCAAGAAACTGAAAAACTGTATGCAAACATATAATTGCTAATACAAAACAACATTTGTTCCAAAAATATTCAGTGTGCTACTAAAATTTCAACTCACACAAGCAATTTTGTGCCAAATACAAAGTTAAAATCATGTGAACTAATTGTTAACTTAAAAATGTAACTTATTTCTTCTACAGAAAAACACCGTTGAAAAGTTGTAGATAGAAATATGGGTGATCTGCTAAGTTTATCAGATATTTGATTTCTATAAACCTTTTTGAGATAACAAAGGTGAAAAGTGAGGAAATTGTTCCTTTTTTCCACACAATTCTTTCCTTTCCGAAATTTAGGAAATCAAACATTAAATGTTAAAAGACCTTTGTAAATATTTAAAAAGTAGATAGCACCTGGTCCTGTTAGGATCACATTAAAAATTACACAACTGGGAATAAAAAATGGCGCAAGATTGGCATCTGTAAGTTTAAATAGAAACACCAAGCATTAAGAAACTGTAAACTACATGCTGAAAAATAATTTCTAATACAAAACAACATTTGTTCCAAAAATGTTCAGTGTGCTACCTCGTTCCTTATCCTCGGTTGTCCATCCATAGACTCCACGGTAAAACTACTTTCCTTAATCAGGAATATATCAGATTGGAACTTCAATGTATACTTCAAGATTACTTGACCTCACACTTTTTGATATTTTTTAAAGTATGGCTATATTAGGTTAAATTCGCGTAAAACTGGCATTGTTCCCTTCTTCCACTCAGTGATTCAATAGTTAAAAATGAATGAAATCAAACTCGATCACAGAAGTGCTTGCGATATATGGTGAGAATGCTCCATAAATTTTAAATTTTAATTTAAAAATTTGGACGGAACAATTTCGTTGTCGACCCAAAATCTGGTAGACCTCTTGAGATAAGAAAACAAGAAACGATAAAGAAAATTGAAGAGTTGGTGTTGAATTAAGGATTTGGCTATTTCACGGGAAGTTCAGGTCAGAAACAACAGTATTGTTAATGGAGATGTAGATGTAGTCGGTGTCAGCGAGATGGATTCTGAGGCTCCCCACGTCAGAAGAGAAACGCGACAGAGGAGAAAGAAGATAAGTTGAGAACATTTGGATGCTTAAGGGGTAAAAATCACTCAAAGCTCAAAAAATACGACTTATTTTGATTATTGTTTTAAAATTAACGGTACAAGATGTCAACACTTAGTATTTTCTCCCGTACCGTATAAAATATGTCTAGAGGGATAAAAAATTGTTGTTTTTTTAAAGAAAATGGCAGGTCTTAAATGGAAACAATATTTTTCCAACGACCTCCGTGGTCGGAAACTTTTCTCTAATCCATGAAAACCTGGGCAAAACATTCAAACTAAATATGAAAGTAGATGAGATTTGCTGGATATGTAAGGTTTTTTTAAAAACATCTATTTTTATATAAAATTGTGTGACGTGGAAGATAAACTTTTTTCGTGAAAAAAAACAAACTGCTCAAAATACATCTAAAATTGAAATTTAAAAACCAATGAAAAATCTATATATACTTCTCTAAAGAAAAGTGTTATGAAGCAACAGTTAAAATTTAAAGTCAATTGGTTAAAAATTGTAGGAATCTTTCCGGTTAGTTTAAAAAATGCAATTTCGAGAAAAAAGGTGATTAAAATTTGAAATAAGAAAATTTAATGTTTTACCATACCATTTAGCCTTCCAATGTTACAGAATACAAATACAATACAGGTTCCCTAGAAATCTTTATCCTTGCTAGGTCATGTTGAAGTTCTATCTCTCTTCGGTAAATCACTTTTTTTTTAGGATTTTCAACCTTCGCCTCCACATAAAATAAATAGAGCAACATTCTTGATACCCTGAGAGAGCATTTAAGCCCAAAAAATATTGACTTTTTTAAATGTGAGAGTCATGATACCCCTTAACACTGCGATTGTTTACAAAATTATAACTGACCATGAAACCTGGGTATATCACTGGCATCCCCCAACGAAAAAAGTTGCTGCATAAAGTCTCCACCTCAAAAAAAGGCGAAAACGCAGCGTTCGTTGGTTTTCTGAAACTGGAAGAGGATACTGTTGGTTGAGTATATGAAGAAGGCCACTACAATTACCGGTATTGTTTATAAAGAGACTTACATTTTAAAGTTGCCATCCTCGTAAAAAGACCTCAATATTTTGCCGACAAAACTTTGGTGTTATACAACAACAGCAGCAAGGTGTATAAATGTTTCAGAGTTCGAGAAGTTATCGAGGTATGTGGTTTCCAAAAGTTGATACATCTACAACATTGTCTCGACCTAAGACCCAGCGATTTCCACAGTGACTTACCTACTACCAAAAAAAAAAAAAAAACAGTAACAAGGACGGAGATTTTCTTCTGATGATGTCCTGAAAACTGCTTTTGACGATTATTTTGAGGAGTTACCAAGATAATTCTTCTGAAGGAATCTCGTATTGCAGAAACGTGTAAAAATGTTTTTTCTTTGTTCTCCCACTTTTTTTTCATGTCTAGGTACATGAAACTCCCCTCGTATATCTGTTGCATTCAGAGGGATTTCCGTAGTTTGCACCGCGGTCACAAATCACGCCGAGCTTTGTGAGCTTACAGCAGGTACTTCTAACACCGGTTCTCTTTGTTATCGAGGATATTAATGAACTTCTGCACTTACTCCTTTCCGGACGTTTACGCGTGGACCAGTGGCGGGTGTTCCGTAAGGGATCAAGGGCTAGAGCCTCCCAAAGATATTATTTTACATCCTATTTTTGATCTTGATATTGCCAAATGATATTTTTCAAAAAAAAAAACAAACAAACAATTTGGAACTTTTGTATGAAACTTCGTATTTAACATCTTAACGCGAATGCAAACAATTTTTCTATAAGACATTTGTCTATGTTTTAAAAAATAATTGTATTTTATGGCCATTGGAAACAATTTTCGAGGTTGATAGAACAATATAACTAATTCTTGGTTAAAATTTCTACGAAGATCAGTGGCGGAAAAAATTTTTGAAGGACACCTTTTGGCGAACACTGTATACTATAGATTTTATTCCTAGCGGAATAGTGATAACAAATTATGATTACACCTAAATTAAGTTAAAAGTGATTACCACAGGAGTTGATGTAGGCAAATCGCAAACAAATAATCCTCGATATAAATATGCCCGCTTACACATGTACATATGTGACCAGGTCGTAATTTGCAATTTACTGCTATAATTTTTATTGTGGACGATCGATTTATCTCATCATTTAATACCAGATTCTAGCTGGATTCTACACTAATCAGTTACAAGATGTAATAACACATAATGATGTAATAAGTTTGTTCATTAGGTACTAAATTTCTATTTTCCGTTACCTAATATGAAATTAAGCGCTCTCGGGGATACTATAAATAAGAACATTTTTTTTCTGTTTTACATTTAATGGACATATTTTGTTCATTTATATATAGTTATCCATTCTGTGTACTTCTTAGTTCTGAGTAAGGGTTTTCACCAAATACAAGGACTAATGCTACAAATTATTATTAATTACACAGGCACACAAAAAAAAGTTGTCTGTCCGAGAGGTGCCACATGTATATTCCCATGTATTTTTGGCCGCTGAACACGATTCTGCCGTCAGATTTGCTCCATATCGTCCCAGATTTTTCCTAACCTCAAAAAAACCCGGAAAATCGACAAATGAGCATATAAACGATGTAAAAATTTGTTGGTCGGCGAAAATCATGCCCAGAATTATGTATTCCCATGTAATTTTGGCCGCTGAACACGAACCCACAGCCAGATTTGCTCCATATGGTCACAGATCTTGCCTAACCTCAAAAAAAGCATCAAAATCGCACAAAATCAAGAAAACAGCTTATTTAAACTATTTAATATCTGTTGATTGATAAGACACCACATAAGGGACCCCCATATCCCAGTACTAGTTAAAATTTTTTTAAAGGTGTAAAAACCCCTTGACCCTATAACTTGAAATTTTAAACCCCCATAACCTCAACTTTCAGACCCCCATCTACGCAAAAATCAATTTTTCGAGCCGACAACTCCAAAACTGAAGCTCTTATGCCCAATACTCTCTATAACCTTAGCTTTCAATCCATAACTCAAAACCATAAAATCCCATAACTCAACTGTCGAACCCCCTATAACCTACCTCAACTTTTAGACCTGTCGCAAAACTTTTTTTTCGAACCCTACAACGCTAAAACTAAAGCTCTTATGTCCCAATATCTCTATTGGAGATATTAGAGATTATCATGGAGAGTTGAGATTATAGGGTTATGGAGATGTAAGTTATGGGGTCATGGGGGATTAAAAACTTAGATCATATAGATATTGGGGCATAAGACTTTATTTTAGGGTTTCGGCTTGAAAAATTATTTTTTAATGGGTTTTATATAGGTTTAAATTTATTTTTTGCTATTAAAAGTCCAGTTAATATTGTTCTGTTCAATGATTGGCCCTGGGGGTTTCTCCCCCTCTTTAACCTCAACTGTCGACCTTTATCTACTGTCAAACCAAAAAAATAATTTTTTGGAAATTTTGCCGTTTTCGCCCACTGTGCGGCATCGTATTCAGCGGTCAAAAATACATGGGAATACATAATTCTGGGTATGATTTTCACCGACCAACAAATTTTTACATCGTTTATATGCTCATTTGTCGATTTTCCGGAGTTTTTATGCTTTTTTTTGAGGTTAGAAAAAATCTGGGACGATATGGAGCAAATCTGGCGGAATCGTGTTCAGCGGCCAAAATACATGGGAATATATATGTGGCACCTCTCGGACAGACAACTTTTTTTGTGTGCCTATGTTATTTATTCATTGATGAGTACATTCAGGTTTTAAAATAACCATGGGATATTGTATTAGAGAGTTAAATTAAGCTTGCTTTTTTGAGTTAGTATACTTGCTTTCCGGTATTCTAAAGGTTAATAGACCTAAGCAGGTTATAGGTGCAAAAAAAATGTGTGCCCTTGGGAATATTTTTTCATAATCACCGAACATAACAAAGTCTCTTATACTTGCGATATTTTAGAAATTTCAGAGAAGCTATGGAAATTTAAAATGTTATTCCCCAGCATTTCGTTTTTGACATTTTACAATAGCTACTCTATTTCCATTTTAAATTGAAAATAGGTAGAAAAAAAGCAAGGTTGTCAGATATATTTTCTAAAATTGCTAAGCTCACTATACAAGTATACTTCATACTTCAGTAAACTGTTAGTTCGTGACGTTCTTAGAAAGCTAGTTAGGAAATATTAAAAAAAATACATAGATATAAATTTATTAGTTAGCATTAAAATAAAACGTTTAAAATTGCTGGAAAAAATAATTATAAATTAAAACAACTTTATGTATGTTACTATACTTAAGAAAATTTTGAAGAGCCGGCAACGCGATGCCAGTAACACCGATGCCGGAACTAGCAAATGTCGACCAGTATACTATAGGATTGCTTTATATGTAATACATCCAAATATTTATTCGGTCCACTGTGCCATAAAATTTTTACGACGTCGTTAAAATGATTTACGACTTTAGAAATTCCACGTGTTTAAGGCGCCAGTGACGTGTATTTCAGCTAGGTTTATTAACACAGACAATTTTTTGAGATTGTCTGGCTAAATGAGCATTCTTTACAGCAAATTATATTACAAATATTAAGAGTTTTGTATGCAGGCTAATTTTAATCTCCTATATTGATTTGAATGAAAAAAATTATTTCACAATTTTCGAATTTATAAAAGATATATGCACGTCCATGGAATCATAAAGTTGCACCGTTTTTTTGTTCCCCAGGCGTATTTATCATTTTCAATTAAAATTAGAACGACTATACATCTTTATGAGTACTTTCTTTGATTTCGTTCTCGTAAAATCCGTTTGGTTTTTTTGCTATGAAGATTTTTTGCGTAAAATATGATGTGGGTCTCATGCTTCCTTATGAAAATACGATATCACAATAGGTTGGAAATTAATATTTTATTATTCTATAGATGAAATCGACATTAATAACTTTCAGCGTCTTAAATGATATTGCGTGAATTTAATACAGTAGGTGCTGAACGCCTAATGATGAAAACGCTACTTTATTCACGAAATACTTAACGTATGTATCTCCATCTTTAAGGTTATAGCATTTATAATCAGTGTAAATTACCTAGCAAAGCCTACTGCAGATAAATGAACGAAGAAAGCATAATGATGTTGTTTTCGTCCAATAAACTCGACATGAAAGAACGGTACACGCGCGAGGAATGAGGTTTGATGAATAAAATGGGAGGATTGCAGTTTTACATAAATATTGTCATACAAAAACTTGGTTCATAACCCTCTTTATTTAAGATATTAAAAATTAAGCTATAAAAACATCACCTTCTGAGATATCGATTAGATTATGATTACGTACGTTTTACTGAATCATGTAGGTATACAATTTCCATTCTAAATTGAAAATAGGTAGAAAAAGGTGTCAGATATATTTTCTAAAATTGCTAAGCTCACTATACAAGCATACTTCATATTTCAGTAAATTGTTAGTTCGTAACGTTATTAGAAAGCTAGTTTGGTTTTTAATAGTTAGCATTAAAATAAAGCGTTTAAAATTGATTGAAAAAATAATTATAAATTAAAACAACTTTATGTATATTACTATACTTAAGAAAATTTTGAAGAGCCGGCAACGCTGCTGGCCATAACACCGGCAACGATCCATTAGACTATTATTGTGCTTTGCATCTAATACATTGCTTAAATACTTACTCGGTCCACTGTGCCATAAATTTTTTACGACGTCGTTAAAATGATTTACGACATTTGGAATTCTGATTTGTTTAAGTCGCCAGTGACGTGTATTTCAGCTAGGTTTATTAAAACAGACAATTTTTTGAGACTGTCTGGCTAAATGAGCATTATTTACAGCAAATTATATTACAAATATTAAGAGTAAAAAAATTATTTCACACTTTTCGAATTTATAAAAGATATATGCACGCCCATGGAATCATAAAGTTGCACCGCTGTTTTTGTTCCCCAGGCGTATTTATCATTTTCAATTAAAAATAGAAGGACTATACGTAAAGATATCGTACATGGTGTCAATGTAACCATGTGTCAGTCTGCTGTTTTCAGTCTTGAAAATACTTCAATAGTCTAGACCGTCTACGAGAAAACGGAACGACATGCAACCTATTCACAGTTCTATGTACAAAATCTAACAAGCAGTAACAATTTGTTTCTAAATAAATTAGAAATTTATTCTAATTTATTAGAATTATCGAGCGATTACTCCGAGAGCTATTATCCGCGCGGGTTCGAATCCCGCCTGTGGCAATTAGCACCTGTCACAGGGTTTGGTTGTGTGTCCTACGTCTTTTTCATGTGTATTCTCCTTCTGCACAGTCGTAATGACTCTTAGAGGAAGAATGTTAATTTCTGTGGTGTGATTTATTATTATTGGGCCACCCCCCTTTTTTTTTTTTTTTTGGGGGGGGGGGGGAACCCCCTCCCCGAAGGGTTGAACGCAGACGTCGGTTTATTCGTATTCTTCTTAGCAAACCCTCTGTCTTTGTGAGTCAGTGGTCATTTTATTTTTTTCGTATTCTTCTCAGCAAACCCTTTTATTTGATACCCATATCATGGGAGTACACAAAAAATAACTAGTCCGCCATCTTGGACAGTCCGCCATATTGGATTTAAAGTAAAGTCATTTTATTATTTCTTTCGTATTCTTCTCAGCAAACCCTTTCATTTGATACCCATATCATGGGAGTGCACAAAAAATTACTAGTTCGCCATCTTAGGCGGTCCGCCATATTGGATTTAGAGTAAATTCATTTTATTTTCTTATTTTTTTCTCAGCAAACCCTTTCATTTGATACCCATATCATGGGAGTGCTCAAAAAATAACTATTCCGCCATCTTAGACCGTCCGCCATTTTGAATTTAGAATGACATAACTTAGCTACCCATACATTGTCATTCAAACTAAACGTATATGCAAAATGTCATCTCAATCGGTTGAGGATAACTACATTAAAATTCAGTTGCACGATTTGACCCGAACATTCATAAAAACAAACATACAAGTACATTAAGTTAAATAAAAGCTTGTAAGAAGCTTGTAAAATATCCATACTTTTTGAACAAAACTATTTTTTAAATTTCGACCAGATCAAAGAAACACATTGTCTTCTACGCCAAAATTTGCAAGATAGGCTTGATGTGTACATATTCACTCTTCACTTAGGCACAAACTACACACTTACAAAATTTATTAATAAACTTCGTCTTGCATTTGGTGCAAACTTTTTAGCGGTCACTGTGAAATCTTGTAAAGTGACTTTAATTAGCGGACTATTTACACAGTATTGGTTTCCCTAAACGAACTACCTCAAACACAATCTTCTACGCCAAAATTCGCAAGATAGATTCTCGTGATGTGCACATATTCACTCTTCACTTAGGCACAAACTACATACTTACAAAATTTATTATCCAAAAATTTTGAAATAAACTTCGTTTTGCATTTGGTGTAAACTTTTTAGCGGTCACTGTATATGATAATATTTGAAAGCCTTTTTTTAAAGTAACTGTTGTAATTAGCGGACTATTTACACAGTATTGTTTTCCTAAAAGAACAACCTCAAACATAATCTGCTACACCTTAATTCGTAGAGATCCTGGGCCTAAATGGTTAGCGTACCTTGAAATAAGATATTGTGTTGTTCTCGTTCGGCCCCTCGTTTCCTCCTATTGTCGATTCGATTTGCGATCAGATACTTTACTTCGACTCATTTTACAAAGTTTATATCTCGCCGACAACAAAAAGTTGTTAAACAATTAGCCAGTTGCGAGTTTACGGCGTTTTTTAATGGCGGTTTTGTTTCATAATAACGACTTAACAGCCGCCTATGCAAGAGAGTCGACGCTTTATAACCTTTTATTGTAACAAAGGGCCGTACTTATAAAATTTGAGTAATTTCGTTCCATTACTCTTGTTTCCTTGAGGATATTAAGGACAGTATGTTACTCCTTTTGGTTATATTGTTGCAACCCCAAAGATCGAATGCCTGACAGATGAACAATTGCATAATATGTGGAAGAGGGTTTCTTCCTCTTCTCCACACCTCCTACACACGGGATCACATTTCAACCTAAATTTATTGTGGTGATATATTGCGTCAGTGTCCATCTTAGCTGGTTTCTACCCTGTTTAATTATATCTAGTGGGCGCGTTTTTGTATTATAGCCCTTTATGTCAACTGGTTCGTCAATGAATACTCCAGATTGTGTTTCGGCCCAATCAGTGGAACTCGGTCCAGTCCTTTGCGAGAATAGGCGCGTTTTTGTATTACTAGGCCCTTTACTAGTTCAAAGTGACACTGACTATTTCGTGTACGAACGAAACTACATACGGATCTATCAGTACGGGACTATTTTTCTCCAATTCCAAACTTTTCGTTTTCACGACCACGATGTTCCCTTTACTCATTTTAAAGTGATAGTATAGTATTTCACTAGCTGTACAAGAGAATAAATCTGGTAAATAAATCCCCCTTTCAGTGCTTGGTTTCAGTGGCAATCTGGATTCTCTTATTTCTATAAGACCTCCTGATTATTTCCTGTGAAAAAGTGGATTTTACAGTTATTTCTGCTGAAATACTTTTGCTGAATTCCCCAGGTTTATGCTAATTTCGCACCGTTTCACCATTTCGTAGTTGATTGCATCCGTTTCAGTTCTATTTCAAGGACACACCTGTTCCGAAAATACCTGGCACTAATAAGTGAGCAGTGGAAGGAGCACAAGAACTCACATATCAACTAAGTAATGAGTATGTATGTACTGAGGTTCTAACTAAAAGTTCTTTTGTGCAACTGTAACATCAGATAATTTTCCTAAAACCCCAGGGAGAATTCCCCTATAATACCCCAATATTGGGAGTATATCGCGGTTTTGCCATGACGTAATCACATACTTACATTTTCTGAGCCCATCTGGCAAAATAGGGGTCAAAATCATATTGCATAGTTGCACAAAGTAACATTTGATTAGCATGCCTCACGGGATAGTTCAAGTTCCTTCAATGCTTCAAACTCATCTGGGTTGAAGGGACTTAAGTAACAACCAGGTTGTTCCAGTACTACGAACTGACAATGGAAATGCCACGGTAGCAGTGGCGGATGGTGATATTTCAGTTAGCCATATCTTGAAAACGACGCATGGGGCCCACTTCACTTTTTAGGTGATGACTATACACCTACAGAAAGGATTTATAGTGAAAAATCTGTCAGCAGTCTGCGAAAAAAATTTCAAAAAAAACTGTAGAACACCCTTGAACAAATATAAGGAGAGGTTTTTCGATTTGTTACAAAATATATATATTTTTAAAAAGTTATGGCCATTTTAATTGTGGGAAACAAAATGTTCCTATAAAATTAAAACTAAAATGGCCATAACTTTTTGAAAAAAAAAATATTTTGTAACAAATCGAAAAACCTCTTCTTATATTTGTTTCTAGATTATGAAAACAAATATATACTGCAAATATTCCACAGAGCGTTACTGAGATCCCAGGGTGTTCTGAAGTTTTTTTTGAAATTTTTTTCGCAAACTTTGATGACGGTTTTTTCACTACAAATTCTTTCTGTAAGAGGTGTATAGTCATCACCTAAGAAGTGAAGTGGGTCCCATGCGTCGTTTTCAAGATATGGCTAACTGAAATATCACCGACCGCCACTGCACGGTAGTCATGAATAGAACCGACTATCAAGAGAAACTACGTTCTTTACTTGATCCAGAACACTACGTGAAACTGAAGAAAGATCTTACATGAAGAACGCCTCAAGAAGTGAGCTGCTATAAAGAAAAGTGTAAACCGATGACAGCGGCAAACCCAGACGTTTATGTTTCTGACGTTTATCTGTTGTGGACGGTATTAAGCAGACAATTGTTCGATTTAGATACGCGTAATGTTGTAATGCGTCACTGATAGATTAAAACGTCACACTGAGTGTTTCTGTGTAAGTTCTTTTGATTGGTATTTTTCGTATGACACTGACGCAAGGTAACCTAAGTACGATCCTGTCGTGAAGCAAATAGTTAGTCCCCGAGTCGAGAGATGTGAAACGTTGAATCACGACTGACCAACTGTTGACTGCGTACGAGGTTAAAGGTTGCTGCAAGGCGGAGCTCTATTATCCAATCAAGTATTTAATGCATTGTTCTATGATTTTATAGGACAGAACAATTGAAAAGTTAAAGAAATATTTTACAGATGATTAACTCTTATTCACAGCATTTTATGCAATGGAAGTTAAAGCGTTTTAACGGATTTTAACGAGAATTATAGCTTTGAACAATTATTTATTTACTTATGTGTATATACATATACCTATAGATAGTTGCTTCATTCATTATAACTGATTATTAAAAATAAATGTAATTATATTGCTCATATAAAATATTACGCGGAATATAATTACAAATATGTATTTTTCTAAACTTATAGTGGATAATTGTAGAGAATATAAATAGATAATTATGTAATTATATCTGTTTGAATTGTGTAATTTCTTATTGTAGGCATGTCTAATGACGGATGAGTAAGCTGATATGGTAATTAATACGTGTTAACATTTACTGGGAAAAAAATAACAATTCGAAAGCATTCTGAAATTTTTCAATAATTGAGAAAGCTTTGATAGTATAAATCTGAAAATTGGCAGTTTTTCGTTTTTTGGTGTGAGAAATACGAATTTTAGAGACCAGAGGGCGCTGGTTTCACCGTATTATTTAGGTAAATTAAAACATTTTATCTGAAAAGAACACTCAATTCTACAGAGAAGGTACTCTTGTTTAGGTAGTCTAAATATATTGGTTTTTAAGTTATTTGCATTTAAAAAGTTCAATGTATTTTGTTATGATTTTTTTATTCTTAAAAGATGAAAAGGTACGGAGAAACAATCAAGGTTAATCAAAATTTCCCTATTATTTTTAAATGTATTCGCAGCTTCTTGTATTTTCTGCCGCAACTCCGTAAGATAATTAACTTCTTCCTGATAAACTAAATCCTACAAATATGACCATACAGAGAAGTCCAGAGGGTTTAGGTCTGGGCTTATCGGTAACCAAACAAATTCAGTTCCACGCCAATCCACCGATGAGGAAAACGTTCATGTTCATGAGCTCCGTCGTGCATAAACCATGTGTTCTCGTAATGCTTTTTTTTCAGAACTCTACAATACCACTGATTTTTTTTACTTATTTACAATTTTTTTACTTATCAGAAAGAACGTGATTGATTACCTCGTCGTACCAATTTACAGAAAGATTGCTTAAATAATAGCGGCGAAATTGCCTTTAAACGCGTCATGGCCCACCTTGTATTTATGGAAAAAGAAGAGGTATCGATTTCATTAAAAAATATTGGTCCAAATCCACCAACTCCACATTTTTGGATGAGAAAAAAAATCAGTGCGCCCTCGAGTTGAATTTATGGTGTTAAAAATATATATTTGTTGTTTTCCGCTCGCATATACTATAAATTTATTTTTTCGTCGTCTTACCCGTAAACCATATTAAAAAATTAGTCTTCTGCTTTCGGATTTTTTAATATGTTCATTTTAGGGCAATTAGTCATTTAAAGGTATTCCTTCTGAAACCTAATTCTTCTTATTACGAATATTTTTGAAAGGAAGTTGATATAGAAGTGAATTTAAACCAAAAACTATTTGTTGCGACCAGGATTATGTTATTATAGAAAAAAAGCTAGTATGTAGCTTGTATGTACGGAGTAGACCAAAAATATTAGTTTATTTTGGTTTCCTCAAAACAATGCTAAAAAATAAATGGGGATATAGTGTGGTTGGGGTAGGAGACCCTTTTTAAATAACAAAATAATAAAAATAATAATATAGCCAAACACATTAAAAACGCAAAAGACAAAATATTTGCCTATAAATAAATTAGGAGTCTACATTACAAGCTAACATAGGGTAAGTGGTACTTACCCTAAGGTCACATGGTGATACAGGGAACATCTAACATCTAATTTAAACGCCTAGCAGACTATAAAATCGAAAACCAAGTATAATATATACTAGAAAAAAATGAGAAGCAGGAATAAACTGGGTTTAAAAAATATGTCAGCTGTCGATTTCACAGCCTACTAACTTCAAAGGATTTTGGGCATGCCTATATTTATTTAAATGCATTTTTACTGCTACTAAAGAAACAAATATCACAATGTTACACGATTCAAAAGAGAATTGTAAGACGAATAAGATAAGTTAAAAAAATACATGGTTACACATATTTAAAATAAGAAAGTTCAAAAGAGTACTAATTTTACAACCATCGATACAGAAACTTGTTAGTTACAGGATCAGTGGCTTGCGTACGGGGGTTCGGTTCCCATTTTTAATATCAGAATTTATACGCTAACGGATTTTTTTTCAGATTTGACTGGTTCCACTTATTCTTTGGAAAAGTGTAATGTATTTTATAACCTGACAGGTATTTGATAATGTTACCAATAACTGTGCTGACTTTTTTTCATTACATTTTTCCAAAGAATGAGTGAAGACAGTCAAACCTTAAAAAATATATTGTAGTAAAAATTCTGTTTTTTGACACTGTTTGACAATGACACTAAGTACGGCCCTGTCATGTAACAAACAGTTAGTACCCTAGGACTGATTTCGAGAAGAAGGGTTAGAAGTTAGTTCTTCTTCGTACAAATGCCTGAAACATAATTAAATGGCATAAAATAAAAAGGGGGAAGGAAGGAAAAAAAAAAAAAAAAAAAAAAAAAAAAAAAAAAAAAAAAAAAAGAGAAGGGAGGGGGGGGGGTGGGGGTGGGGGGAGGGTATTGGTAAAAAAAAAAAAAAAAAAAGGGGGGGGGGCGGGGGGGGGGGGGGGAGGAAGGGGGCAAATAAAAAAAAAAAAAAAATAAATTTTTTTTTTGGAAAAAGGGGGGGGGGGGGGGGAGGGGAGAAAAAAAAAAAAAAAAAAAAAAAAAAAGGGGGGAAAAAAGAAAAAAAAAAAAAAAAAAAAAAAAAAAAAAAAAAAAAAAAAAAAAAAAAAAAAAAAAAAAAAAAAAAAAAAAAAAAAAAAAAAAAAAAAAAAAAAGGGGGGGGGGGGGGGGGGGGGGGGGGGGGGGGGGGGGGGGGGGGGGGGGGGGGGGGGGGGGGTTTTTTTTTTTTTGGGATGTGTTTTTTGAAAAAAAAAAAAAAAAAGAAAAAAAAAAAAAATGGTGTGAGGGGGAGGGAAAAAAAGGGGAAAAAAAAAAAAAAAAAAAAAAAAAAAAAAAAAAAAAAAAAAATGGGGAAAAAGGAAGGGGGGGGGGGGGGGGGGGGGGGGGGGGGGGGGGGGGGGGGGGGGGGGGGGGGGGGGGGGGGGGGGAGGGGGGGGGGGGGGGAGAAAGAAAGAAAAAAAAAGAGAGAGGGGGGGGAGAAAGGAAAAAAAAAAAAAAAGAGGGGGGAGGGGGGGGGGGGAGGGGGGGGGGGGGGGGGGGGGGGGGGGGAGAGGGAAGGGGAAAAAAAAAAAAAAAAAAAAAGAAAAAAAAGGGGGAAGGAGAAAAGAAAAAAGAAAAAAGGGGGGGGAGGGGGGGGGGGGGGGGGGGGGGAGAGGAGAGAGGAGAAAAAAAAAAAAAAAAAAAAAAAAAAAAAAAAAACAGACAGAGAAAAGGGGGGGGAGGGGGGGGGGGGGGAGGGGGGGGGGGGGAGGGGGGGGGGGGGGGGGGGGAGAAAAAAAAAAAAAAAAAAAAAAAAAAAAGGGGGGATTAAAAAAAAATTTGTGGGGGGGGGGGGGGGGGGGGGGGGGGGGGGGAGGGGAGAAAAAAAAAAAAGGGGCGGGGGGGGAAGGAAAAAAAAAAGGAGGGAGAAAAAAAAAAAACAGAAAAAAAAGGGGGGGGGGGGGGGGGGGGGGGGGGGGGGGGGGGGGGGGGGGGGGATGGAAAAATATAAGGGGAGGAGGGGGGGGGGGGGGGGAGAAAAAAAAAAAAAAAAAAAAAAAAAAAGGGGGAAGGGGGGGGGGGGGGGAGAGAAAAAAAAAAAAAAAGGGGGGGGGGGGGGGGGGGGGGGGGGGAGAGGGGGGGGGGGGGCCCCCGGGGGGGGGGGGGGGGGGGGGGGGGAAAAAAAAAAACGGGGGGGGGGGGGGGGGGGGGGGGGGGGGGGGGGGGGGGGGGGCGGGGAAAAAAACAAATCAACAAAAAAAAATTTTTTTGGGGGGGGGGGGGAAAAAAAAAAAAAAAAAAAAAAAAACAAAGGAAAAGAGGGGGGGAAAAAAAAAAAAAAAAAAAAAAAAAAAAAAAAAAAAAAAAGGGGGGGGAAAAAAAAAAAAAGGGGGGGGGGGGGGGGGGGGGGGGGGGGGGGGGGGGAAAAAAGGAGAAAAGGGGGGGGGGGGGGGGTGTAAAAAAAAAAAAAAAAAAAAAAAAAAAAAAAAAAAAAAAAAAAAAAAAAAAAAAAAAATGGGGGGGCGCCCCCACAAAAAAGAGAAAAAAAAAGAGGAGGGGGGGGGGGGGGGGGCCGCGGGGGGGGGGGAACCAAAAAAAAAAAAAAAAAGGGGGGGTTCCCAAAAAAAAAAGGGGGGGGGGGTGTTTAACGGGAGGGGGGGACCCCCGGTAAAAAAAAAAATTTTGGGAAAAAAAAAAAAAAGCCAAAAAAAAAAAGGCCCTTTCGGGGAAATTTTAAAAAAATTTTTTTTTTTTGGAAAAAAAAAATTTTGCGCCACTTTTTGGAGGCACTGTATAAGTCGCCTATATAAATTTCCACAGAACACTGAGGCATAACGATATATTTATAATTGGATAGTTCCACGTTCACGCATCATTACCGCGAGGAGCGGGTTCTGGCCGGCCGGCGCGGTGGACGCACGTGTGTCCGTCCGTCCGTAGTGCTCGCATTTCATGCAGTTTTATACGTTGCGATGCGTGGGAAACGGGAAAATTAAACTAACACAACTAACGCACCTTATTATGCAGGTGTTACACGCACCGCGTCGATTATAAATTTCAAAGATACGAGGGGTTTGCAACCACAACTATATGTACCTATATTAATATAGTCCTAATAATACGACTAATGTTATAACGTAACATAGAGTTACAAAGTACGGAGTTTCGTGAGAGTAATTAAGTCATTAGCTGCATAATTTCGTTATCTGAATCCGAATATGGCCTCAGAATTGCTCTGTCACATCAGATTTTCGAGATATCCTAACCTACAAGTATTGAAAATGTTTTTCTTCACTGCTCTCGAAGGTTTCTAACACCACAGCGCACAGCGGTCCCAGATGTCCAAAAACTGGCCAATAACACAGGTTGACAAAATTAGGTCGACCCTCTAACCCAGAAACCAGCTGAATCCGAATACAAGGTCCAAATGTCTCAATTCGTTCTGGTAAATATAAGCCATTTTGGCCTATATTTGAGGTTATGTAGCATCGCATTTCTTTTCTCAAAAAACTATAAACAACATCTTAAAGTACAAGCCTTGCCCTTTTAAATGACGTCGAGTTTACTCTAATCTTCTTTTTTTTTCGCTGCGATATAACATTTTGACATTTTTAATTTTGTGAATTTCTGTCTAATCACAGGCCGACAAGATTTTAACTCAGAAACCAGAATATATTTTTTCAAAGGTTTTTGATGCGCTGAATTCGAATCCGAGGTCCAAATCTCTCAATTGGCGTTGGTTTTCGAGATATCCTAACCTACAAGTGCAAAAATAATTATTTTGGCCTATATTTGAGATTATGTAGCATTGCAATTTTTTTCTCAAAAAAACTATGAACAGCATCTTAAAAGTACAAGCCTTGCTCTTTTACATGCCGTGGAGTTTGCTCAAATATATATCTTTTTTTTTCGTTGAGATATCGCAATTTGAAATTTGTATGTTTGTGAATTTATCTATATTTGAAAACCCATTAAGGACCACGTGTACATCTAACAGTTGATTGGTTTTTGATTAAAAAGTTTGAAATTCAATATGGAAACAGACTGTCGTAAAATGAGACTAAGGTCAGATTTCCAAAATTTTCCTCGAAAAATACTTCTTTAAGAAAACATTGACCTGTTATTGAATTTCAAACATTTTCAGTGTAGTGTTTTCTAATCAAAAAACCAATCGACTGTTTGATGTACACGCGATCTTTAATAGGTTTTCAATTATAGAGAAATTTTAAGATGTTATAGTTTTTTGAGAAAAAAAAATGCGATATCACATAACCTCAAATAAGACCAAAATCGCTTTTCTTTCACTTTTAGGTTAGGATATCTCGAAAACCAGAGCCAATTGAGAGATTTGGACCTCGGATTCGGATTCAGCGCATCAAACACATTTGGAAAAATATATTCTGGTTTCTGGATTAAAATCTGGTCGGCCTGTGTAATCCAAAATTATTTTTTTTCTATGTAATTTTAATTGATGAAGAACATATTTGTAGACCAAATGCCTGTTTTATTTACGTGACGTTTGATACGAAGTTATTTATTTTTTAATTTAAATAATGGCTTGTTTCTAGATTCATTAAGGAGGGTGCTCTTGGAGGTTTTTATAACAAGTTTGGGTTATAAAGGTGTTTCTGCTTAGGAAAATGCAAGAATTGGGTGCGACGATTTGTATTCTCAAAATCGAAAATCCCAAACTAAAACTTTTTAAAAACATGGTGGATAACATGGAAATTTCTTACAAATGAACCCGATCATTACAAACATTTGTAGACTGGGGTTTTTGGGGCCACCAATTATGAATTCATTATTTAATTTTTTGAAAACAAAATGGCGGGATCAAGATGGCGGACAAATTTTCCAAAAATGCATCCGATCTACATGTTTTTGTAGAAATTTGTATAACTACGGTTATCGGTGTTGCTGGTTTTGAATCTTTTATTGAATGTTTCAACAACATTTTGAAAATACCATTGCAATAATATAATTGCATATATAATGCAATAATATCATTGTATTATTGCATTAACTTTCAGTACCGATTTTCGCAAGAGTGGCGTCATTTTTGACAAAATCGGCCATTTTGTTTTTTAAAAGTCTGAAACGTCAGATTCGGATTCCTCAACTCCGAAAATAGTGATTACCAAGAATACTGATTCTCAAAAATACTGATTTTTTGAAAAGCCTTTTGACTAGTCATTTTTATTTTGAAAATTTCAACCTGGGAATTGGATTCTTTCATCCAGAAAATGTTGAAATACGAATTTTCAAGAATATTTGCTAACAATTTGATTTTTGGTTAGCTTTTCGGGCGTTTGGTACCACTGAGCACTGTGAAGATTTTTTTTTATCGGGATCTAAAAATATACCTTCTTAAAAATAATTGGTAATAAAATATTATATACTGTCATATTAATGTGAAGTTTATCCACTATATTGATCCGCCACTTTGAATATTGAATTAATATACTAATTTTCGTAGAAGATTGATGACTAGAAAAATGCGTGCATCAAAGGGTTAATGTCCAATTTTTCCTAGGGGAAATATGATACTTTCTGATGCCAGGTAGTATTGTTGAAAAAAAGAAAAGAAAACAGCGAAAAACATCGTTTTCAGCACTTTTAGGATAGGATATCTTGAAAATCTGACGTGCCAGAGCAATTCTGATTCTCAGCTACTGGGCAATTCTGGTCAGAATAGGAGTCAGCACTAAAACTTATGTTAAGGAACGAATGACCTCTAGTAACTTTGTTACTGACTGTGTAATTATTTAATAGCATGTTCTTCCTTAGGTATCTTAATTAATTATTATCACGTTCTATATGGTTTCTCCCACTAAAGCAATAACCTTATCCCAATGATGCTGCCATTGATCAAACATGATAAAAGCCATTATTTGAGAACTTTTCAAAATCGCCTCGAAAGTCTTAAGAACATCTAATTATGATTGAAACAGTCGCCCTTTAAGACCTTTGTCTCCTTCACACAAAAGATAAAAGTCACACGGAGCTACATCAGGGCTATATGGAGGGTGTGACACGTTTATGTTAATATTCATACTATTTAAGCATTCCATCATTACTGTAGTCACGTGAGGTTCATTAATAAGGAAGTTTCCACTTTAACGGTTAACTCTGGTCACTTTTTGGGGATATGATCTTTCATTAACTACCGTAAAACTTCTTTATAATCATGTGAAAATTTTCCATTGCTGGTATTGAAAAAAAATCAAAAAAAGGCAACATTTAATGTCATGACTTTGTTGCTTCATTACATTCATCTCGATTTTTTGAGATGCAGTAAGAATGTTTTAAATTTAAAGTCACGTCAAACGGAAAAAGACATTTTGAAAAACGAAAGAAGCTCACTTGGATAATAATATCTGCGCTTTAGTTTTGTAGATAATTACATTAATTACTTTTAATAAATTCAGTTTAATAGTTTTAACAAATACAATTTCGTCTTAGTCTTGAAAAACCCCTCGTAAAACAAAACGAAGCTAACGAATAGGGTTGCTATACATTATTGCGTTATTATAAGCAATTCTTTGTATCATAATAAGGATTGTAAATTAAAATGTTATGCTTACTTAGACAAAAAAATAAAACGTAATGCAGGTAGCTGATAATTTTCATTATTAGATGGACTTGATGCTGGTGGGTACGTAAGTACATACGTTTATATTTTCACTTAAATTTATGAGGTGGATTCGGTAACATTTTGGGGTCAGTTTCGGTAATTTGGTTTTCATTTTTTTTTTTGACTTTCTTGACTTTGATGTTTATATTAACAGTTTCATACTCTTAATGGCTAGGTTAAGTAGGCCATTTTAAGGTAAGTTAAGTATTATTTATGGCGTTGATTTCGTTGTTTTTTTAAATATTTTTTTATTATCTCTATTTTATATTTATTTTTTATCTCAGGGTAACTATTTTTATATTTGTCGACATGGAAAATTCGATTTTTCTGGTTATTAAAATTTGTAACTGACCGAGAATTTGTAACTGAGAATTATAGTAAAATTAAATTACAAAAATGTCAAAAATAGCCAAGTATTCACCCTAACTCGTCACTCTAGGATTTTTTTAATTTTGGGGCACCAAAAATTACATTTTATGTAATTGATGACCTTAGGATAGGTATGTTAGGTTAACAGTTGTTAAGTTTGGTATAAGACGTCTTAGGATATGTTAGGTTAAAAGTTGTTACTTTTAGGATTGGAAGCGTTAGAGTATGTTAGGTTTGGGACTAGACGCCTTAGGCTTCGGTTTAATTTTGTTAGGTTTGGAAGTAAGTTAGAAGTTTTATGAAAGTAAATTAATTGAACAATGAAAATGGTGAAAAAATGACAAAAATACCAAAAAAAAGGTCAAATATTGGTTATATTTCATCACCCTTAGATTTTCTAAATTCATGAACAAAAAATCGAATTTTCCATGTTGATAAACATAAAAATAATTACTCTGAGACAAACAAATTCTTTTTAACTGAAAATTATGGTCAAAAAATGGCCAAATATTGGCCCGACCTCATGACCCTAAGATTTTTTTAAATTTTGGACTCCAAAATAAATATAACCCCCTTCAAGTGACAGCTACAACCCCTAAATTTTCAAATTGGAAGTAGGGGCTTGTGAACTTCATTCGAAGGTCTTTTCATCCTCTATTCAAAACTGCTGTGGTTTTAAATTTAAGTTTCTCCAAAGTAGGAAATTCGTTACATTAAAAGAAAACTTTTATAAGTAACACTATTTGTCAATTTTAGGTTCTGAAATGTTAATAATAACAAAAAAATAAATGTCTGTAATTGCCGAAATTCCCTACAATACTAAAGATAAAAACAGAAATGCATAAGATAACGATTCTGCAGATGATTGGTTACGGAGACAGAACACGAACGCAGGCCGAAGTTGTTCGCTTATGGATGAGGGAACTACACACGCAAAACCCTGAGATAGTTAATGTTTGGGCAGGAATAATTGGAGAAAATAACATTGGTCCCTTCTTCATTGACGGCAATTTGAATGGAGAAACTTATTTAGCGCTGCTCCAAAATAATGATGTACCGACGATGTCAAACTTGTATCCAGCTGAAGGAAACCCACAACTGCCAGGTAATGCAATATGGTTCCAGCAGGATGATGCACCAGCACATTACGAAGTCCATGTCCGGCAAAATCTCCACACAATCTTTTCAAATCGCTGAATATGGAGACGTGGTTCTGTAGAATGGCCTGCACGATCATCTGATCTCACGCCGTTAGACTTCTTCATATGGGGATAAGTAAAAAGTATGGTCTACAAAACCAAACCCGACGATTTAGCTGACTTAAGAAGAAGAATAACACTATAGCAATTAGGTCGATTACCCCGCAGATGTTAACTAACGTTAGAATACATTTCTATTTACATCTAGGATGCTGCCAAGATCTGGAGGCATGCATTTTGAACATTTACTGCATTACTAATGATTTGTTTTTATTTTAATGTAACGAATTTCCTACCAGAATTTAACATTCTAAGAGTCATGCGGGATCCTTCCACAGTCCACGGACCCTTTTTTTCTTACTGCAGCCCAAATATAGAAAAAGTTAAAAAAAAAATTCCAATATCATCAACCTAATGCGACAAATCCCTGGATTATCGCCGGTTGCTTCTCATGGGGTAAGTAAAAAGATGTCTACAAAACCAAACCCGACATTTAGCTGACTTAAGAAGAACATAACACTAACAATAGGTCTTACCCCGAGATGTTAATATTAGAAAATTTCTATTACATAGTCAGCTAACTTATTTGAAACTATACTAAGATCGAATTCAAGAATAAAGGGGGGTTAGTCCACGGCCCTTCTACTAGCCCAAAAAGATAAAATTCGCAAATATCGCAACTATTGCGACACCTGTACGCTTAGCTTTGGGGAAGAAAAATACAAAACCAAACCCGACGATTTAGCTACTTAAGAAGAACACCAATTAGGTGTACCCCGCAAGAAACATTTATACATAGGTGCCAAGTGGCTTTGAAATTACTAATTTTTTAGTAACGAATTCCTACCAGAATTAAAGGAGCACGGTCCTTCCAAGTCACGGCCCTTTTTTTACAGCCCAAAAGAAAGTTCCAAAAATTCGCAAATATCGCAAAGCTATTGGACAAATCCCTGGATTAGTTCGTTAGCTTTTTGGGGTAAGTAAAAGGAGTTACAAAACCAAACCCGACGATTTAGCTGACTTAAGAAGAAGCATAACACTATAGAATTAGGTCGATTACCCCGCAAGTTAATTAATAGAAAATTCATGGAAGACTGGAGCTTGTTTGAAATTCATTACTAATTTTTTATTGAATAACGAATTCTACCAGAATTTAAAGAGTCATGGGGGTCCTTCCAGTCCACGGACTTTTTTTCTGCGCCCAAGAAAAAGTCCAAAAAAATTCGCAAATATCGCACTTTGCGACATCCCTGGACTTGTTGCCGCCGTTAGCTTTAGGGGATAAGTAAAAGAGTACAAAACCAAACCCGACGATTTAGCTGACTTAAGAAGAAGCAAACACTACAAGGCATTACCCCGCAGAGTTATAAAGAAACATTTTAACTCTAGGGCCAGTGAGTTTTTTGATATTTTTTGAAAGAATTCTACAGAATTTAGTAAGGCGCGTCTTCAAGTCCACGGACCCTTTTTTCTTCTGGCAAGTCCATTCGCAAATATGAAAGCTAATTGCGACAAATCCCTGGACTTGCTCGCCGTTAGCTTTTGGGGATAAGTAAAAAGTAGTTACAAAACCAAACCCGACGATTTAGCTGACTTAAGAAGAAGCAAACACTAGAATTAGGTCGATTACCCCAGATGTTAATTAACGTTAGAATACATTTCTATTTACATCTAGGATGCTGCCAAGATGCTGGAGGCTTGCATTTTGAACATCTGCTGCATTACTAATGATTTGTTTTTTATTTGAATGTAACGAATTTCCTACGAGAATTTAACAGTTCTAAGAGTCATGCGGGATCCTTCCACAGTCCACGGACCCTTTTTTCTTACTGATCAGCCCAAATATAGAAAAGTTCCAAAAAAAAATTCGCAAATATCGCATCAAGCTAATTGCGACAAATCCCTGGACTTCAGTTCTCGCCGTTAGACTTCTTATATGGGGATAAGTAAAAAGTATTGTCTACAAAACCAAACCCGACGATTTAGCTGACTTAAGAAGAAGCATAACACTATAGCAATTAGGTCGATTACCCCGCAGATGTTAATTAACGTTAGAATACATTTCTATTTACATCTAGGATGCTGCCAAGATGCTGGAGGCTTGCATTTTGAACATCTGCTGCATTACTAATGATTTGTTTTTTATTTGAATGTAACGAATTTCCTACGCAGAATTTAACAGTTCTAAGAGTCATGCGGGATCCTTCCACAGTCCACGGACCCTTTTTTCTTACTGATCAGCCCAAATATAGAAAAAGTTCCAAAAAAAAAAATTCGCAAATATCGCATCAACTGCTAATTGCGACAAATCCCTGGACTTCAGTTCTCGAGAGATACGATCGAGAGGTCCGCGGGTCGTTGATAATTTCAGTAATTTCGTGACGAGAAGGGAACAGTTTTCCCTCGACGCAGTTTTGTGTGTTTTGCGATGCGTGACACGTTTTACAGGTGGCACTCCGATCAGAGTGTGGGAAACCCTCGCGGGTTATTGTTCGTGCGACACCCCCTAAACAACGCTTATTACAGAAATTTAACTGCCGCCTCGGGGCCATTTAATGACTTATCTTAATTACCGCGTTAGATCGTTAGAATATCAATTAACGGGGTCTAATAGATTTCACTTCGATAAGCCGCATTCCCACGAATTGTCTTTGCATTAACGCGTTGACACATACCTACATACAGCGTGATCCGTTTAAAACCTGGACACCAGGTGGTCGTTGTTTTTGAAATTCTGAAATATTGTGGTGCCTTCCCCTCTAAATATTTTTCAATATGTCGTCAAGATTTGGCCTTTGAACCAATTCCTCGAGAGGGCTGAAGTTTCAAAATTTTCGAAAAAAAAATAAATATCGTTTATTCCTCATTCAGTCGTATGTGGTCCACAACTTAAAATATTACATATTATACAGGGTGAGTCAGAAAGAAAGGGACAAGACTAAACTGGATATACTAGACACCAAAATATTATAATTGAGCTCATCATGCCTTATATCAATGTCGCTAGTTTAAGAGATACAGCGTGTTCAAAGTTTAAATCAACAAAATTACATTGAACCTTTTGAATGTAAACAACTTAAAAACCGATAGATTTAGACGATCTAAACAAGAGTACCTTTTTTCTGTAGAATTGAGCGTTCTTTTAGATTCTCGACTTGTTTTACGCATGATTCAACAGATAAAACAAAATGTTTTAATTTACCAAAATAATACGATGAATCTAGCGCCCTCTAGGAGCAACGTGAAAATAAGCCTAAAATTTGTAATTCCCACACCAAAAAACATAAAACTACCAATTTTCAGATTTATACTATCGAAACTTTTTCAGTTATTGAGAAATTTGAGAATAAAATTTAAACTTTAAACACGCTGTATCTCTTAAACCATCGACGTTGGTGTAAGGCATGTTGGTGATTGGGTTTTTTTTTTGGTGGAGAGGAAATTTAATAAATAAATCATTTTGATATAAACGGTAGGAGGGCGCTCGCTGCAGTATTCTAAGAAAATAAAAATTTCTGAACGTCATTTAAAAGATAAGTACACATTTTCTCCCTATAAATGATGTTTTTATTAAAAACATAAATATTCTGAGGCGCAAAAAACTTTCATTTTTATGAATTTAGAATGCTACAGAGATCGCCCACTACAATTTACATAAAACTGTTTGATAAATTAAAATTATTCTCCTCAAAAAACGCCCAGTCACCAAATATTGTAAAAAATGTAGTTTTTTAAAGAAGTCATTTACGAAAAACAAAATAAAATTATAACTGACTCCCTGTATCTTGGTTACCTATAATGTTTAGACTAAGGTAAAAATGATTAAATCGCAATATTTTTACCCTAAAAATATCAAGCTATCCAAAAATAAAAAAACGTCATCAAAGTTGGCCGAGCAAAAAAAACGTATTTCTAGTCTATCTTAAATTTATAACCTTATTTAATTGTCAAAGCTGTCACATTATATGACAGCTATTATTTATTTTACAATTGTGACAGTTACTTGTCAAAAGTCTGACATAACCGAAAATCTTGGACATGACCCCTATTTCTATATTTCTCGTGCATAGCCAGATTTGATGACGTTTTTTTTATGCTCTTTACCTATATTATTTCGCTATGGCGCCTTAATAATGGAACACCCTGTATTCGTACAGTAAGCAGCGAAAGTATTCGAACCCCCACTTTTTGAAGGTTGATTAAATGCTGATAAATTTTGTACTACGATATTGATTTTATTTTTGTTTCTCATCGGATTACAGCTTGTAAAATCTTTAAGATTAAGCTGGAAGTGTCTATAAGACTAGTAAACCCAAGTTGAAGGTGACAAGTCGATTATGTGAAAATATAAGTTAATTATTCGTTATTATTATTCGTTAAAATAATAATATATCGTTAAAAAAGTTAAACTGCAATGTTTTTAAAAAACCGTGATTAACTCCGATAATATTAAATTATTTCCGTATATAATATTAAAAAGTTCCGGGACTCAAATGTTTTGTAAAAATGTTTCCTAGACATGACACATTTCTAAAATTGAACCGAAAACATAAAAATTCAAAAGGCTACCGTCCTAATGAAATTTTAATAAAACACATCAAGTTCTATGAGGATATTAGGGATATTAACCTGTTAATAGTTTAGAGTTATGTGTGGTGTACATGGCTTTTTTAATTATTAAGATATTTTTTATTCAACTTTAGAAATTTTTCATGTCTAGGAAACATTTTTACAAAATAAATTAATAAGACAGATACTCTGAAGATTTTCGTTTAATATGAGTTCAAGAACTTTAAAAAGGGTTTAATATTTTCGGAGTTATTCATGATTTTTTGAAAACATTGCAATTTTTCACGTTTTTCCATTGCCAACTAGATCTGAGAAAAAAATAGCAACCTTGTAATTTTAAATGGAACATCTTGTATATTTTTGTATAATGTTAATTTGTGTGTTTATAAGACATGTTTGGTACTACTGAAGAGAGGAATTTTCAAAAATTTTAAAAATGTAATACCTACCCGAAGTATTCCCATTTAATAAGAATCAGTTCAACCACCTTGAAATTATTACCGTCTTATTTTATAGTTCTAATGAAAATAATTGTAACTAACTAATTTGTAATAAAAATGAATTTGTACTAATTGTAAATAAAAATAACATTTTTCTAATAAAATTAGAATGCTTTGCTTTTTTTTACTCCATCCACAGGACTCTAGATTTAAAAAAACTGAAACTGAAGAAAAAACTGAAAGTACAAGCACATTAGGTACATTATGAAACTATTGCATGTTGTTAGAAACAGGAAACATTTTTAAATTTATACTGAAGGTGACGGAAATCAATTCTCCCACTTTGGCAAAATTTTAAGGGGTGTAGAATACATAAAATTAAGTGATACTTAATTTAAATTACTTAATTAATTAATTTACGTGATTTTTTCAGCTAAACTGAAATCGAAGAATTATAATAGGGATTTTTATACAAAATGTCTGAATACAGCATTGATTTCAGCTTTCTCTAAAATGGGTGTGCAACGAATTTAGTCTGAAAATATTGAATTTTAAAAACTAACAAATTTTTTCCAAATTTTAATTTATCGTTAATTATCCTCCAAAATCTAAATTGGAAATCGATTTTTATTTGCAGAATTCGGTGCATTAAAATAGAAAAAAAAAATAAATAAAAAAAGATTATAAAAACGAAACAAAGATATATTGAAAAAAAACAAGATCTATAAAATGCGTATCGTCTTACTTGATGAAAACTACAATGACTTGAGTTAACCTACGTCAAATGAATGATCCTATTATTAACCCATAGTGAAAACTTTAGTTATTCATTTAATATTTTAATATACCGTGCGTCAATAGAAGGCCTGACGTAAATTCATTGCGACCAAATATGTCTATAGAAAAGTATACACAATATGCAAGATATAATCAAAGTGGGATCTGCTACGCCTGTTAATGGATTGTAATGACTGTGATATATTAGCAAATACAGTTACTAAAATTATTCGTATATTAAAACGTTACTGCTGTTGCTATAGTAAAACTTTGACACCGCAGTCTTCCTTAAAATACCCTTTGACTAAAGATTCCTGCGATTGTTTCTAAAAATATTTGGGTATCAATATACCATACAAGCTTTTAATTTTAAATTAATTATTTTCTATTTTTAATATTCAGGAACAATGTGGTTTCGACATTCTAAAGTAGTCTTGAAATAAACTTCCTAATATCACAAATTAGGTTAATGAAGAAGTAATGAAAACATCAAATTGAAACACTCACAATACGACTAAAATTAACCTCAAAATATTTATGTTGAAACTTACTGATATGTTGTTCAACAAAATACGATAAGCTATGTGACGTCATTGTAAACCAAACATGGCGGATTATCTTTTTAGTCACAACCCTCTTGACATGGATATCAAACGAAAAGTCTTGATGATAAGCTATGTGACGTCATTCTAAGCCCAATATTTATTTAGTCAGTAAATGCTGTAAATAATATCGACAAAGCTTGCTTCTCTTAAATCTATTTTTCACGAACTTTGGACAGTTTCTTTTTTCGAAAACTTAAAGAAACATATATGAACAACCTTATATCAATTAAAATGTAATTCAATTTCACATTCAATGATATAATGTCAATGTGGGTTTTTCTATTTGCAAAAAACTAATTATTGCTGTTGAAATATTGTCAGATACATATAGGTTCCAGTATTTGTGACAGTGAACAACGTACAATATTTCGCGAGTAATTCATGACGAATCGAACAGTCAAAACCGCATACGAGGTGTGGCTATTAAATAACCGAACTGATGCTGCTACTAGCGTGTCGCGACAAGTTTGAACATAATTGTGTCTGGTGATACCCACCCTGAGCTCGCTGGATAAGCCAGTGGGTCGCTCAGTTTGACTGTAGCAGTCGTTTGAATTAGTCTACGCACCAGTGACGCGTCGAAAAAAATGTTAAGTGTTCAGATGGAGCAACGGGTGAATCTCAAGTTTTTTGTTAAACTGGGGAAAACTTTTAGAGAAGCTTATGCAGTGTTAAATGAAGTGTGCGGGAATGAATGTTTATCCCGTACACAAGTTTTTGATTGGTTTAAACGGTTTAAACACGGTTAAAACGATCCGCGCCCCGGACGGCCCTCAACGTCAAAAACGAACGAAAACATTGAAAGAATCGGTAAATTAATCCGCAAAGACCGTCGTCTAAGTATCCGAGGGCTTGCTGAAATAACAGGAATCGACAAAGAATGTGTTCGCCAGATTTTGCATGAATCGTTCAACATGCGCAAAGTTTGCGCAAAAATGGTGCCAAAACTCCTCACTCGAGCAAAAGGAATCAAGAATGAACATTTGCGCTGACATTCTAAACAAAATTGACACTGATCCAGGCTTGTTAGACACGGTGATTACTTGTGATGACAAGATTCCAAAGTGTGGAAGCGGTTAAAGCAAAAGCGACGGAGGTTCTGAACCAGTTGACAGAAGCAGACTTCCAGCACTGCTTTCAACAATGAAAAAGTCGTATGGAGAGATCGACAAGGGAAGTACATTGAAGGCGAAAAAGTTGCTACTGTAATTGGTAACGAATAAAAAGTGTTATGACAGCAGTTCGGTTATTTAATAGCCACACCTCGTTTTTCTAACTCTTTTGGTTTAAAGCGATGGGGTTTGGGTACCACATATAGTTAATAAAGTCGAGCTAAGATTTTGTGGACTATCCGAAACTGTAAAAATATACAGGGTGTTCCATTTTAAAATAACGAAGTTGTGTAGCGGCTGCAGGAAATGGATCATCATATATGAAATATTTTGCTTATGCACCACATAATTTTGAGAAACGTTTCAGTGCATCTCAGTAACATAAGTTTGTTTTTAAAATGTATTTTTTTACCTACAGGGCATCTCCTTTTATTTATGAAATCCATAAAATCCGCATTTTTCAAGATAATCGTTTATTTTATTTATTTAAAGGGCATCGAAAAATGCTACTTCTGACCCTACCGATGCTTTAAGATTCATCCCCATGGCCTGCTACAATTTTTTTGTATAAATTCGAAATTCAATATAACTATTTTTTTCAATAATCATTCATTCAGTATAGCGATTTTTTTATTTAACATCTGAATGCCTATCTTTAGTCAGGAATCCTCAAAACCCGCATACCGTCGCTTAAGATCCAGTATCACACAACTCAGTTCTCACAACTTTACAGTAGAGCAAAAAAACTGTTGTGTGCTGTGCTGCCAGAAGATTTTAGTTATGTGAAGTTGGTAAAACTGCGGATAGCAGTGCTACGGATGGGTAAATCAACAAACTAAGTCCTCCAATAGCTCAGGCGCGAAATTTTGAATGGAAATAAATTATGAACTCAGGTTGGTCGAAAACTGAGTTGGGCGATGGTTAAACGACGATATTGCTATATTTGAACAAAAAATATACACGGTGTTTCTTTATACACTCGGACCCCTCTTAATTCACCAAATCCGTGCATCATTGCCTCGCTTAAATCGCGAAATTTAGTCTCGCTTAAGTAGCGATCATAACGTCAACTTTTTCGTGTTTTAGCTGCAAAAAGAAATATTTAGAGATATACCACAGCACTTGTTATAACGAAAAATTAGCCAACTGAACAAAAAAATCAACGTAAGTATACCCAGTCGTGCGTGACAAAGTTCAATTTGATTGTTTTTTTGTTGATTCAATCTTTTTTCCTTGAGTCCGTTGCGTAGTGAGATAATTCAATTTTCAGGAAAGAAGATTTATTAAAAGATTGTCATTTGCAGAGAAATTACAGGTCATCGAATATTTTAAAAATGGGATGACAGGCGGCGACTTAAGTGGAACGGTTTCGTGACATAATAGGGGGAAACGTGGTGAAATAAGAGAGGATGTGAATTAAGCGAATGTGAATTAAGAGGGGTTCGAGTGTATACGATTTCAATGTATATTCAATTCAATTCAACGAGTGTATATGACAACACAGTTGAATGTTATCTAGAATCACAAACTTAATTTTGAGCTAACTGAAGTAGACAAAAAACTATTTTTTGTATACTACAGTTTTTTTTGTAGTTGCATATTACTATTAATAAACATCTACACATAGTAGACCAAATATATTTTGTGTCTACGGCAGTAAGGTCAAAATTAAGTTTAATTGATTCTAGATAACATTCAACTGTTTTGATATAATTCCTTGGCACACTTGATTCGTTTCAAACCGGATATTTTGTTCAACTTTGAGATCGTATAGAAATATCTTGTGTATTTTTTGTTCAAATTTCGCAGTGGGGGGTTTTGAGGAGTCCTGATTAACGCGGTGGATTCAGATTTCAAATAAAAAAAATCGCTAAATGGTTAAACTGAATTTCGGGGGTATAAAAAAATCGTAGCTAGCCATGAGGATGAATCTTAAAAGCAACCATAGGGTCAGAAAAAGCAGTCGATGCCCTTTAGTACCTGTCCTTGTCTGATGAAGCAAAAATGGCCAGGATCGATTCAAAATCACTAAGAAAAGAAAAGCAGGAGAAGGAGGTCAATCTCGAAGGTCATTGTATGGTGCAGGCATTGCAGATTAAAAGTTTAAACGCGTTTTCTAGAAACGTGAAATTTCAAGTCGGCCGAACCAATATCTCGAACAATTTTTATTCGATTGGCTTGAAATTTTAACTGAATATTCAAAACTAGTTTCTCCACGACAGTACGTATGATTTTTTTTGTTATATTGCATAGGTCAATTGTTATTAACAATTTTCGAGCGATTTTTTTCTTTTTTTCGGACTTTCTTTCAAAAACACGCCATATCTGCAAAAATCAATTTAAAAACTCCTACGTATTGTTGAGCCTGATATCATACTAAATCGAAATTTTCCTGGCTCATCGCTCTATCTTTAAATTTGCAGGAGTTATCGGTTCGGCCATGGGGCCATAAAAAAAGATGCCTTGGGAAAACTACTGAGAAGCCGCCATTTTGTTTCTGACAGCTCTAAAAAAAATATAAGTACACTTCAATACTTGTACAATAAATGTTTTTTTTACCGAATTTCGATATCTTGTTTAGTTTCTTTGAAAAAAAAAAACTAAATTTGCTTGATTTTTCGGTCTCTAGGGTGGTGTACCCCCTTAAATAAGAAAAAAGTTTAATCGATTTTATTGAAAAATGAGGATTTTATGGATTTGTACATAAATAAAAGTAGACAATATGTATGTTTTATTTATAAATAGGTATATGTTTCGGTTCTAACTGAATATTTAGCATACTCAACTAACGTAAAAATTATTAAATCATGGCTACAGTACAAATAACATACCAGATCTTCTGAAATGAGACTTGTCGGCAAATGTATCACTGTTTTATTTATCACTCCGAAACAGTCACAGGACATCCCGTTTACGAGATAAGGCCTATACGTACGAGCAACGTAACACACAAATCAAAATAAACAAATCACACGACACACAAGAACGAGGGGGTTGCGGTGGTGTTTTCTTTACACAAAACTGACGCGAGTTCGTATTTTAACATGGCGAGCAGGAAATTACAATTAATTGTGTGCAGTTCTTTGGAGCAGTTTACATTTGGTGTTATCAGCTAGTGGACTCCCTTGTAGAGAAGGAAGGATATTGCGGTCAGGCGTTCGTTTTTATTTACTTAAAATATTTGGATTTAATAATTACATTTTTCTTCGCGCTGTATACCGCGCGGTTCCTTCAGTAAATGAAATTTTACAAGAAAGGAAACAAAAAACAACGGAAACGTCCTCTATGGGGCATATTAATAATGAAATAAAAATTTAATCAAGTTAGTAACCATTCGGAAAAAAAACATAAAAAGCTTACCGTTAATTTTTATATTTATTGTACATACCTACTGTGTATTTACATATCTGTACAGGGTGTTCTATAAATAATCTAACACAGAAAAACTGAAGATTTTTTTTGTGGCAACAATATTGTGCTTTAACAAAACTTGCCTTAGTCTGAAAGTTAATAGTAATCACGATACAGGAGGTAAAAGTTAGTTTCCTTATCAATTTTATATTTTATATAAATGAGTTTTTTAAAAATTAAGGTTTTTCTACAAAAGTCGGTGATTGGCAATTTTTTGGAGAGAGGGATTTTCATTTGTTAATAATTTTGACGTAGACTGTAGAAGGCTCTCTCGCAACATTCTGAGTACATAAAAACTAATGCAACTTTTGCGACTCAGATTACTTATTTATGTTTTTATTAAAAATATCATTATATTTCATCATTTGAATTTGTCATGGTAGGTTTTGAGCAAAATAATCAAAAGAACGCGCTTTCTGCCCAAACGCCATTTCTGTCTAACTTTTTTGTGGTTTGTAAGCATAATGGCTAACAAAACTTGCCTTAGTCCGAAAGATAATAGTAATCAAGATACAAGAGGTAAAAGTTAGTTTCCTTATCGATTTTATATAAGTAAATTAGGTTTCACAAAATAAGGTTTTTCCACAAAATTCGGTGGTTTTTGTTGTTTTTTGTAGTTTTTTGAAGAGATGAATTTTCATTTGTTAATAATTTTGATGTAGACTGTAGAAGGCTCTCTCTCTGCAACATTCTGAGTACATAAAAACTGATGCAACTTTTGCGACTCAAAGTACTTACATATTTATGTTTTTATTAAAAAATTCGTTATTTTTCATTATTAAAATTTTTCAGCGTCGGCTTTGAGTAAAATAACCTAAAGCACGCGCTTTCGGCTAAAATACCATTCATGCCCAACTTTCTTGTGTTTTATAAGCAAATTGGCTATTGTTAAAGCGTTTTCGGAAATACTTCGTACACTTAAGTTAAAAATAAAAATTAAAATTTTCGAAATACAATCGGTGCGCATGGCGTCCGTTAAAATTTTCTTCTTCCTCGCACTTCATCATAAGAAAGAAGTTACGTCACGGCATTTTTAACTTACATAAGTTTATTTAAAATCCTTTAAAACCAGCCACAATGCTGAAGTTGCACATATGCGGAGTTTTAAAGCGCTCTCTATACATTGTTTTACTCAAAGCCTACTATAAAAATATCTCAAAAATGGCTCCTCGGAGCAAAAGTAAAAAGGTATACATTTTTTTGTGAAAAAAGGGTGAGACAATTGATATTTTTAATAAAAACATAAATACTAAGACGCCGAAAAAGTTTTTATCTACTCAAAATTCCACCCGCTATGAGCTAGAGGGTGGAATTTTGAAGAGATAAACATATTTGTCAATATAAACGTAATATAAAAATGGTCAATATAAAATTTCTCGCCCCCAAAAAGTTCTCAATAACCAAATTCTGTGCAAAAATGTCGGTTTTTAAAAAAGTTATGTCCGAGTATCGAAAATAAAATTATAATTTTGACCCTGTATCTTGGTTACTATTAATTTTGGTAAGTTTAGTTAAATCGAAATGTTTCTACCTAAAAATATGTTGTTTTGCGTTTTGCTGTGTGCCATTATTATTGGGACACCCTGTAGGTATAACGAAATAATGAATAAAGAAAACATAACGATAAGTGAAATGCATGTAAAAATGTGTAAGATGTCTGAAATTGAAATTTAAAATTGGGATACACCATCCACTTCTACAATCTTATAACGATAAGGCAATTTGGAAAAAAAACAGGCAAATGACCAACATCACGTTTTGATAGGGTTTACGGTTACAAATATCGTGTTATTGCAGTTAAAAATTTCGTATCAAAAACTGAAAATATTTCAATATCAAATATAAAAGTGAATAGACTTGTTTGAGGAAATCATGTAGGTAACGATACAGTTTTTTTCTCACTTTCGTCGATAAATTGGGAACAAATTACTGTGTGTTATAGATCTTATAAAGTGATAGTAGTTATTTCTTATACGTGTATCTACTCGTATATACATATGTGAGTTTTTAGTGTTTATTTCATCCAGAATCAATTCTTCATAAGAAGTACTAAAATGTAATATGCTGTTAGGCTATCATGTTATATTTTGACAATTTCAAATCGAGATAATTTGTTTTGGTACATATTTTGACATTTCTTCGGTTTTGAAAATGATTTTACTTAAAAGTTGTTATGAAACTAGCTGTTAAAGTAAACAACAAAGCTTAAAAACACAATTAATTACTTTCATTGTTTTTTTTACTATAACAATCCATTACAAATAAGTTTGGTGTCGCGAAGAGAGCTTGTAGGTGAAAGTGTTTTTTTTTAAGTATACCGTAGGCATGATTTTAATTTGTTATTTAGCAATTTCAATTTTTTTTTTTGTTAATGTTTATTGGCTTTTTGAAAATTTGTTTATCCTCTTGCCTCTCACCGCTTTTTCAATCACCAACGATTTTTCCACAATATTTTTTTCTTCGTAGTTCCTCCCTTTTTAAGGAAAATATTGTTTAAATTCAGGTGTTGGGATATTTTAAGAAAAAAACATCGTCTACATAATATGTATGTTAATATTGTTGCTTCTCGATTGAAATAATGAAAGTAATTTGCTCCGCTTTCTGTTTAATAAACTATTAGTTACATCTACTCTACTGCGGTTGTGGAAGTAACGTTACATAGCCCATCATTACTTTTAATTTGTTATGCAAATTTCAAAGTACATCCAATGACACAGTTGCATGAAAATGAATGTGAGCGTTATTCATGGTAAGGTTTAACAGCTAATAATGTGCAACTTTTGAGATTACATGGTTATCCTTATCCAAAGTGACTAGCCTAACATAAAAAAACAAAAAGGAAGTTGTTCTAATTTTTCCACATAGCGGTCGTAAAATTTGGAATAAACATCTTTTTTTGGGAAAGTTCGGTTCGGAAAAACAGACGGAAAAACGTTCGGACCGGCCTATTTTATTTTTCTGAAAGACACGTTCCTCAAAAAAACAATGCGATTTCCTGGTACATTGTTTTTGAGCTATGAGGTGATTGAACTTTCCAAAAAAAAAAAAGATATCAGATTTATTCCAATTTATCCAACTTTAAGGGGTTATACTACTCAGGCGCACTAAAAAATGAAGCTTTTTTTTGAGATTTTTTTTCGATACCTATGAAATGGATCAAAATGAAATTTTGATACTTGATTCTATGGATATTAATGTATACAAAGGTATTTTTTATTTACATCAAAGTTACAAAATGGCGTCGTAGCTCCAGGTAACATGAAACAAAATTTTTCTGGAGGAGGAAATCGGCGTACATTGCAACAGTCTTCGTACACCACTTCGTACAACAAAAACCAGTTTTTTCTTAATCTACATTAGTGTTCCTTTGAAAGTACCCAAGTTTTTAATTTTTTTTTTGAAAATTTGCAAATTGACCAATTTTTTTAAAATCAATCCCAAATTGTTTACTGCAAATCTAATTATTTATTAATCGCAAAAATCGTGTGTACCTCGATAGATAATCTATATTAAAAGCTGCAATTAAAATTTCAAGTCTATGGGATAAAAACTGAGCTAGCTACATTGTACGCCAATTTGAAAAACACAGTTTCGAGAAAAACGCGTTTAAAGTTTGAAAACGTATTTAATCATATAGATAAAACGGCTATTGAAGTGTCCTATTTTAGCTTCTCTAAGATTGAATAACGCTATATACCATAATATGTATGTATTTCGAGAAAGTATAACTCATTTGTACCGACGAAAACTACCAATAGAACTGTAGTAATACAGCAGAGCGTTTGTTTCGAACATTCTGGACCGCTGAGACGTGTTTCCAAAAATAAGTTGTAACGTTTTTTTAAAAGCTTCCCCCCCCCCCCAAAAAAAAAAACTATTTTTGAATATCATTCTTAGATAGTTTATACATTAGAAAAAAAAATAAAAAAAAAACGGGAAAAAAATTGCTGGGTAGTATAACCCCTTAAGACCACTCTATATTGAACAAAGATATTTAGTAAGAACAGCAGTTCATTAACGAGTTACTGTTTCTCAGAACACTTATAATATAAGGTTTAACAATTACTTCAAGATAACATCTGAATAATTGGAATAAACTTACCTTATCCACACTGCTCAGCATAAAAAAAAGGAGTTTTGAACAATTTCCCCAAATTTAGACGAAAGTTACTTACCTAAAAAAGAAAACATGACAAATTTAGAAAAAACCGCAAACTGAAAATATACATATGTATAAACAAATATAAAAGAGCTCTCGTAAAGTTCGTAGGTACAATTTTATTAAAAAACAATTTTATTAAAAATCATGGATTTTTTAAAAAAAAGGCTATTTTTTAACCATATCTACATTCCTAGGTTTGCGGTGAAATTAAACACTGCCATTGAACGTTGATTTGAACCTTGATTTTCGTCAGAGCAAATAGCAGTTATTAAAATGTATACTACTTTTCACTAGCTCTTAACAACTAATAACACAAACAATACCATAATGTTCCATAAAACGTATAAAAGCGTTTAGTACTTAGGTAAGTTAAAAAGAATATCTATTCTCATAAACCACAACTACTTACCTAAACAACTCAACATAAAAACAAACCCCACAAATAAACATAACAAAAACTCAATATAAATTACAAATACTTACCATATTTGACATTATATTTCTAATGTCAGTACACGTCTATCATCCTCTATATATTTCTACGAAACTAGTCATTAGTCATTATTCATACGAGGTGTGTAAATTAAGTAGGGAGACTGGCAACGTAGCGCCCCATCTAGCAACACTGCGGAGACGGGACTTGCAAGGGCGATAGGTTAACATGCAATGCACCTTCAGTTCAAGTTTGACCTTGTTAGAGTTATTTGTTTGTTCTTTATGAATGTTTTCGTAAACCGGCTTTTTCTAGTGCGTTTTAAAAATGAGTGACATTAATTTTGAGCAACGATGTGCTATCAGGTTTTGTTTCAGACTTGGACACAGCACAACGAATACGTTTGCAAAACTTCAACACGTCTACGGAGACAGTGTTTTTTCAACAGCCCAGGTTTTTCGGAGGTTATAAAGCATTCTCAGAAAGAAGAGAGTCGATTGAAGATGAACCACGCAGCGGAAAGCCTTATGTCGGGGAAGAGTTAAATATGAATCAGACCACTGTTCATCAGATTTTTGACGGGTGATTGGGGATGAGAAAAATTTGCGCAAAAATGGTTCCAAAAAGCCTTTCGCAGGAACAAAAGAACATCAGGAGAGAAAGGTGTCTTGACTTTTTGGAATCGATTGAAAATAATTAAGGAACGTGTAATGAGACTTGAGTACGACACGGAACCCAAGCGCCAAAGTATGTAATGGCACACTTCAAGCTCTGCAAGAATCAAAAAAGCAAGAATAAGCAAGTCAAAGATCAAATGCATGTTGATTTGCTTTGCTGTCCACAAAGAGTTTGTGCCTCCAGGCCAAACAGTAAATAAACACTTTTACAGAGAACTTGTTGAAAAACTTCGAAAAAGGGTCACGCGTGTGAGACCAAACATCAAGAACAACTGGATGTTGCATCATGACGATACGCCTTGTCACACAGCCATTTAAGTAAACGAGTTTTTAGCCAGTAAAAACATTCCTGTGGTTCCTCATCCTCCTTATTCGCCTGACTTGAAGCCTTGCGACTTTCTTCTCTTCCAAAGATTGAAAAACACCTCAAGGGACGTAATTTTGAGCCTACTGAAAACATTCAAAAGGCTGTAACTGACCAGCTGAAGGCTATTCCAGTATATGAGTTCCAGCACTGCTATGAGGAATGGAACAACCGTCTCTAGCGCTGTGTGGCTTCCCAAGGAAGTTGTTTTAAAGAACAAACAATTCTATAATAAAAAAAAAAAAAACAGTCTCATTATTTAATTTACATACCTCGTAATCATAACGACTATCTATTTTATAGATTTTGTCTTCGTATGCAAATACTATGGCGTTATATTCTTGGTCTCACTCTCTAGTACGTTTTAATGGGACTAGACATATTTTGAAGGTCCAACAAATGTGAGGTTGTTTGCATCAGAACCCCTACAGGGGTTCATTTTCTTCATTTCCTTACTGTAAATTCAACATCTACTCTATTTCCATTCTAAATTGAAAATAGATAGAAAAACGCAAGGTTGTCAGTATATACAAGTATATATACTTACTCATTATACAAGTATACTTCATACTTCAGTAAACTGTTAGTTCGTGACGTTATTAGAAAGCTAGTTTGGAAATATTTAAAAAAAATACATAGATATAAATTTATTAGTTAGCATTAAAATAAAGCGTTTAAAATTGCTGGAAGAAATAAATATAAATTCAAACAACTTTATGTATATTACTATACTTAAGAAAATTTTGAAGAGCCGGCAACGGCGGCTCAGGCGGCTGGCGGCACAGAGTAAACCACTGGAGGTAACACCGGTCAACGAGACTATTATACTACTTTGCATTTAATACATTGCTAATACTTCTTCGGTCCACTGTGCCATAAAATTTTTACGACGTCGTTAAAATGATTTATGACTTTAGGCACTCTACTTGTTTAAGACGCCAGTGACGTGTATTTCAGCTAGGTTTATTAAAACAGTCTGGCTAAATGAGCATTATTTACAGCAAATTATATTACAAATATTAAGAGTTTTGTATGCAGGCTAATTTTAATCTCCTATATCGATTTGAATGAAAAAAATATTTCACAATTTTCAAATTTATAAAAGATATATGCACGCCCATGGAATCATAAAGTTGCACCGCTTTTTTTGTTCCCCAGGCGTATTTATCGTTTTCAATTAAAATTAGAAGGACTACACATGTGTTTACAAATTTGGAAAGAATACTTTGTAACATATTTACTATTTTGTAACATAATAAACAACACTTGGTGAATTTTCGAATTTATTTTAATTGCATAGTATGGAGTACCCTATGTTCTCACATTGTACCAAAAATGAAATGGGAATCTACTCCTCAAAAAAAAAGTTATGACGAGTCTTTCCAGGCTCTAACATCCGTCATTTTTTTCTATACATCTCCGAAACGGCTGAGTTTAGGTATAGGTACATGGTTTTAAAAATATACAGGGTGTTCCATTTAAAATAATGAGGTCAGTCGACGCCCAGAATATGAACAGCCTGTACATTATGCAAAATTTCAAAAATGTGGCAAAAAATTCCATTTTGGAATTTTTTTAATGAAATAAGGATTCTATAGATCAAACACGCACTAAACACTCACTCTGTGTATGCTGCGATATTAAGTGAGTCACACTGTAGATTGTTGTATACTTGAATCATTTATTGTTTTATTGTGCCACTATGTATATGCGATTCTATTTTTTATGTACTTTTTATATGCCACGACCTGCTATCTATTATGTTTCTCTGTGTTTCGTATTTGTATATATTTCGTGTGTTTATTAGAAATAGAGCTTTTTTCCTGTTAAATCTTCGGAGTCTTTTCGGCCTATTCCTTAAATTTTAAATCAAGTCAAAGATATTACATAGAAAAATTCTGATATATTAAAAAAATCGAATACATTTTTGGCAAAGAGAAAATTATTAAAGTATATATTAAATAATACTAATAACCGAGGTAGCAATTTATAATAGGATTTCAGTCAGCTAATTGTGGCAAATTAAAATGATTACATCACAACTTACTTAAATAATATATAAACGTGAGAACATTCTCTAAATTATTGTTATATTCAAGTGTTTTTTACAGAAATATATTAATGTTGTTAACTATTGTAGATTAAAAACGCGTTCAAGCCTTATTTTTGAAAAACATACGAAATGGTTTATAAATTAAAAAAATTCACATTTTAAAATATTTTTCGTCTATTCACGCAATTAATTTAATTATTTCCACATCCACGTAGTAGAGAGGAAGTGAAGGTGTACAAATAAGTTTCCACCGTTTTTAAAAAAAATTGGAAATTTATTGTGAAAGGACGGTACCTAAGGTTTTATTCGAAATATCGCCTGTCACTACTTTTTCCCATCTTTCTGGTAGCATACGGATACCGCGTCGGAAGAATGCTTCATCTTTTAAGGCTATCCACGAATCAACCCAATTTTTGGTATCTTCATACGATGTGGAGAGTTGCTCACACAGGTCATGCGCCATCGATCGAAACAAGTGGAAATCAGCAGGAACAATATCTGGTGAATATGGCGGATGGGGTACAACTTCCCAATTGAGTGTTTCCAAATAGGTTTTGACTGGCGCCACAACATGTGGACGAGCATTATCACGCAGGAGAATAACTTTGTCGTGTCTGAAGCAGTAATGGGTGCACTTTTCCTTGAGTGCTAGACTCAATATCATCAATTGTGTTCGGTAGACAGCCCCAGTAATGATTTCGTTCGGTTTGAGCAACTCATAATACACGATACCAAGCTGATCCCACCAAATACACAACAAGAGTTTGTTTCCATGAATATTTGGCTTAGCTGTAGACGTTGAAGCATAGCCAGGTGGTCCCCATGATTTCTTCCGTTTTGGATTATCATAGTGGATCCATTTTCCATCACCAGTGACCATACGGTGCACAAAACCCTTTCGTTTATGCCTGGCAAACAGCATTTCACATGTGAAAAATCGGCGTTCAATGTCTCTCGGCGTCAGTTCATTTGGAACCCAATTTCCTTGTTTTTTAATCATTCCCAATGATTTTAACCGATGCGAAATTGCTTGTTGAGTTAATCCTAATGTAAGTGTAAGTTCTTCTTGCATTTGGCATGAATCTAGATCCAATAATGCTTCCAATTACGCGTCTTCGTACACTTTCGGCCTTTACGTTCTTTGTCTTCGATGTCAAATTCACCGTTCTTAACTTTTCAACTTAAACTTTTTCAACTTTTGAAACCACTCACGACAACTTCTCTCGCTTAAGTCAGCCTCGCCATATGCTTCTACAAACAATCGATACTCTTCAGCTGCAGATTTCTTCAAATTGGAGAAGTAAATCAAAAGTTCCCGCAAATGACGCTTATTCGGCTCAAAACTCGACATTTTCGCACACAAAAGAATATATTATACTGATAAAAAATCACTAATATTTTAAGGTTATGTTGTTGCCTGATGTCCAACCTTACGATAATGACGTTTACATCTGACAATTTTAACCATACCTTACTGGTGGCGCCAACTTTTTGTCAAACGGCGGAAACTTATTTGTACACACACAATTTTTTATTCGATAAATAGGCCGAAAATTTTCTGGAACATAGAGATTTTAAGTTTAAGCGAAAACAAATTTTCTGTCTGTCTATCTGTCGGGTCCTCTCTCTATTAACGTATTCTGTGTAATCAATAACTCGAGAACAGTTTAAGTTAACAACTTGAGGTTTAATACAGATTTTTCTTGTTTATCAGTAAAACGGTGCCAGATATATCAGCTAAACGGTTTTTATTGGATGGTATTTTGTTATATGGTAGGTTTAAAATATGTTTCACATAATAAACTATATTCAAAAACAAAATCAAACATGCAAACCAATAAAAGCTGTTTTGGTATAATAAAAAAAAATAGTTACTATTTGGAAAAATAAAGACAGTATTTTACAGTAGTACAGACATATGTTTTGCAATCAATTTTATTTCCCTGGATATGATGTTCACCAAGAAACAGCAGTAGCTAAAAAGCCTTTGCAATATGATCTTAGATAACACTTTATTTATAAAACATACCTATACATATATGTACGTATTTTGTACTTTACATAACTACAATTATTTGTATTTAATAACTTGTATTAATGTATACATTATACATATCATTTCCAACGGAATTGTAATTTAAAGCAACAAAGTGAACAGAAAAATGACGGTGTGAAAGAATACCCGAAGAACCATTAAAAAGATTTACATACAAGATAAAATCACATCACACCATAAAATGCAAGTTATCTACGAGTACATACATACAGTGTGACATTCAACTGATATTACACTGGCATACTCTGGAACCCAAATGGGATCGGTTTAACCAAACTTGCTTAGATAGAAAATGTTCCCATAAAAAGTTCTTGAATATATTTTTTTTATTTTTTGTTTTCTCAATAACTCAATATTCCAATTAATCAGTATGAACAAAATTTGATGTGGGTTAATTTCTATTGTTGTAGATTGCATTGGTTATATTCATGGACGGTTACATCATACAGGGTGTTCATTTTTATGCAACCCTAGTGCTTATTCTTGTAACATTTTTTGGGAATTCAAATAATGGGAAAAAAAAGTTTTGTTAAATCTAAAATTGAAAGTTTCAAGTACTCATCATGCTTCCATACCACCAAGCATAATTTCGCCTTTTGACAGGTATATGTACCTCTTTTGTGCAGAACAAAATAGTCTATACATTTCATATAATTTCATATAAAAAAATTTAAGAATAAAAAAGTTACAGAAGAATAATCACGAAGGGTTTCAGTAAAATGAACACCTTGTATGATGTAACCAACCATAAATTACCAGTAACTACTGCATTTCTACATCAACAGAAAACAAGCCGCAGATTTTGTTGAGATCGGTTAATTGGGGTCCGAGTTATAGAGAAAACAATGAACGACAAATTACGTACTTGAACACCCTGTAAATATTAATGGCGACATTTTTCATTTAAGCAAGATTGGCGAAATCGATCCCATTTGGGTCCTAGAACATGCCATTGAAGTATGTAATATTCGTTGGGTACCACAATGTATAGTTAAAAATCGGCGCATTCGCCAAAACATAGAAAATACAGTAAGAGACAAAAGTTTGGGATAAAATTAGGAATTAAATAAAAGTGGATAAATTCATCTGTGATTTCGAAGAATTTGTTTTATGATGGTGGGACCGTAATATGTAGAGTCTGTAAAGAAAAACTGCTGTGTAGGGACAAAGGCAATCGTAGCCGTCATATAAATAATATGAAACATAAAAATTAAAGAGACTTTTCGACTTACTTTTAATGCTTGATAAACTCTCATTTATAATAAAACAACAATAAACAAGCATTTGGTGAGTTCTGGAAGAAATACGTTCCAGAAATGCTATTACCAGGTCGCACAACGTTACATAAATATCCACCAACTCTACGCAGTTACCTACCTAGTAAAGTGGATGGTTTTTAATTGTTTGAAGTCATTTGAGTCCTTTTAGTGCAAGAAACAAACCAGGACACTATAAAATGATGATTTTAAGCCGTTTTAAGTCGTTTCACGGAAAAAAAATTGATTTTTCGCACTTTTGGGCATGACCCTCCACTCAAAAAAATCTGAAAAAAAATGAGGTAGTAAAAAACAGTTAAAAATATAACATATTAAAAATCTGAGCCTGACTCTTTTTTTGGTTAAAAGAGATTTTTAAAGTTTTGGAAATGGGATTTTTAAAGTTTGAATAATTTTTTTTAGAGGTCATAATGACCTTGAATGAGCTTGAACATTTTTTTACATAATATTAATCATATTTGCTGTACTTCCCCGTCTTCGCAGTGTCGCTAAATCGGACGCTACGTTGCCAGTCTCATTACTTAATTTACACACCTCGTATTTATCAACAATAAAACCTATTTTTTTGTTATTATTAATAACAAAAACTTATATTATATAAATATTTCTTTCAGTGTAGTCACCGACTAATTGGCTATCCAATTTTCACACAAAATACAGCTTGTTTCTAGAGTGTAGAATAAACATATGAAAGACTATATTTTATTTTTAAGCATTAGTTCTAAATAATACTACGCCACGAAGGTAGATAATATAAGCAAGATAAGGCGCCACTAAATACCTGAATTTATTAGCGACATTTGAATTAATTGGTACTTTCTGAATATCTTATTAAAAGATCTGCCTATCGGTCGTGAGAAAATTTAACAGCAAACAAGTGTGACATACACATTGTGAATACTTTCGTGGAGATAATATCTCTACTGGTCAATGTAGAACAAAATCATTTATTTTATGTGGTACAGTTTGTGACTAACGACATACATATATGTACATTCCATAAATATACAAAACTACACGTAAAACTTTAATCTAATATGAATAGTAATATATGGGAAAACAGTACGAGGGGTTCTCAACAAAGACTGGGACTGAATTTATTAGAAGTCGATATAATTATCTACAAAGCCCAGACAGTATTTTACAAGTACCTATGCTTTTTTAATATTGTAAAATGACAAACATCACAAATTATTTACATATACAGTAAGCATTATACGGGAATATTTTTATTAACAACTTGTTTTAAAACTTAACTTTGGAGTTAAAAAATACTAAAAACGACCTACTTGAACAGGGTCAGGTCACTTTCGGTACCTGTAAAATTTAAGTTTTAAAAAAAGTCGTTCAAAATTGGTCAATTAAGTAGTTGCGATATCAAAAATTTTAACAAAGAGTTGTTTCTCTCCAAATTTTACATAGGTAAATCTACCAAATTTGAACGCTCTCAAACCATAAAAAGACCTTCCAATTGCTTTTACGGATTAGAAGCAATTTTGAGGAAATTCCCAATGAACGACTTTATATACAGTGGCGGCATCATTGGGACAAAGTTATTATTTTACAAGGACAGAGACTATGTAAAACGTAATAAACGTAATATTATTGAAGATGATAATGATAAATAGTTTATGGTGTTAGTCATAGTTTTTGTTGCAAACCCCTTCGTATCTCTGCATAAAAATAAAAAATATATATACCGATATCTACCAGGTTTTATCAGAGGGCATTACTGGTCCTGTTGAAATGAGCGATCTCAATAATATATTTGTGAGTTGAACCTTCTTTTTTCGCGAAAATAATAAGTAATTAATTGATAATAATTTTTTATATATGATTAGTTGATTATTATCTAACTATTGTTATTTGAGATTATCTAGAACAATATGTATGTTGCAGAAAGATTTGTGTTCATTTAGATATAAAAAAAAAAAAAAAAAAAAAAAAAATAAAAAATATGTAAAAAATATGACGAATGCGCCGGTTGCTTCAGGCAAAAAAAAAAAAAAAAAAAAAAAAAAAAAAAAAAAAAAAAAAAAAAAAAAAAAACCAAAAAAAAAAAAAAAAAAAAAAAAAAAAAAAAAAAAAAAAAAAAAAAAAAAAAAAAAAAAAAAAAAAAAAAAAAAAAAAAAAAAAAAAAAAAAAAAAAAAAAAACAACAAAAACAACACCCCCCCCCAAAAAAAAAAAAGGGCGGCGCAACCCCCCCCCCCCCCCAAAACACAAAACCCCCCCCCCCCATTAGTTGCCCCCCAAAAAGGGGGGGGGGGGCCCCCCCCAAAAAAAACCCTGTAGGTGAGGACATTAAGCTGGCTATGGAAAAAATTGTTATTCTGGTAGAATTTGTTTCAGTGAGGCACCAAAAAATCATTTTCCTGAAAACGTTCGGTCCTCTTCTTCATCTTAACTCACAGCTAAATTGTCGCATTGAACAGTGTGTGTTTACAGATTAGGCACATCGGATCACCAAAAATGAACAGCACAAATGTGGAGACTTCCTTGGACAATGGAAAATCGGATACATATTTGGCAAGAAACGTCTAAAGTGAATATTATCGACTACGTTCCCCGAAAGGCTACATACGCAAAACATTATGCCCAAATCAAACCAAAATTCCCCTTTTCTAACACTCAGAACATTAACGATCTCATTATCGCAAAAATCTGTTGTTTCGTCCACTGTCTTTCGTCATCATCTCTTTCAGTCTATTCACAAATGGTAACGACGATATTGCAAAAATCCACACAAAATCAGATAATATGTGAATACACTACACGAACTCTAAAAGAAATACGTACACAGTGCAAAATACGTATATAAGTAAGTGTTAATTACTCACGACACATAAAATTATTTAAAACTCAACGTTCTACCTTTCATCCGCTCGCAACGAGCTAACTTACAATACTAAATTTCGACAACGGAACGCTCGCTACGCTATATGGATAAATTGCATATATCCTTTCCTCGAACCCGTCATGGGAGTGGTATGTGGCGTACGTATGCACGGGCAAGAAATACACGCATACATAATTTACACGGCGCTTAAAAAATACGGTGTATACTCTAATTATCATTGAGTTGTATAGTGCCGACCCTGCGTTGTAGCACACTTTCCGGACCCTATCATTATTCTTCTTCCACTAATAGCATACCAAACACAAACTTTCTTCGACAAAAAAAAAATGGCCGGCCTTAAAAAATGAACATTGCTTAAATACCTTTCAAGATCAACAGCCAGAAATATCCGAAGTCGTTAATTCTAAAATTTACCATTCAAATCTCTCAACTGCCGTGTTAGCGCGACACTGTAATTGTATTCCTTTCCTTTCATTCAGCTTTTTGGAGGTACAGGCATCAAAGCGACGTCTCCGAACGAGTTGCGTAATGCGTGTACGTTTTATAAAATTAGGTTACCTGCTCGAACTTGGTTTTTTGTTATTTTTGGCGCCGATGTCCTCGCGCAACGGCCCCTCGGCGATACTACTGTAAAGACCGGTTCCACAATGATCTATAACGGGGATTGGTTCAAAGGTTCACATTCGATTGAGGCGGATTTTGGGGTATTCATTTTCAAGTAATAAAGGCATCTAAGACGTTATGGCACAGACCTTTACTTACTTATTAAAAAAGCTATTACATAAGTTGTATAAGTCACTAGCAGCAATATCTTCCAAAATAACGAGAATTCACTTAAATGGACTGGACCAAAATTAACCGTAAATATAGACAACCAAAAAAAACGTCATCAAAGTTGGCCGAGAAAAAAAGACGTATTTCTATTCTTAATCGAATTTATAACCTTATTTACTTGTCAAGACTGTCACATCATATGACAGCCATTGTTTATTTTACAAATTGAGACAGTCACTTGTCAAAAGTTTGACATAACCGAAAAGCTTAGACATGACCGCTATTTCCATCTCTCTTGTTCATAGCCAGAGTTGATGACTTTTTTTTTGATGTCTATACAAATAAATATGGTTGAATACCCGTAGCACATTCCGTAACCTTGAAAGTTGAATGAAAACAAAAATATTAAAAGAAGAAAATAAGGTTTTAAATAAAATAAGTATAGCGACAATTGGCAAATTGTGGTGATCTCAAGATTCTCACTATGATTTTGGGTCAGCAGTCAGGATGTATGAAGTTCCCATGCTTTCGATATGTCCATGGGATACCAGAGACGACTATAACCATTATATCAAAGTAGATTGGCTTACCAAAAGTACACTAAAACCTGGATCAAATAATATCATCGTAGAGCCATCAGTAGAACAATCTAAAATCTTCCTTCGCCCTCTTCATAGCAAACGTGTTGATGAAACAATATGTTCAACCACTGGATCAGGAGGGTGAATGTTTTATGCACTTGAAAACTAAATTTCCAGAAATATCTGACGGTAAATGGAAAGAAGGAATATTTGACGGTCTTCAAATCCGTACGATGTTGAAAGATGAAGTATTCGTGGCTACAGTCATTAATAATGGAAAAAAGGCAACGTGGCTCAGCTTCAGGAGGGTGGCTGAAAACTTCCTAGGTAATCAGAAGTGCGAGAATTATAGAGAACTATTTGCTGACTTCCTTAGGAATTACTATCATTTGGATTGCTTGATGGATTACAAGCTATACTTTCTCCATTCGCATTTATATTAATTCAGAGAAAATCTTGGAGATTACAGTGAAGAACAAGGAGAAAGATACATCAAGATATCAAGGTAATGGAATGACGATATCAAGGTAGATGGAATATAAATATGAGGACAGACTTCTGCTGGGGGGTCAGACCAAGTCCGAAGAAGCGAAAACAAAACCCCTTTTACAGATTATTTGAAGATAAAAGGGCGAGGAAACACAGACCAATATGAGCCATACGATCATGATTTACTAATATTATGAATCCACTATTGTCTTCTGGGTTATGTGGTAATTAGGCTTCACACGTCTGTTGTCAACAGTCTCCCACGTAATTTGGTTATTAGATTCTACTATTAAGAGTTCTTCGGGTTACGTGATTATTGTGAAAAATATCACAAGGCTAGAATACGATTCCTCCAAGCTTGGTTTTACTCTTTGTTCTAGTATTATAATGGTTCTTGGCTCGCAGCAGTTACTTATGTTTAGTTAGTTTTCTGATTATAGCGTTTCAAATATCTGAAAAACCTGTGATGTTTCAAAAAAAACTTTTATTTCTCTAGCATACCCATATACCTAGTTTTCACATAAAAATTTCTAGCATTTCCCAATCTTCATATTATGAAAGCGGTAGATTGTAGCGGAGGTCAAGTAACGAACATTTCGTTACTCATATTTCGTTGTTATACAGGGTTTGTCCGGAAAATAATGTCAGTGAGCTTTGAAAAATGGTTTTTATTGATTCTATGTGTACAAATCTTTAGAACCTTTCAAAATACATTCCTCCTGCGTCCACAAATTGGTTCCAGCGGGTATTCCGCGCATCAAAAGCCGCACAGTAGTCGTTTTACGGAATCGCCTTTAAAGCGTCGGTGCAAGCCTTCTGAATGTTTTTCACCGACCCAAAATGCTGTCCTTTCATTGGCGTTTTGAGGCGCGGAAACAGAAAAAAGTCTGGAGGGGCCACATCGGGGCTGTAGGGAGGCTGGGGAACAACGGAGATGCCTGCCTTGACGAGGTAATCGGCCACGAGGAAGCAGGTGTGCGGAGGCGCATTGTCGTGGTGAAGCTTCCAGGATTTTGAGTTGTCTGGGCGGACGCGATTCACCCTGCGTTTCAGCCGCTTCAGCACCTCGACGTAAAACTTTCCGGTTACGGTTGTCCCCTGCGGAACGAACTCATGATGGACCAATCCCCCGGCAATCAAAAAAGACAATCACCATTGTCTTGATCTTTGACCTGGACATCCTGGCCTTCTTGGGGCGAGGGAGTTCGACGTGTGCCATTCCGCACTTTGCCTCTTCGTCTCCGGATCGTATTCAAAGACCCAACTTTCGTCCCCGGTAACGACGTAATCAAGGAAAGTGGGGTTGTCTTCGCAGGTGTCCAAAAGTTCTTGGCAGGTTTCGACGCGCCTCGCTTTTTGATCGTCCGTTAGCACTTTTGGCACGAGCTTCGCGCACACCTTACTCATTTCTAAAGACTCCGACACAATTTCGTGAACAATGGTTTTCGTAATGTCTAATGTTTCGGAAATTAAACGGACACTTAGACGACGGTCAGTGTTCAACAAGTCACGCACACGTTTCACATTGTCGTCGGAACTGGAGGTTGATGGCCGTCCAGCGCGGTTCTCGTCGTTGACATCTTCCCGACCTTCTGCGAAGGCCTTGTGCCACCGGAAAATTTGCCTGTCCAAAAGACAATCGACGCCGAAAGCCTTCTTCAACATTGGAATGGTTTCCGCAGCACTCTTCTCGAGTTTCACACAAAACTTGGATCGCCATCCGTTGCTCAAGCGAACGTTGCATTTTTTCTTGCACCGAGTCACTGTAACGACTCTCAAAGAACGAGTGATGCGACCGCTACAACGACCGGTAGCCAACTGACGCTTGTTAGATCTTGTTGCCAGATCCCCCCACCACAATCCCAGCACGTAAAGCGCGGGCTGGCGCGTACAGTCTCGGGAAAAAAATTCACTGACATTACTTTCCGGACAAACCCTGTACTTATTTTCGTAAATCCCGTATTTAAGAAAATATCCACTGTAGAACGATAAATCGAACACACTGTATATCATACAGTTTACATTCCGATGCAACGAACACGTGTATATGCGAAGATAATCTATATCAGTAATTGACTATACCGATATAAATATAATTAGCGTATGCACCGAGAGAGGATTATTTTGATTTAATAGATAGGGCTAGCGAGCCACTACATACCGCCATTTATTCCTTGTTTAAAATTGCTGTTTATACAGAGAGGTTTTTCTTTTATCCAACAACTATTTCTTTACTTCTCGCAATTAGTGGTGAGACATTTATGCTTTATCGATGCGTAATGCAGTTTATTAGCTTAGGAAACATAAGGAATGCAGAATATAACATTATCATCCCTGCATACGTGTCATAAATAGAATTTTTTTGTTCTGTGAAAACATAAGAAGGTAATAAGCCGCAGAACGTAGTTTATTCGAAATGTGAAGAATCTGTAGCTATTATATTACCGATGTTTAGGTTTATATGAACCAAGTTTTCCTAACCATTAGCTAAATATTAAAATCAGTTTGTCAGGTGCGTATTTGGTCTATAAAATAGTTGTTTCATACGAAATGCGAAAATGTAACGTATTTGCACTTTTATTGCACATTTTATTTTCACTTTTTCGATCACTTTTTTTAATATTGACGAGTTTACAGAGTGTTCACATCTTTCTGCAACGACTGATTTCCTTATTTTAAATGGAACACCATATACTAGGTAGTATAGGGTAGTATAGGGGTAGTATAGGGGTATAAAGAACACTCTTTCAGAAATATTTCATGCTATTTTAAAACACAGATGTTAGTTTTTTCGCGCAGATATCACATTTTGAAATTTTCATGTTTGTGATTTTTCACTATACCTGAAAACTCATTAGGGACGTGTATATCAAAAGATTGTTTTTTTTTTTATTAAGAAACAAACAATATTTAAAAATCATTAACAAGTCAATATTTTCTGATGACAAAAGATCTGCTCGTTCAGATTCCATGGTCAGATTTTAAAATTTTTTCGAGGACAATTCAATATGGCCGATCTGAGTTGACTAAAGTTACAATAGCGTCTATGGAATTTTCATGAACTTTTTTTTAATGAAAGAGTGGCGTCTTTATTTAGATTATTTTGTAAACCAGAAATATATAGTAACACAAAAATCCTGGAGTGGTACTGGAACCTTCGGCGTAGAAACAAAAAACTGGACGTTTTCCACGAAACACCGAACTACTACACTTTTCTCGACGCGCGTTTCGCCAACCAAGTTGGCATCTTCAGGAGAACATTAAAACTAAATTCTAGCCTACACACTTGCACTATTTATACCAAATTTGTTACCACGGTTCACTGAACCGTAACTGTCTTTGTTTATCAGAGCAAACAGTGGACTGGTGGGTATCGGACCATTGGCCTTATTCATACTACTGTTACACTTAATGATTTCTAAACTTTCAAAAGCATCCAACTGTCTACTGTTTGTTACATTTCTAATTAATTTTAAATTATTTATGTCTATCCTATGGTTGTTGTCAAAAGCGTGTTGGGCAACACAAGATTTTTCTGTTCTGCCATATTTCAAATGAGCCATGTATTCTTTAAATCTAGTCAATATAGATCTTTTTGTTTGCCCAATATACAATATCACAATCTTTACAACTTATTTCGTATATTCATGACTTTTCGTTATTTTCGAATTAACGGAATTCTCCTGAAGATGCCATCTTGGTTGGCGAAACGCGCGTCGAGAAAAGTGTAGTAGTTCGGTGTCTCGTGGAAATGTCTCGTTTAACAAAAATAAAAATAAAGGTTAACAACAAATATATTCCTTATGGCGGAAACAATATGGCGACGAAAATGCGGAATTACGACAAAATAAATGAGTATTCTATTGACCATTCATTTTATATGTTTTCGAAGTAGCTGAAGTCAAATTTGATGTTATATTTTCAGTTCTTTTAATGAAAAATTCAATATGGTGATCATAAAAATTTGGAAAATAAGTAGGATATTTAAGATATTCTAATCAGTGCAAAATCACTGTTTTTTTAAAATTTTTGAGTTTATGTAGCATCGTCACTTTTTGTAATCAAAAAGCAATCTTTTGATATAAATGTGTTCCTAACGGGTTTTCGGGTATAGGAAAAATCACAAACATGAAAACTCCAAAATGCGATAACTCGGCGAAAAAAATATTTGAGCAAACCCAACGGCATTTGAAACAGGAAAACTTGTACTATAAGATCCCATAAGTACATGGTTTTTTGAGAAAAAAAATCTCGGTGCTACATAACCTCAAATATGTCAAAAAACAGTGTTCTTTTTGCACTTTTAGCTTAGAATATATCAAAATCCTGATCTGATCCTGAGCATCATCCTGAGCCCGGATTTTTTTTAGCGTGAAAAGTAACTTCGGAAACTATTCATTGTCCAGGGGCACAAAATTTTCAAAATTTTGCAGGGTAGTGTAATTGACACATGCCGTCTTAAACATGACAAAAATTTCCGCTGCTCACTACCCCAAACGAATATAACATTTAATGGTATGCCTTTGCTCTTTTGTAACATTTGACGTGAAAAAAATCTCTGAATTAGTTGAGTGCTTTTTTAATACTCTTCCTTCTCCTACTGATTTTGTTTGAATGAACACCATACTGAATAATCGCTACAATTTTTCATAAGCTTCAAGTAGAAAGTGTCAAAAGTTTATAGGGGAGAGGGAGGCACAATGAAAGATACAATTTTGTCCAAACAATCTTCCCTTTATTTTACTTAAGTTCTTTAAATTTAAAGAAAATTTTTTTTTTATATTCTCCTTGGTGGGGTAAAGTGGGAACAAACAAACAATAATAGGGAAATAATATTTCAAAAAAAAGGGAAAACAATTGAATAATTAAAAACCTTTTTCTTTCCTAAAAAATTCCAAAACACTTAAATTACATCAGGTAACTTAAATTTAATATAAAAATAAATCCAAAATAAATACAATTTAACTGTAACAGAAAAAGAAACTTCTCAAAAACCTCCTCTTTCGAATTTCTTCTTTTTTTTGGTATATAGCTCTCAGCTACCCTATAAGCACAGTGAAAATGGCTTTAACTTTGGGCAGGCCACGACAAACAAATATAAATAATTTGTGACAGAATCCTACTTGGATATACCTCTCTGCGGTCTATTACAAAAAAAAATGACAGGGCGACAATTGTCGTGACAGGACTGTAAAATCTCGCGACAAAAACTGATAAAAACGTCTTGGCAGATAAAAGTAGGAGGTAAAATTCGAATTTTTAAAAATTGCCCCCTTTACAAGGCAAAAGTCATTTTATGCAATGTCTGTTGCGACATTTTACACAGCTATCACAACTGTTGCCCTATTAGCTTTATGCAGAACTGTTGAGAGTTAGTAAATTATGATATCGACTACATATAAATTTAGTCCTAGTCTTCTTTTTACAAAGTGTAAACTTTTCGAAAATTTTTCAAAAACACTTGAACCTGTTTAGAAAAAAAAAAAAGCTTTTTTTTTTTCAAAGTTTTTCGGCCCATTTTAAAAATTTTTTGTTTCAAAAAGTTATGGCCATTTTAATTTTGGGAAACAAAATGTTCCTGTAAAATTAAAACCATTAACAATCCAAAAACCTTTTCAGGTTTCCTAATTCTAGAGTATCTCCTTAAGGGTCCCATGCTCGTTTTCAAGATATGCTTCTTAAATATCACATTATTTCATATTGTAAACCAAATTGTCACGCATCTTCCCTAAAATAATTTTTAATACAAGTTGGTAATCAATTGCAAAAAAAGAGCAATTTTCTTGTATAAGTGCAGTTTAAAACAAATAAATATTGTCCAATTTACTCACGAAGACATTTATAGAAGAATCACTTATCTGTTAAGATTATTTATATTTTCTTTGTGATAACGTTTCCAAGATAAACTTCTAATATAGAAAACAAAATCGTAAAACATATAACATAATTTAAAAACAACAGTAAATTAGTTATACAACATAATACTCGCCTAGCAGGAAATTAAGTAATACATTTGTTGTTAGGTAATAAATTAGATAGGTAAATGGAGACGTTTTAGAAAGATAAAACTGGTGTTACAGTCCATGAAGGTTTTTGAGTCCATACAAAGACGAATACAGTTTTGACTCATAGCCTTCGGAATTGCTCCAAGCAGTTAGTTAAATAAAATGGTTTTACCAAGAATAAATTATCCATTCAGAGAGTAGATAAGTTTCTTGATAGATATAAAACCTTTTACATTGTTAATTCATCATGATTCGTTTCATTTTAAAAAGTCATGGGAAAGTACTAGGGATATATTGTTTTGATTATACCGATACGTTTTCTTAATCTTTATAATCCATTTAAAACCAGTTGTCCGAAAGATTATCCAAAGCATACAATGATTCTTAAGTCTTAAAATAAATCCATTTTGTGATCGATTATTTCCTATATGCCCCAACTAAACGAATAACTTTGAACAAAATATAATGTTATCATACGTGTATCCTTCCTCTTAAAGTTAACAAAACACATTTTTGTTAATTAGTTATCCTTACTTAGATTTATTTGTAACAAAGAGAGCTCTGCCTTTTAATGAATTAATGTGATGTTCCTGTTGCGACCAATAACAACTTCTAACACGAGTATGCACGGTTGACCAGATTAATTACGATGTTCTGCATTTTGTAATTTTTTGTCACTCCCCGATAATTATTTGGGTTTTTTTGTGCCTACTGTAATGTGCTGAATTCAAATATGAGCTCGGTTTTTACATATCACCCATAAGTTTTTAGAGAAGGGAAGAAGAACATAAAATATAGGGAGAAACCCAAACCATAAGCAATATACGTAGTGAATTTTCGATGATTAAAAAAACAAAATCCACTTTTTGACAAAATATACATTTTAGTTCGAAAAAAGGATAGTATAATCAATAAATAATTTTGTTGTCTTTTTTCGCTTGTGTTCGCCGGGATCGATTTCATGTTTGAGGGCCCAACAGTAATCCACTGGACCACAAACATGTTTGTGGTCCATTTTCCACTATACCGCTCCTTTATTTGAGCAATTTTCTGGTGAAATATTTCACCGTGTCCGCCTGAAACTGCACCTAAATTGTCAAGGAAGAATTCCAAATGGGAGTGAAGAGAATGCAGCTTAAGTGACATGTTGCAAACCTAACGTCGTGTATGATTGGAAGTTCTTCAGCTAGATATTTGCAGTGCTCCAATTTCTTGTTACCTAGAACGTTGCTACATACATTTTTGAAGGCAGTCCACGCTCTATTTTCTTTTCTCGAAAGTGTAGTTTTAGAATGTTCTTTTTAAAAAGTTCTCGTATCTGCGGCCCAATGAATATTCCTTCTTTAAGCTTTGCTTCACTTATACGCGCGAATTTTCATCTCAAATAAAGAAAAACATTAATTTCTGTATTGAAGGCTTTAGTAAAATTTTTATAATCCCTAGTTTTATACATTAAAATACATGGAAATACATTTTCTGCTGCTCTACTAAGGGTTCATTAAGGGGGGAATCCTGCTTTAGGAGGCTCAATAAATCGTTTTTTTTTTATTGCTTAAATCTATTCCTAATGTATCTAAGAAGATGTATCTAAAGTTATAGAGGCTAATTGACAATATTTTTATAGATACAGCACTAAACGCAGTAGTGTGTCGAGCCGGCATACGGGCGCTCGAGCAGTTGGAGCTTGGAGCGCGCGCTCCTTCTCGCGGTCGAATAACTCCGAACTATACCGTGTGTGTAAAGCCGACACGGCCTGTTATGAAAAAGAACAAACAGAAGTGAGACGACAGATAAGCAACCGCACACGCATCGAAGGTAGTGAGGGAATAAGACCGGTCCTTAAGAACCTTAAAGAACTTTAAATCGCGTTTTTTCGAGTTTTTGTTTTTATGATTTTTCTAAACTGGCGGGCGAGATTGCAAGAAAACTAGACGTTCAATCAAAACAAACTAAGTCTTGTTAGCTTCAGTTTTGCATTGTCTTCTATTTGAACTGAAAATATTGTACGAAAAAAAATTAAACAATTTTTTAAGCAAGTTGAAATGATTTTTTTTTGTTTTAAAAGCACTTTTTTTTCAAACCTGAGAAAGATTTTAAATTTCACAATTTTTTGGGTTTTTCTTAGTTCATCTAGAAGAAAAATACAAGAAAACTAAGATTTTCTTTGGTTTTTTTTGTCGGACGAAAATTGCGAGCTCCATCTTTCCCGCATCGATTGGAGACTGCAATGACAAGGTGTTGCACAAATGTGCATAAAAAACGGCTGCATTTGAATATTTTTCTCTCTAATTTTTTTTTTAATGTTCAAATTTGCAATAAAATAATCTGAAAAGTTCGTTAGACTTGCTTATCTTTTTCTGTCTTAAAAAAAATTACCACAAATACGCTTTTTTTAGGCCTCCTAAAGCAGGATACCCCCTTAAGGAGGTTTTTCAGACCGGGCACAATGTTTTCAAGTAAGGCTATTTTTTTAAGGACACAATGTTAGTTTCTGGCTCTGCAATCTATTCGCATAAAAAACAACAAAATTTGGTGTAACCACTCTGCAGTCCTGTAAGTAGTGCAAGAACTTTTAGATCGACACAGATATTCCATTTATGATCTTCGTATTTTATGCTTTGAAGTAATATACGCATGTTCTCGTATGCATGTTTCTTTCATATTTAGAGCATAACCCACGGGAACAGATGCTTCAGACGTGTCATCGAAGAGTCAACAAACAGTCGCCAGTCGGCAGGTTTATAGGAAAGGCCAAAACACGATGTTCCCTAGATTATACTACGTGATACGACAATTTACAGGTCAGTGTAAGAGTTACATAGATATAAATTCTCAAAATAACACATCTGTCTGGCGGGGAGGATTTTCATGCAAAACGGTGTTATTACTATTTTCTGTTGTTAGTAAGTTTTTTTTATTGATTTACTTAGTAGTATTAGTAGTTGTAGTACCCTACCCAGTGGCGACTGATGAAATTCTCGTATTTTCGTAAGGAGGCATTTTCTTAATGAGGAATATAATCGTAAGGAGGATGAAATTCTCGTATTTTCGTTATTTTTGTAAGAACGGCAACCACATCATATTTTAAGGGGTGATTACTAGACCTAAGTAGAAGGCTATGTCAAAAAACTTTTTTATTTCAAATATTGTCTGCCTGCCCAGAAGATGTTCACAATTACCAAGTTAATACAAAACCGTATTATTCCTATGCTTTTTGCAAAATTTTCGTTTTGCTTAAACGGTTCACTGGTCAAATCCCATCAGCTTTCGTCACTGTTCGTGCCAAAACTGGTATCCTCAAATAATTTACGAAATCATACAATATTTAGTATACCTATATATATGGGTCATTTCACGCGAGATTTACAATGAAAATTTTAATTTGACCGAAATATTTTTTTATTGTTCTTTACACCAAAATATTCGACTCGTATTTTTTTCGTTTTGGGGAAATCGCAAAAATTTCGACTATGAAATATATAATATACATATAAAATACACTACTATTAAAAAAACACTACATTTTTGTTCGCTGATTACTCGGAAAGTACGGTACATTCGAAGAAAAAGCTAAGGCAATAAAATTTAGGATTTTTCTTTCTCTTTCCAGCCATGTGGTCAAAAAAAATTGTGACAAATTTTTAATTGTTTAATTAGCGACTATTCATAAACAAATACACTTTTTTCAAAGTTGGACATTTTTTTCTCAATTTTTTTTTTTGCTATAAATATTGCTTAAACTATCAACAATTTACTGTAAAATTTGTAGAGTGGGTAGTCTGTAACTTTTTTAGATACAAACTTTTTGAAGAGAGGCGAGCACGCTTGGAACGCGCGCTGGACGCGATGATTCTCGTATAAACTCGCCGCGGCTCGCGGTTGTTCCTGTAGACGTGGTGATTCCGCATTTTTGAGCTATCCTGCAGCAAGTGCGTCGCGTTTAACATTTTTTTTATCAACAATGTCAGTGTATGGACTGCGAACAATACAGTGAATGGAATGCGTTACAGAGACATGTTAACTGTTTTTTTTATGGCCGCGATTGGACGACTTGGACTTTGGACGAGCTTTGGTTCCAGCAGGATGGAGCAACGTGTCACACAAGCCGTGAAACAATCGATCTTTTGCACACTAAATTCGGTAACCGTGTTATCAGCCGTTTTGGAGATATTAATTGACCTTCGCGCAGCTGCGATTTAACACCGTTGGACTATTTTTTTGTGGGGACATGTTAAGGACCGTTGTTACTCCAACGATCCACAAACAATTGACGCACTGAAGGGAAACATTGATCGAGTTATTCGTGCAATAGAGCCATAAATAATCGAAAATGTACTGCAAAATTGGGTGAAAAGAATGAACTACTGCCACGCCAGCCGCGGCGGCCATTAAATGAAATTGTTTTTCATAAATAAGCAACAATAAGGAAGGCATACTTTCTTGAATAAAGCAACAGTAACATATAGAGACATCCAAAAAAAAACGTCATCAAAGTTGGCCGAGAAAAAAAATACGTATTTCTATTCTTAATCGAATTTATAACCTTATTTACTTGTCAACACTGTCACTTCATATGACAGCCATTGTTTATTTCACAAATTGTGACAGTCACTTGTCAAAAGTTTGACATAACCGAAAAGCTTAGACATGACCGCTATTTCCATCTCTCTCGTTTATAGCCAGAGTTGATGACGTTTTTTTTTGGATGTCTCCATATATTCAGCGATGTAGTTTTAATAGCAATTTTAAAAAGAAACAATCTGATGGCCCAAACTTTGGTACTTAGTTTCTTCCATGGATGTATACCACGCCACTGACTAGTTAGTCTAGAACTGTGAAAGTGAATATGTAAACAATGTCATAAAATTTGGGCCGTTCTATTCATAGACAAAAGGGTTTGTATGTCAATTCTATGCACTAACGTTAATTTACGATACAAAATTGTGGTTGCATGATCCCAAAGAATGCACCCATCTTACTACATCTGTGACTCGGCCTGAAGGCCAAATCCACTAAAAGGCACTCTAGCAGTGAATGAAAATAAAGAGTAAATGCCAGCAAACGATTATATCATTTTCAAAAACATTATGTAAATGCCGTATCCGTTTAGTGCCTGTCAATTGTTATGCGCTACATTTACAATCTACTTGTTTCGAAATAAAAACAGTCGAGACAGCTCGATTTGTGCCACGGTTTCTCGAGTGGAAGGCAAAAAAAATTATTGATAAATATCCAAAAGCGCACCCACAACATTTATCACTGGAAACGGTGTACCAACTATCGAATCTGATATTGCAACTAATATATACACGGTTTATTTCCTGCTGTATAATTTCGAATCGCCCGCGGGCATATAGTAGGTATACTGACCCCGTATGCCTAGTAGGTATACCTGTTCATTCATAGATCGTGGGAAACTGAATGCCGCGTATATGTGAATGTATATTCGACGGTCTGCCGTCTCTCTTCAGCGTCCGCGGCGTATCGTTCCTCTCTCGATCTGATTTTTCGAACTATGAGATTGGCCCGAGGGTGTAAGTCGGTTGCACACACATCATAATATATTTTAATGCCGGTGGAGTTTTATCTCGAGACTTAACATCAGCGGCGGCGGATGCAAAAGTGTCAGAGGTAAAATTGGTCACAGTTCGTATAAAATTTCAGATTAATACAAAATATCAGTTTGATTTGATTGATGAAATATTGTAAAATAAAAAGAGTCTAAAATGATGCTGTGGAATCGATCCCGATTGTCTTGAATTACACAGCTACACAAAAAAAATCATGATCCTGGATATTGACCTTATAATCCAGGCTAGATAGTTTATTTTTTGAAGAGTCCTGAATAAGGTTTCCGGCCAATAATTAGGAAAAAAAGAGAAATGATTGGAAACGGATGAGGAACTTAGTGAAAAAATCGAAAAAGTGCCGAAAACCAGTTTTTGCGATTAAGGACGAAAAAAATTTTTTGTAAAACAAAATTAGCACGTACCTACAAAATATTTTGTGCAAAATGTTCAGAAATTTTTGCACAAAAAAATAAAAACGGATGAAAAATGACTTTTTTGGAATTACAATGGTTCTAGTGGTGGCAGAAGCTTCTGCTTTTTGTCGAATTGTAGCTTTTGGTGGTACCTATCTGCAGTAAAAATTTCATGCAAAAATATTTTGCATAAATCGAAAAAAACTAAAAAAAAGTATTTTCGAAAAAACGGCTTGAACAAGCCGAAAAATGGTCGTAATGCATTTTTCCTGGGCTTAAATTACTTGTCATTAAATTCCCTACAAATCCATTATCGTGACTTGTGAGAGAGGTTCATTCAATCGGCTGAAAAACGCGTTTGAAAATCAAGCGTCGCGTTGCTTCGAGCGCTCGGGTAAGCGAGTGAAGGGGGAAGTGGATGCGTGGTGGGGAAGCCTCTCCCGCCGCAGACTTCTGTCAGCGCGTCTGCGGCGGGAGAGGCTTCCCCCACCACGCGTCCACTCGCTTACCCGAGCGCTCGAAGCAACGCGACGCTTGATTTTCCAAAGCGTTTTCAGCCGATTAAAAGAACCTCTCCCACAAGTCACTATAATGGATTTGTAGGAAATTTAATAACGAGTAATTTAAGCCCAGGAAAAATGCTTTACGACCATTTTTCGGCTTGTTCAAGCCGTTTTTCGAAAAGACCTTTTTTTAAGTTTTTTTTCGATTTATGCAAAAAGTTCTTGTTATTTTGGCATGAATTTTTTACTGCAGATAGGCACGACCAAAATCTACAATGTAAGCAGAAGTTTCTGCGACCATTAGAATCTTCGATTTCAAAAAATGGGCATTTTTATTCGATTTTAATTTTTTTGCTGCGAAAACTTCTGAACCGATTTTGATCACCAAAAACTCGTCTTTTTCATTTTTTCAAACGCTACAACGTGATATTTTTTGTTTTACGAGAAAATTATTTTTCGTCCCTTAATCCGCAAAAAAACCGGATTCCGGCACTTTTATCGAATTTTTTACTAAGGTTCCTACATACCGATTTTATCCAAAACATACACAATCCATTTCCACTATTTTTTACCTAATTATCGCGCCGAGAAACCTTATTCAGGACTCTTTTTAAAAACTGAGCACTTTTCTGCTATATTGCCTGGCGTATTAGTACCCCTATGTATTTTTCGACGCTGCATTCGATTCCAACCTTAAAAAAATCAATACACCCTCAAAATTTTAGGGGTAAGAAATGAAAAATTGACAAAATACGCAATTATTATTCCAAGAATATATTTCTGGATAAGGTTTTCGAGGTTGCTGACTTCAAATTTCAACATGCCAAGAGGAAATGTACCCACAAGGTTAAGGGTTGGAATTTAAAGCACTCAAGCCAGGGATAAGACCAAAGCTTTTGAGACGACCAGTATCGCTATTACAGGTCCGATCATAACGAAGAAAAAAGAAAAAAGAAACAACAACAACAACAACAACAACAACAACAACAAGAACAAGAATAATAACAATAACATCAACAATAACAAGAATAACAACTACTACTACAATATGAACAACTTAAACAACAACAACAACAACAAGAACAACAACAATTAACAATATTACCATAATATTTAAAAAAAACGGACCTCAGCGAAAGGCATTCGCAATCGGGCAAAATACTATCATAGAAAGTCGGTTAGTTGATCACAGTAAAATACTGCTTCCACCACTTCATATCAAACTTGGCGCAAATAATTATTTTGTCACACAAACATTTTCGCACCCCTTCAACCCCAGTCATACTAGGTTTTCATCTCTGGGGTACATTTCCTGCTTTTGGCATGGCTTTGGATTCGAATTCAGCGTCGAAAAATACATGTGGATACTAAGGATCATGATTTTTTTTTATGATGATCCAGGATCATGATTTTTTTTTGTGTAGCTGTGTTATTCCTCTTAGAATTATCAAGTTCTGAAGTTCTGGTAAAGTACATTAACCTTTTTTTTTTTTTTTTGAAATGGGGAAAACCCCGAAAAAAAAAAAACCAAAACTTTGTCAACAAATTGTCGGTATTTCTCACACATTTTATTACCTAGAATTCTTTGACCACCATTCGAAAAGATGCAGCCCCTTCTACCTCAGATTTCAAATTTTCCATCCTCTTAAAGTTTTTTTTAATTTGTGAGCCAACAAATAGGTACGCCTTTTTTCAGTTTGGTGGAAAAAAAACTACTTAAAGCCTTTAAATGGAGGTACCTTGTTGCTCACGTGCTTTCACAAAATTTGTCATTAAGTCACACATTAAGATGTGAAGGGGAAATATCTTTTTTTTTTTGTGGAACTACGACACTGTATTATACGCTCATTTTTTCAGGAATAAATTCATTTCCAATTACAATTACGTATCTGGTCATCCTAGAACCTAGAAGTATCCAGGGGCATGACGGAAGGAAATCCATGGAACCAAGAGTGGAATTGCATTTGTTTCACTGATGAATCTAGATTTTGTTTAGATGGTTATGATAGATGTAGAAGAGTTAGGCGCTTTCGAGATGAGGCGAAACTTAATTTTTCATTTCAGAACGGAATATAGCCATTACTCCAAACAGTATGGTGTGAGGCTATATACATAGAAAAAAGGGCACTCTTAATTTCAGACACAGCAGCCCTTTATGTCATCGAAATATTGCAGGCCGTACCTGCAAGCTCTCCTTAATCTCATCTTTCAATAAGATAACGGTAGACCTCATACGACTCGTTAAACACAGTTTTTAGAAGACTAATAGACGACTGGCCTTCAAGGCTGCCAGATTATTGCCTATAGAAGATTCAAGGAATTGCATCAGTTGAACAATTGGAAGATTACTTCAGCCTCATTGAACAGCTTTCAGCAACATTGAACGAAGTTGAAGCATGTTGAAGCAGGAAGACATAGCTCATCTGATTCGGTTCATCCCTCGCCGAGTTAGAGATTGTTACAATAAACGTGATGGACTACCTCATTATTTTTTTCTTTTGCATGGTTGGTTCGATTTTTTTTTTTAAATTTCCAAATGCCGCCAAGATGTACAGAAAAGTTATTTTTTACAGTAACACTACCCAAGCGGTAATCGTCGATTTTCCTACAACTTTCATTACATATGTAGAAGTCACTTTAAACCATTCTTAGCTGCCCGGTTTGATTTTTTTTCTTAAACCTTGTAATTCTAAGACTAGGGGTATTCAACCATGTACCATCAAAAAAATGTTGTCGTCTTTTCAGGTCTGTAAGATTTTGAGCAGCAGTTTAAGAAAAGAGGCCATCAATTCGGGGTCCGTTTGACCCAATCAGGTTTCGGTCAAGGTCATTTCAAGGTCTAACGTGCGAAAAAACAGTTTCCAACATAGTAAACCACCACATCTACACGTTTTCGAGGTCGCTGATTACGAATCCGAGGTCAGATTCACGCAATTCAAGATGCCGGATCCAATATGACCGACACCGACACTTGAATCTTCGAAAATTTCGGTGTGATTTTGAAAATTCATTCTAAAATTCACATATAAAGAGTTTTAGCCCCAGTTTTATATCTGTTTCCATGTAATATTAGATTTAAAAAATTAAAAATAAGGAAGTGTGAAAAAAAAGAAAACAAAAATTGGAGCTAGAACAAAATTAGCCGAACTAGAACTAGGAGCTAGAATTAAAGTTACTTCCTCGTCGTTAGCTATGGATTGTTCCAAGAAAGAGTGAACTTAAAACGTAAAGACAATAGAGAAACGTAAAGATGTGATGGTCTCATTTCTTAAATTGCTGCTCAAAAGACCCGAAAAACGACAAAATGTTTTGGTTGTACATGGTTGAATGCCCCAAGTCATTGAGTTGCGAGGTTATGAACAAAAATCAAAACGGTCAACTAAAAATGGTTTAAAGTGACTTCTACACATGTAATGGAAGTTTTTGAAAAGTTGTAGGAAATTCGGCGATACCACTTGGGTAGTGTACTTGTTAGTGTTCCTTTGATTGACTTCCATTCGATCATTCACTTCGATCACAACATTTTTCAACGCAAAACACACATTCTGCAAGTCCGCTCGCCCCGCCACTGCTTAATATGCCGTGTAATTCGAGAAATGTTATAGCATTATGTAGACTAATGCATTAGAACAGTTTTCAATCGACCGTAGAGAGTTACCGCAAAGTGGCGATCGATGTTGTAATTAAAGATGGTAAAAATATTAATACGCATTGTTTCACAGCTCCAGTAGCCGTCGTCCCTGTTAGCGCGGCACAATAGATAAAACGAGAAGTTTGATCTGAGAGATAGATACGTTATTTTTTACGCTGAGGTAACGTAACGGTATATTATACAGAATGTAGATTAATCTACTGTCAGGTACTGTTAACATTAGTATCAAAATGGGAATCATTCCGATTTTGCACTTGATAAATAAATTAAGTAAATTGCACGAATCGAACAAATTAGTTTCTATTCAACCAATAAGTTAATGGAATAATTTAAAATACAAATGATTAATGTACGAGGGAAGTTTTGATATGCAATTTACCTAATCATGAAAACATTGTCAGATAGTAATGACTAGAGCTCGGAAGTTAATAATAGATCCGCGTTTTGTCAGGAGCGGATCCAGGATACCATTATTAGTGCGTTCCGAAATGTTAAACAGGTCTTACCTTATGGTGGCACTTCACTTGGCATTTGTGTTTGACTATCGCTGTATTTGTCCAAATATTTGTATTCGCAAATATTCCAAACATGCCATCCACAGATATATCAAAATACTCAAATATGCCAAATATGTTTGAATATTTAGAACCAGTGAATATAGTGACGGATGTGTTGACAGCGACAGCAGCTTATTACCTGAATGCTTCTTATTACCAATACATGTTAAATCTACATAAGTACAAAGTTACTAAAAGAAAATGACGAACACGGCGCTGGTGGAACCAAGTGTGGACGGTTACCGCAAATATTCGCCTTATTTGACTTCTTTATTCTTTATGATTGAAAACCGACAAGTGGACGGAAACTTATTCGGAACGGAAACGGAATATTCGACGTTTCATGCAGACGAATAATAGATCGATAAGCGCAAGTTAACTAATACTATAAAAATACGTCATCAAAGTTGGCCGATCAAAAAAAGACGTATGATTGATCTTAAATTTAGAATCTTATTTAATTGTCAAGGCTGTTACATTATGTGACATCCATTATTTATTTTACAATTGTGGCAGTCATTTGGCAAAAGTTTGACAACAATGTTTCGTTTCGAGCTTTAACGTAACCGCTATTTGTTTTTCTCTCGTTCATGGCTAGATTTAAGTTTTTTTTAGACGGCTCGTCATAACAATATTCCAGTCGCGTTAAGACCGGTTCTGGAATCTATTATTAACCTACGGGCTTTAGTAATGACTAATGACCTTAAAACGTCAAGTAATGTCTACTATCGTAAGCCTTCTGACCAGGCGGAGTTGAAATCGAAATCTTTTTGTAATTTTGTTGTAGCTTTGAATAGTGAAAATAGGTGAATTAGAACTGGAACACAGAAGCATTATAAAAATATTTACTAAAGAGGGAAATGACTTGATCAAATAATTATGCATCAACTAATGCTTGCGGTATACGCGGTGGTCACCTTTAAAGCATTGTGACATTTTAAACTAAAAGAGATAAAGAGTTGCCTAAATTACAAAAAAGTGCATTTTGCAAGTGCAATTGTGCATTTTTATATACCGTATCGTGCCTGAAATATCCTGAAATAACTGAAGACTTGTGTTTCCCTATTTCTTTTATATATTTTGAGCTAAATTTAATGAAATTTTATATGATCACGTTAACAGATATGCTGAATCTATTGCAGGAGTCAGAAATTTTCCAGGCCTTCTAGATCTTCATGTTTTTATAGGCAAATATCGATTTTCTTATGGGCACCATGTTGGATCCAGCGCCACTGGATAGATAATAAAATTACGACTTCAACTACGTATTACACTTGGGTCTTAAGGTTCAACATAAGCGTCGTAAAACTTAAAAATTCTAGTTTACCGAGAAGTCGTAGTTGCCATGAAATAAAAAATGCAAGTTTTATGATAAATTCAGCGTATCGGCTTATCTAATCGCACAAAATTTCATTACATTTACCTCAGTAATGAAAAAGACATGGGATGACATAAGTTGTCAGATTTTTTTTTCAGGATATTTCAGGAACCATGCGATGTAGTGTCACTTTCTTTTGATAGTTTTCAATGGAATAAAAATTATAAGTATATAAGTATAAAAACTTTTTTATATTTCTTTCTGTCGTGCATATGGTGATGCTCTATCACTATATCAAGTAAACCTCTGGTCGAAACAATTTTGTTGGAGTCAGGAATTATTTGAAGATGACCCAAAATCTGGTAGACCTCCTGAGACAACAACACAGGAAACAATAAAGAAAATTGAGTAGTTGATGATAAAAGATCGAAGAATTAGTTTCGGTTTTTGCTAAACCAACAATTTCTCACAAAAGTTTTGTAAAAATGTTTCTTTTTTTGTACTACATTTATTTTTGATGTTCTAAACTGAATCAAGATTTTACGTTTCTCAAAACTTGTTCGATGATATTAAATTTATTTTTCCCAGAATGACGGATGCCTTTTGAACAAATGGCAATTCAAATAACTGTTTCGTGCTATTTTTTCACGTTAAGATTACAGAGTTCTCAAAAAGCACAAAGAGCGGCCCCCCGCCGCGCCGTCGGCCTACCGGTCACCTCTCGGCGAAGTAGCCCCAGGTGCCTCGACGAGTTCTCTCGCATGTGACGTCACAGGCAACCACGCGACCGTTCATTCATGTCGGCCGTCACCCGCACTCCTTTCCCTCGACTTCGGATGTGCCCAGCATCCGATCTCGATCGCAAGCCAGTGACGTGCCGGGCGGAAAAATGTTATACAATTTCCATTCTAAATTGAAATTAGGTAGAAAAAAAGCAAGGTTGTCAGATATATTTTCTAAAATTGCTAAGCTCACTATACAAGTATACTTCATACTTCAGTAAACTGTTAGTTCGTGACGTTCTTAAAAAGCTAGTTTGGAAATATTTAAAAAAAATACATAGATATAAATTTATTAGTTAACATTAAAATAAAGCGTTTAAAATTGCTTGAAAAAATTATTATAAATTAAAACAACTTTATGTATATTACTATAATTTTGAAGAGCCGGCAACGCTGCTGGCTGTAACACCGGCAACGATCCATTAGACTATTATTGTGCTTTGCATCTAATACATTGCTTAAATACTTATTCGGTCCATTGTGCCATAAAATTTTTCCGACGTCGTTAAAATGATTCACGACATTTGGAATTCTGACTTGTTTAAGACGCCAGTGACGTGTATTTCAGCTAGGTTTATTAAAACAGTCTGGCTAAATGAACATTATTTACAGCAAATTATATTACAAATATTAAGAGTTTTGTATGCAGGCTAATTTTAATCTCCTATATTGATTTGAATGAAAAAAATTGAATGAATTTATAAAAGATATATGCACGCCCATGGAATCATAAAGTTGCACCACTTTTTTTGTTCCCCAGGCGTACTTAATTAAAAATAGAAGGACTATACCTACCCAATTTGATTCCATCCCGAAAATGATGCGAGTTTACAAATTTCAACTTTTAACTCCTCCCAGAAAATATTTTTTTAACTTTTTTAGAACGTGTGTGTCTACCGACGACAAATATACAGGGCGTCCCAATAATATGTATATGTACAGGGTGTTCCTAAAAGCAGGGTCGATCCTAGGCGAAGTGCAAGGGGTGCGCGTACGCGGGTGGTCAAGTTTGAGGGGAGGGACAGCGTCGACTACTTATAATAGTCCAATAGGTAGGGAGCTAAAATCATCAAAAAGTATTCTTGAAACGTATAGGTATAGGACTAGTTTTGACGGTTTCCTATGTATTTTTTTGCGTAGAACACAATGCGCGGGGACCGTAGAACTGACACCGTCCCCTAATTTTTTAAATTAACAATTTGTGAACAAAAACGTCTTTTTTTCACATTTTCGCTTATATCTCCGATCCTTGGCATATTTTATATAACATATGAATTTAAGAAGTTGTAGCCTATAGAATTTCCCAAATTTTAAGCCCAACCCGAAGTGTCCAAGTGTTATTGTTAACTTGCAAATGACTGCTGAAGTTGAAAAAGTGCTTTTTTTTCACTATTTTTTTACTTCGAAAGTAGGGCGACTATGATCATGCAATTTTCTTGACGCCCATTTTTTTTATATACGCGTGTTGAAGCGTACTTTCAAGATATTATAGTCACAATTCCGATCATTTCTAAGCGGCAACGCTAAAACAATATATACCTGTACGTTGCGTCAAAAAAGGTAGTCGCGTAGAAAACGTTATAAAACCGGCCCAAATTAATATTTTTCAAAATCTCAAAAAGTCTCGCAAACTTGAAGAGATTTATGATTTTTCTAGCCCAACCCGGTCAATAACGTACAATAAACAAAGAAATGGCGTCACTGTTAATTAAAACTTGCAAAAAAATCGATAGTACATTACTCGAAAAGTAATTAATGGATCGAGCTGAAATTTGTAACTTCATACTACAAATAGCAGTCCCTCCAAGAAATTTCATGATCATAGTCGCCCTACTTTCGAAGTAAAAAAATAGTGAAAAAAAGCACTTTTTTCAAATTCAGTAGTCATTTGCAAGTTAACAATAGCACTTGGAAACTAAGCGGGTTGGGCTTAAAATTTTGGAAATTCAATAGGCTACAACTTCTTAAATGCATATGTTATATAAAATATGCCAAGGAACGGAGATACAAGCGAAAATGCGAAAAAAATACAGAATTTATTTTTACAAAATGTTACAAAAAAATTAGCGGTCGATTTCAGTTCTACGGACCCCGCGCATTGTGTTCTACGCAAAAAAATACATAGGGAACCCTCAAAACTAGCCCTATATGCCTCAAGAACAAATAAAAGTTTCTGCCTACTGGACTGTAAGGAAAAAACAAAACAATTACCAAAAATAAACATAATTGTCTAATTTTTGTCTAATGTAAAACCTTGTCGCATTATTTTCTTCATTTGAACTTTTGATACAAAACGATGTTAACGAAGAACTTATTAAGGCGTGGGGGCGGCCGTTTTAATTCTAGCACGCGAACTACGATCGGCAATGCCTAAAATGTGTCATAAATTTAACAGCGTCAGACCAAAGTCATTCCAGAGTTCCAGAAGTAAGGCATTATCTGGAAGATTCATAAAACAAGATGAATTCTTGTCTTGAAAGACTTTTTCAAACAACGAACCTGTCATACTTTTCAGAAGAATGGCCTTATTTATTAAATCTTCGAAACCTTATTTGAAAGCAGTGCTTTGACATAATGGAAATTGGAATCCACGTATTCGTTCTGTGAACTGTAAACAGTATTATAAATCAATGGTAAAACTAGGACAACACTGACTATCTAAACTATAGTGGAAGACATTCGCCGATCTGTAGCGCGTGATTTGTGATGATTCATTTTGACTCGGTGGTTTCCGGGTATTGCCGTGTATGATGAATTTTCGTCCTTGACGTTTCGCCGACTATACAATCGGCTCTTTCAGATTTCACTATGCTTAGAATAACTTCTGAAGTGCCCAGAGGAAGTTCTGTAGCAGCCGAGAGTATGGTGGTCAGCAAAGGAGGTGGTGGGTTAAGTAAAGTAAATTCGTCATACACGGCAATACTGTCGGCTCCTTCATAAGTTATTCTGAGCACTGTGCGTAGAAAACTAACTTCTGAAGAAGTCGACAGTATGATCGGTGAAATGTCAAAAATGAAAATTTATCTGGACCATTGGACCATTGGACCATACTGGACCATTTTTACAAGACAGGCTTCCTAGCCTAGCGTGATTTTGGGACAGGTAGGCCATTTTCCCATTTATATACATTGTTTATATACTTAGTATTGTATTCACAAAATATGAAAATAAAATTGAATTGAATTGAATTGAATTGAATTGAATCATACACGGCAATACCCGAAAACCACCGAATCATCAGACAACGACTGTGAGAGCCTTCACTTCAAAATTATTCGTGTTGTTTATTTTTGGTGGAATCCATATTGAGATTCAGCTAATATTTACTTCAGCTATGGTCAAATAAGTTAAATATTAGAGTAAAGTCAAACTGAGGGCCAGCGACTTCATATGTGCGTATATATATGCAGGTACACCACTGCCTAATAGGTCAATTTGTGCTGCATCATCTACACGGCAACATATCGTCAGGATGAACTTAAATTGACATGTCATTAGAAGAGATTATTTTTTTACCTGTTTACTAGATCTGCGTTGGTATAACCAAACCAATTTTTGGAATTTATTCTCTAAATAAATTTCTCTGGCACTTGAATGGAATTATAAAATTAATGACTTGAAAATAACGTTCATTAAATACTTACGTAAACTTTAAAATCACTCGATAGAAATAAAAAATTTGACATGCGCTTACAATCAGAAGCCTGCAGAATGCTTAATTACATGCGAATAAATCGTTACAATGGCGATTGCCATCAGCTGTGTTCTTATTAAAGTAACAGTTTCACTAACTTTTACTGGTCCTGGGAACCCTCAAGGGGTGAAATTGTTACAGTAGGTATATAGATCGTGACGATTATATTAATTTCTTTTTTTTGCGTCTTTGGATTTTATATGGGCGAGATTCGCATTTCGGTGCTCTTCCATCTAACCCCCAATACACTCACACTGTGACACCCATGTCTTAACAGAGTTGCCAAGTCTGACTCGAACAATATTACCATTTATCCATTTACACTTTACCATGCATCGTCCTGAAACCAGACGTCCATCGGCAAATTACTATACGAGGTGACAAAACACTTTTTATTTGTTACCAATTACAGTCGCAACTTTTTCGCCTTCAAGGTACTCCCCCCTGACGATCTTTACACCGCTCCATACGACTTTTCCATTGTTGAAAGCAGTGCTGGAAGTCAACTTCTGTCAGCTGGTTCAAAACCTCCGTCGCGTTTGCTTTAACCGCTTCCACACTTTCGAATCCCCCCTTCAGTGTCAGCGTGTGTAACAAGCCTGGATCAGTGTCAATGTTGTTTAGAATGTCAGCGCAAATGTTCATTCTTGATTCCTTTTACTCGGGAGTGAGGAGTTTTGACATAATTTGTGCGCAGACTTTGCGCATGTTGAACGATTCATGCAAAATCTGGCGAACACATTCTTTGTCGATTCCTGTTATTTCAGCAAGTCCTCGGATGCATAGACGACGATCTTTGCGGATTAATTTACCATTTTTTTCAATATTTTCGTCCGTTTTTGACGTTGAGGGCCGTCCGGAGCACGGATCGTCTTCGGTCGTTTCACGTCCCTCTTTAAACCGTTTAAACCATACAAAAATTTGTGTGCGGGATAGATATTCATTCCCGTACACTTCTTTTAACATTGCATAAGCTTCTGTAAAGGTTTTCCCCAGTTTAACAAGAAACTTGAGATTAACCCGTTGCTTCATCTGAACACTTAACATTTTTTCGACGCGTCAATGGTGCATAGACTAATTCAGACGACTGCTACAGTCAAACTGAGCGACCCACTGACTTGTCCAGCGAACTCAGGGTGGGGAAAGTATTACCGGACACAGTTCTGCTCAAACTTGTCGCGATATGCTCGCAGCGCGCTGGTAGCAGCAGTAGTTCGTTAGTCACACTTCGTACATTCTCCTGAGACCTGACGTTCATTAAAATAGACCCACAGGTTTAGGTTTCTCAAATTACTTAACTTAATTGCACAACCAATGCAGAAGTGTAAATCACACGGTCCAATGTAATTGACAAGCAGATATAGCCATCTCTTGAGTAGTAGCTAATTTGTAACGGTGTAAGGATTATTGTGGTTAATTGATCTATGCTGTTACAATGGAGTAGCGCGGAAGAAGCAAAGTTATTGGTATATAATATATTTTTCGTAAAATTTTGGAGTAGTAATAATTGATTTTGATAAATTAAAGTCCTAAGTAATTCGTAGTTACAAATTCGCATATTCATATTGCGATCTCGCTGACTGTCAGCTGAAAAATTGAGACGTCCATTTGAATTGACAGAAGAACATAGTGACTACATTTTTTTTGTTTTTATATATTTTCAGAAAAAGAAAATATTTACAGTTCGGAGATGATGATAAAATATTACAGTGTCTAAAAGCTGACGACTCTGAATTAGATTTATGTGGAGTCTGGAATATGAGCTAGAAGTAGAAGCCGGCATTGTAAACATACCAATCGAAGTTTTGGTATGGCGAAAAAAAATCTTGGAATGTCAATTCTGATGTCCTGTCTGAGGTACCCTCAAGTTAGTATAGTCACAAGAAATTCGAGTTCAATATAATCGTCAGGCTCATCAACACCTATACGTTCTAAAAGAAACATTCAACACCTTCCAATTTTCGCATCTGATTTCAAAAATTCAGTTCGTTGCAAAAATCCAGGTTGTCACGACAAAACTAAATTTTATTGTGAAAACTGTAAACTTTAATTTTTTCAACATATTTGGAAAGAGGATTAATTTCTGCTGACAGAAGTGTAAAGAGTAGTAGAGAGTGAAGTGGAATGAAGTAGTAGAAGATTGTCAAGGAACATTTTGGACATATTGGCTTCAAGCCAATCATCATATTCAAGCCAAGACACCATATTCAAGTTATATGAAATATTCAAAGGAATATCAGAGTTTTCAATTAAAAATTTGTTCCTAATTTAACACAATACAGTTATAAAAACTAGATTGACAAATTAAAATAAATTGAATTTATTGTTTTCGTTCTTTGTCTTATGTTCACGCAGTAACGAAGATTACATGCAAGTTATAGGTCATAGCCCCGTTTTTATCACTGGAAATATGACGCCTTTGTCTACGATAAACTTTAGCATGTAAGCATTTATCTCGGCGTACCCGCCAGGTCTCTTTTAATTATTATTAAGTTAGTTAGTTGTTCTTTTAGCACTTGACGTGTTTAGAGCTAAACTAAGAAACCTCGTCGGGTTTTTGCAGACCGTCTGTCTGTCTGTAAGTTCCCAAAAACCGTGTAACTTAAGCGATTGAATAAAGTCTTTGTATTCAAGTGTTTTTACCATCTGAAAATCCTTTTTAAAAATTGTGTTAACCGAACCGAAACGTTAACTGGCGCTGCGAACAGGATTCGGTAGCAGTGTCCCGACTGAACAGTTTTTCGTCGCGAGTGCTTCGAAAAGTTCAACGAGAAATTTTCGAGAACCAACTACGTCCAACTACCCGTCGGAAGACACCGTTCCTCTCAAGGATTGACTACCGAAGGAGACAAAAAGGATCAAACCTCGACTACATCGGCCGCATCAATCACCAGGTTACAAGAGATCAAGGACTGGACCGCTACAGAACTGCACGAACAGTAAGTAGAGCCATTTTCCTATCTCACCTCTGTGTTTTATTGAAACGATTCTTAAAACATTTATTTTAATTAAGATTGGTTATAAAAACCAGATTTTTACCGTAAAGATTAATCAAAATCTACCTACGTTGAAAATCACCGAGTAAACGAACTCGCTAGGCTAAGAAAGAAACAAAAGAGGACAAGTCCAAGCAAGACACATCCCACAAATCAAATTTTTTTCTTTTTCTTTTTACATTTCTCACATTTTTGCATCGAAAACTACACCTTTCGAATAAACTCATACGATTACATGATATTGAATTACTTTTAAACAATTATTTGTATATTGGCTTAGATAACAAGCGTATCATTGTTAAACATCCAAAAATGACGACCGAAAAATTAGATTCATCAATGTACAAAATTTATAGTGACCAGATACCCACTTTTTCTGGCGAAAAACAATATCTCTGCCAATTTATTAGAGCATGTAACGATTTGTATACCCAATTCGGAAAACCAACAGAAAGTACGCACAAAAAATAACAAACTAATTGCAAGTACAATAGTAGGAAAATTACGCGGCAATGCTGCAGAAATAATCGGCCCCCGTTTAGAAATTAACACCTGGCCCTTAATTAAATTAGTGCTAGAACAAAGTTTCGGCGATTGTCGATCTGAAAACACATTAATTAATACCTTAATAACATCATCACCTTTAAAATCGGAAACCCTGATAGAATTTGCAACACGGTTACAAATATTAAGAAGTCTACTAGTAAGCAAAGCAAACGAAGAAACAAAATTAATTAAAGTCGAATATTACGAACAACTCACCTTAAAAACGTACGTAATGCACCTACCGCCAAATATCCAAACAATTATAAAGTGTCGCAATGTAACTACCATAGAAGAAGCTATCGCAATAACTAGCTCGGAAATAGACCAAACCGAATACGAAAAAAAGTGTACAAAAACTAAAATCATCCCAAAATCAAAATTTCAGAAATAATGTGCCACAAAATACATTCTACCCAAAATTCAAACAATTTCCACAAAAATACAAATAAACCGCAATTTCCAAGCCAACCCATTAACGTACAACCTCGTCAAATTAATAATAATAAATTTTTCACAAATCAACATGTGTTCGGAAATAAACAAAACGTTTTCAAACCAAATCCGAACTTTGTTCCTCAAAATAAAGCAATACCAATGAGTATGACAACTAGGCATAGTAATTCTAATCAAACACAAAATAAACAAAATACTTCCCAGTTAAGAAATTTCGGAAAATTTCAAAATCAACCAAAATGGACATCCGAAGAGCTACACAATATCGAAAGCCACGAACAATTAAATGAGAACTCAACAAATTTGGAATTTTCCCCCGAACATTTAGAATTCATTGAAAATTATCCCCCAAACGAGTATCCCGAGGAATACTCCCCCGAATTTTTAGATTTTTATAACTCTCAAATGGAACAAAACCAATCAAATGATTCACTTCCATCTGACGGAAATTTTCAATCGGCAACCGAAGAGATGCACCCGATATAGCATTCTTCGCTTATGTCAACGCACTACCGTTCATTCAAATTAAAAAATCCACCAATAAAAATGTTAATAGATACCGGATGTAACATTAATATGTTACGACCCAGTATAGCAGAGAAATACTTTCTCCGACCAAATAATTAAGAAAAATACAACACTAAAAACCCCTTTAGGAAATCAAAAGGCAGAATCAGAAATCATCATAAATGCATTTCCCGAATTTAAATTCAAAACAAAATTAAAATTCGTATTGTTCCCATTTTCAGACTATTTTGACGGTATACTAGGTCTTGAAGACTTAAGGCGATTACAACTTCAAATTAATTTCACAGAACAAAAATTATTTAATGAAAATAAAACTGTTGAAATACCCTTCCAATATAGACATGCCAGTTCAGCAAATCAATATAAAATCGAGATACCACCTTATTCTAGTATCTTCCAAAGATTCCCCGTGTCAGAATCATACGGCGAATGTATCATTCCGGAATCCAGATATAACGAACTCTGGATACCCGAAACGGTAATTCAAGTAGAAAACGGAAAAGCAAGGTTCGAAATTCACAATCAATCAGACCATACCGTGTGTTATTCATTTAATTCACCGATCCCGTGTAATTCGATCGATTTAAACGCATACGATATTTTTAACGTAGAAAATTTTATAGATCCCCAAACAAACAGTAAACAATTTAATCATAATGAACTTATGACCAAAATTAGAACAAACCACATGAATCGCGAAGAAAAAGCAGCCATTCAAAAATTAATCTCTAAGTACTCTGATATTTTTCATAACGAAAATTCGAAATTAACTTTCACCAGCGAGATAAAACATGTCATAAATACGACAGATGAAATCCCGGTTCACGCAAAAAATTATAGATTCCCATTTGTGCATAAACAAGAAATAGAGAGACAAATAAACAAAATGTTAGATGACGGTATAATCCAACATAGTAATAGTCCATGGTCATCACCCATATGGATCGTCCCTAAGAAACAAGATGCCTCTGGCAAACAAAAATGGAGGATTGTTATCGATTATCGTAAAGTAAATGACAAAACATTAAACGATCGATATCCCATACCAAATATCGATGATATTTTAGATCGACTAGGTAAATGTTGTTATTTTTCCACACTCGACTTAGCTCAAGGTTTTCACCAAATACCTATGGACCCTAACTCTATAAAGAAAACCGCTTTTAACGTAGAACACGGCCATTTCGAATTCAAACGTATGCCCTTTGGCTTAAAAAACAGTCCCAGCACATTTCAGAGGGCAATGGACTTTATTTTTTAGAGATCAAATCAATCATCACTGTTTGATTTATATGGATGACATCATTATCTTCAGTCCCAGTTTAGAAGAACATATAAAACACCTTAAATTAGTTTTTCAAAGATTACGCGAAGTAAACTTAAAGGTACAACTAGATAAATCAGAATTCGTTCGACAAAACGTTGAATTTTTAGGACACGTAATAACAACTAACGGTATAAAACCTAACCCGCGAAAAATCGAGGCAATCAGTAAATTCCCTTTACCAAAAACACAAAGAGAAATAAAAAGCTTTTTAGGAATACTTGGTTTTTTACAGAAAATTTATAAGAGACTTTGCCAAGATAACCAAACCATTAACACGATGTCTCAAAAAAGGTCATAAAATCATCCACGATAAAGAATTTTTAGAAGCATTTGAAACATGTAAAACCCTATTAAGTAATGAACCATTGTTGCAATATCCGGACTTCTCAAAGCCTTTTATATTAACTACAGACGCTTCTAATTTCGCCATCGGAGCAGTCCTTTCACAAGGTCCCTTAGGTTCGGACAAACCAATAGCTTACGCCTCACGTACGCTAAATGACGCAGAAAAAAAATTACTCAACAATAGAAAAAGAACTCCTAAGTATAGTAAACTTTTGCAAACATTTTCGACCTTACCTATACGGAAGAAAATTCACAATTATTACAGATCATCGCCCCCTAGTATGGATCAACAACCTTAAAGAACCAAATTCCAGACTCACGCGTTGGAAATTAAAATTATTAGAATATGATTACGAAATTTTGTATCGTAAAGGCTCCGAAAACGTAGTAGCTGATGGATTATCACGAGTTGAAATTCATCCTATCGATCAAGATGACAACGATTCTTTAATTGTTAATATCGATTCAAAATTCACGGACAAATTACAAGAAATAAACGAAGAAGATCTATCTCGCATTCTAAATGAAACTAGCAATGAAAATACCACCTTATCCGATAACCTCTCAGAAATACAAGAAAACTTAAGTAAAATAAATATCATTTCGAACGTACAAATTAATCCACCAAGAGTTAATGTTGAAAATCATTCTAACGGCTCAACAGCACACACAAGCGTTGAAAACCCCATTCTAAACATCCCTATATCTGAATGCAGCATTAATAGTTTCAAAAATCAAATCTTAATCACTACGAGCAGAAATATTACGAAACCCTCCGTAAAGCATAAACGTATTCACAACACGAAAAAACGATATGAAGTTATTTTTCCCAGAAATAATAAAGATGAAGTATCTAGCCGAGACATAATCGATTTCTTTAAAAACTATTTAAGACCGAAATCATTATACGCTATGTTAATAGACCCACGCGAAAATTTAAATCTTGAACCCATACTCCAACAATACTTCAACAATAATAGTTTCCAGATTAATCAAAACAAATTTATATCTAACAGATGTCGAAAGTCAAGAACAAAAAGAAGACATAATAAAAAACGCACATATATTAAAAGGCACACACAGCGGAATCACAGAAACCACCGCTACAATAAAACAGCATTACTATTGGCCCAATATAACCTCAACGGTCCGAGACTTCATAAATATTTGCGATACTTGTCAAAAAGTCAAATACGAAAGACATCCGAATAAAATCATTTTTAATTTAACCCCCATTGGAGAAAAACCATTTGATCACCTATACATAGATACCTTTGAAATCGACAAACAAAAATTCTTAACAATTATTGATTCATTTAGTCGATATGCACAAGCTTATCCTATCAATTTAAACGCTAAAGATGTAATTGATAACTTGCTTATGTTCTTTTCTCACTTTGGCGTACCAAACAAAATTACTTCAGATAACGGAAGAGAATTTAAAAACGGCCTATTCGAAGAATTTGCGCTACAATATAGCATCACCCTACATTTCACCACACCTCAACATCCACAAAGTAATTCACCTGTTGAAAGACTCCATTCAACATTAATTGAAAAATATCGCGCCCTAAAGCTAGATGATGTAACGAATAAAACACCTACAAGTCTTATGAAAATGGTAATTATATCATATAATAACTGCATTCACACTAGTACCCGATACACACCATTTCAAATAATATCTGGCAATCTAAACACCAAAACTTGCTACCAAACCTCAAGTCACGAAGTAATTAATGACTATTTAAACAAACACGCGATAAATGCTAACATTATACGCGAAAAAGTCAAGGAAAATAACGAGAAAATCCGTGAAATAAATAATCGAAAACAAAACGAAAATAGACAAGAACCCCGAAAATTTCGGATACAAAAATCCATGTTAAAGACGCTCAACGCAAAGCAAAAAAGTAAACCTCTTTATAAAACAAAATTAGTACGCGAAGAACTAGATAATAGAGTATTAACAAATCAAGGATTCGCACATAAATCAGAAATTAAACCCGAAAGAAAATTAACCAAAAAAAAATATTGTTTCAGATGAGGAAACTACTCGTCCTCCTGCTACAAATATCGTTAGTAATGAGCAATAACCAAATCATACAAAAAAACCATCCTAAAACCCTTACTTCCACTGTATTTGAACAAGGGCTTAGTTATTAGAACACATCACAGTTTTCTCAAATATATAGATACCCTTATTTTCAAAAATAATATTAAACAATTGGAAAATAATTTAGAAAATATTGTAGATCGATTCACCCTCAAAGACGATGCTGTACCAGCACTCTACCCATCATTAGAAAATATTTATAACAGATGTAATGAACAGCTGAATATCGCGAAAATACGTTTAGAAACCCTTAATCCATCCAATAACCGGATGAAAAGAGGATTATTTAATTTTGTAGGCAAAATTTATAAATACGCTTTTGGAACGCTTGACAATGATGATGCAGAAAGATATGATCAAGCCTTAAATATCTTAGAACAAAATCAAAAAGCCATATATACGAACTCCAAACAATTATTAACAATATCTAACAAATTTATGAATGAAACAATAACAGTACTAGAAAATATAACTACTATTCAAAATCATGTAAGCTATGAAATAAAAATAGTAAAAGATAACATGAACAAAGTAACTAAATACTTACACTTGCAAAATTGGTTACAAGAAATATATATTAATCTCAATCAAATCACAGAATTACTCGATTCCCTTGAAGAAAAAATATTATTTGCCACAAATAACATTATTGATTATACCCTATTGAATAAAGAGGAACTAAAAACAATTTTAGACATAACACAAACAGAACATTCCAATATTAACGAAATAACAGAATATACCGACTGGCTGAGACTAATTCAGGCCCGCGTTTATAAAAAAGAGTTCAAAAATATTAATAAAATTTCTAATTCCTATCATATCGGATGAATCTTTTCAATATATACAACTGATTCCTATTCCTATCAATAATACCATACTCGTCCCGCCTAAACCATACCTACTACATGGCTCTACATCTTTCTACTTAGAAGACAGATGTCAAATAATCGCAGATTTGTGTTTCTACGAAATCAAAAGTCACCCCAGCGACCCTGATTGCATCACAAGACTCTTGGATGGCCAACCTTCTACTTGCCCGGTCATCCCTTACCTACAACAAGACGACATTATAGAAGAAATAGCGGAAGGATCCATCATCCTCATTCCAAAGGATCCACTTTTAACTCAAATGAATTGCAAAGTTTCAGAGCACCAAGAAATAAAAGTACCCACACTTGTGCAGGTTCCTGTAGGATGCTCCATCTCAGTACACCACCAGACGTACCTAAACGAGCAAAACACCCTGTACAGTCGCCCTATGGAGACCATTCACCTAGAAACAACTAGCTACACCGATGCGAGAAACTCGAGTGCCTTGATGACACCCCCTCGCCTGACGAAACTCACCCGGATCCACGACGAATTGTCTCATATCCGAATAGACAATTTAAAACAGGTCCCACGCCAAGAACCCACATCGTGGACCACGTATATATTAATATTAGTTATTCTTATATTAGCTATATTTACTTTTAGCAAGATATATTTTTTATTGTTCTAAGAATAATCGTTTACAATCCCTTTTTGTAGTATTTAAGAAAAGAAAAAGTAAACAAAGACGAAATATTAAAATCAGAAAAGCCAGAAAAGAGAGAATTTCATTCCCTATTTTCTTCAACTTAGAGGGGAGGAGTTATAGGTCATAGCCCCGTTTTTATCACTGGAAATATGACGCCTTTGTCTACGATAAACTTTAGCATGTAAGCATTTATCTCGGCGTACCCGCCAGGTCTCTTTTAATTATTATTAAGTTAGTTAGTTGTTCTTTTAGCACTTGACGTGTTTAGAGCTAAACTAAGAAACCTCGTCGGGTTTTTTGCAGACCGTCTGTCTGTCTGTAAGTTCCCAAAAACCGTGTAACTTAAGCGATTGAATAAAGTCTTTGTATTCAAGTGTTTTTACCATCTGAAAATCCTTTTTAAAAATTGTGTTAACCGAACCGAAACGTTAACTTGCAGATTACATTTTGTAGAAAAAATTAAATAACGTTTCTATTCCCCCAACCGATTACGCTCAAAGTCCGCCACAGATCTTGACTTGTCATGAAATAAGTTTTATGATATTTTTATTGTTATCTTAGCGTTATTGGGTACATAAAACAGGACTTACCGACATATTTTCTTTTTGCTAACATTTCAGAACATTTTAGATTATTTAGAGGACTGGAAAATGGTGACATAAATGTTGTAAGGTTATCACCCGGACTATCATCCGCCTGTATGTTACCTATTGCAAATCTCACGGGATATTATGCAACCTTCAACTCATGTGATCTATCGATTGGAAACGAGAAACTCTAGGTCCCATATATTATACAAATCGCCTATTATTACAAATTATGTAAATCGCGGTAATTCATACAGATATAACTATTACTGAATACTATTCCTCGTCATTTTACATAATATACGGATTGCGGGCTATACATTTTCATTCATAAATTAGCAGCGGATGTAGAAGTCCATTAAGGAGCTTTTTAGTTTCTTTTTTTTTTCTTGATTTGCATGGGTAATAATACCTGATTTTATAATTATTGCGAATTTCACCGTTAGTTCGCGATCGCTTTTTGTCGAGTGCAAGATACATTAATGACTCTTTCAGTGGCGGCGCGTTAATAACTTGATCTGGGTAGCGGGACAATAGGCATGTTCACAATTGTTTAATTATAATGAAATTCGACAGCTGTAATGATCTGAAAAAACATGACTAACACAAAAACGATAAAAAACTCAAATTTTATCAAATAAACTAATGTAGCAAGACTACAAAACGTACCCTGCGCGAGGCTAGAAACATTTGACATCATTGCTTCGATTTACAATATAGGCGACAGTTGGGTAAACAAATGCATAATATATTTTAACCCCTTAATAAAGTCTTTAAAGAGCCACTGCTTTTTTTCCCATTCAAAAACGTAAAGTTAGTTACCATAATGCTTTGAAACAATATTTTTTTGAACAAATTCGATATCTATTCTTGTTCCAGAAATATATAAAAAAAAAACTATTGGTCAATACTTTGAGGGATAGTTTCGCTCCCTTAGACCTCATTATAAGTTAAAAAAATATGTCAGTGCTCAGTCAAATTCCCAGTGCTCAACAACCCCCTAAAATTTTATAAAAATCTGAAAGGAACAATCCCTCAATTTCCTTGTGACATATTCTAGTTCCAATAGCTTGAGCCCGTATATATCAGCCACCACTGGACTCTCTTTTTTAAGAAATTCGATATTTCTTCTTGTTCCAGAAATATATATAAAAAAATACTATTGGCGAATACTTTGAGGGTTAGTTTCGTTCCGTTAAACCTCATTATCGGTTAAAAATATATATCAGTGGTCAGACAAATTTTCAGTGCTCAACAACCCCCTAAGATTTTATAAAAATCTGAAAGGAACAGTTCCCTCAATTTCTTTGTGAGCTGTTCTACCCCCAATAGCTTGTACCCCCTGTAGACCAGCCACCACTGGACTGCTCGCCGACATTTCCTATTCATATCCGACGCTTTTCCACAGTCGTCACACATCGATGAAAGCGTAATTTAGTTAATTAGCAAAATAAAAGATAACCCAAATCGAAACAAAACTGGTCTTAATTAGAGTTCTTATTGTTACTTAATAATAATAAACGCTCAGTCGTGAAAATTCTGGCCGATTAAAACTGTAACGTTAATGAAACAAGGCCTATAACCGTCAAGTTTGGAATAATTATCGGTTACAGATGTATGGGAACCTATTTTATCGGTACAATCTCTTGAAATTATAATTTCTGTTATGTAATACTTAGGTAGGTACGTTTTACTCAACAAATGGTCAGTCGAAAAAGTATTTTTTTTTTAATAGATATACATACTGGAGGAAAATACAGGGTTTGTATAAAAAGTAGTGAGACTCATTTTTTCCTCACGCGACTGTACTTCCCGGCACGCTCGCAGCTGGCGGGTTTGGTGTTGGGGAATCTAAGCTTCGAAATGACGGGCAGTCGTCTGCAACCACTTGTTTGGGCGGCATTGTCTTTTTAGTGTACTCTATGATAAAACTCGGTCAAAGCTCCGAAATGCAAGAATCAATTGAGCAGCGTGCTTTTTACGTGGAAGTGCTAAAAAGATTGTCACAAAGAGTCAACCGAGTGAGGCCAGCCATCGCCGCGGATTGGAAGCTTCACCACGACAATGTTTCAAGTCACACCTTCTTCGTGGTGAGCAGGCACCTCGCCAAGAACGGGATTTCAACGATTCCCCAGCTGCCCTATAGTCCCCACTTGGCCCCCATAGACTTTTTTCTTTTTCCAAATCTTAAAATCGCCGTCAAAGGACGCTGCCACGTCCTGGACACCGTCAAAACGGCTACGACGCAAACTTTTAAAGACATTCCGGAAACCGCCTACAAAACCGCCTTCGAATCGTGGAAACATTGCTGGCAGAAGTGTGTGAATGGCCAATGAACTTACTTTTGAAGGGTATTAATGATTTGTAGTGATATTAACAGTAAATTATTTTTTACAAAGTTAGTCTCATTACTTTTTATACAAACCCTATAGAAACCTTCGGTGTAAAAGCAAATTCGCACTGGAACACTTCACACAAATTCACTCTTTTTGCACTCAACGCGCATTTCACCAACCATGTTGGCATCATCAGATGGTTAAAACCGTCAATTTTAATACACCACCCTTTTGTATATTTTTAGCAAACTCACATTTTCTTAATCAAAATATTTCTTTGAACGAGAATAATAATTTCCCGCTCATTTAGAGACGCTAGAGGGCGTTCCCTATGCACCACTGCCGTGGAATATCTAAATACATAAAAATAAAAATCTGCGATTTATAAGAATCGGAATTCTCCTATATATTCAATGGATACAGATCAAATTCACGTTATGTTTCTAGGAGATTTCTATACCTAAATATTCTATTTTGATCCAGTAATCACTTTCTAGAACATACATATATCTGGACCACATATCTTAAATAGTTTATATCAAGAAAAAACGAAAATATAATGTTTTTTCGAAAAGCGGTAGTCTTTAAAGGAAATTTTAATGTGGTGACTAGGTGTGGTTACTCGACCCAAATAGCAGGCTATTTGGGTTTGATAGTTTATCAGCCATTAGTTCCTTTTTTGCTTGAATAAGTTGAGACTTATCACTAGGGGTGATCCCCTAGTGATAACTAGTAATACTAAACTAAATAGTGTTTTATTTAGGTCCAGTGATCACCCCAAGTCACAAGTCCTTTCATTTTCCCCTAGTTTCGCTCCAGAGTCTTGAGAAAAAACTTTTACTCACTTTTACTTTTAAACCTTAATTTAAAGTTGAAACAGATCGATGTGAATAGTGTCGATATGTTTTAGTAATAATGTATGTGATAATGTTTCGTATAATTCTTAAATTGTAATAAAGATTCTGAGATTTCGACCTTGAGACATTCGAAAAACATTCAACACATCGAAAAAAATAAGAAAAAAAATTACTTTTCAAATCACTATAAAATCACAAAATTGTATAGTTATTTCTGAAGAGATTAAAATATTCCGTCAAAACAATCAATGAAAAATATATTTTTGCCATTTGTTAACAGGAGTTTAACAAAGGTTGAATTATAAACATATACAAGTGGGTCCTGTGCCAAGAATTCATTAATTCTCATTTTTTCAAGATAATCGATGACACTTTTTTGTTTTAAAGGGCATCGAAAACAAAAATGGGCCATCGGTAGGTCCATGGCCTGCTACGATTTTTTTATGCCCCCGAAATTCAATATACGTTTTTTAGCGATTTTTTTAAATCTGAATCCATAGCTTTAATCAGGATTCCTCAAAATCTCCATATGCGAAATTTGAATAAAAATATACAAGGTGTTTATTTCTATACGATCTCAAAGTTGAACAAAATATCGAATTTGAAAGCCGTTAGATGACTCAAGTGGCCTATGGAATTATTTCCAGATAGTTTAATGTTCTGAACGAGGATATGGATTTGTATATACTTTAACGTAGACGCCCTGTAGATCCCCAAATTACCGTGATAATTGTTACGTATGAACCACTAAATGTAAAATGTTTATATTTATATTAATTTTTGACTTTCGATAACTTGGAAGGGGTTAATTTTGGGACACATCTTCGTTAGAAAAAAGTGTTAATTTTTACCGTAGAATCACTCCCTCAAATAATGATATGAAGTTGGAAAACACCCTGTATTTGAGGTCACATAATTGCAAATATTTAGATATCTAGCACAACCTTTCACTTACTACTTAGATTATTGAGAAATTCTTACACATAAAATTCATTCACTAAACATAATTATAGTAGGGAACTACAAACTTCCTTAATGTAATTCAAATTTAATTTAAGCAGTCTTTGATTTAGCAACGCAACATGCATATTGAATGAGAGTTTTATGACTAATCCGAATTACTGAAATAACTAATTTTAATACATACATTTTTGATGTTCCAAAGTGAACTCAGAAAGGACGTAGCAAATAGGGATTTTTTCTATTATTGGTTTATTTCAAAAATTGTTTCAGTTGATCGTAAAATACTGTTTTATTTTTAAGAAAAAACTACATTCAATAAGATATTTTGGAAGAATCTGTAGAACAATCTTGGACTATTTTTTTTTTTTCAATTTTCAGTTTCCAAGTTTGGGATGAATTATAAGAAAAATAGTTACAGTTTGTGACATGTAGAAAAATGGATGGAGAACGTTTTTTTTTTTATTTAGATTTCCTTGTGTAATAAAACTTTTTATGGAATATTCAACAAGACCTGTTTACTTTTTCATAAAATACTCTGCCATTATAACTGATGCATTATATTTTTTAGACTTTTCATAAAATGGCAGTTAAATATTTCACATCAAAAAATTCGGAAATTAAAAAATGGTCAAAGAATGTCCTACAGATTTTCCATGAAAATGACTATTTAAAAAAATGTTTTTTTCCCAGAAATTAATGCATTAATTTATTTTTGTACGAAAAATATGTATGGATAAATATGGAAATACATTCCCAGGCAGTTAAAGACTGTATGGATTCGCTAACACAACTAGCGGAACACAACAGTATCACTCTCAAATGGATGAGAGGGCACTAAGGCCATGAAGGAAAGAAAGAGCGGACTTTCTGGCAAAGCAAGGGGCTGAGGTTTCACTGATAGGGCCGGAACCCCCCTGTGGTCTGGCTTACCGGACAGCCAGGAGGGCCATAAAGGACCTATTAAGAGAAAAACATATCGCACCCTGGGACAAGTCAACAGACTTCATAAAACTGGGTAGAAACCAGCTGAGATGGATAGTAGGACTGTTTACGGGACACTGCCCACTCATGCGACATCTCACGACAATCGGCGTGAAAAATGATCCCGATTGCAGAAGGTGCGGAGAGGAGGAAGAAACCTCCTTCCACATACTATGCGAATGCCCAGCACTGGCACTATCCCAGCCCAACACTATCAGGTATTCGAACTTTGGGGCTATAACAATAGAACTAAAAGAAGTGACAGACGCTCCATTAGAAACTGTCTTTAAAAAAATTCTTAAGGAAACAGGACTAATGGAATGACTAGACTATGGGGGCACAATAAGCATAGGCTTAAGTGCACAGGGCGTGCACCTACCCCATACGTAATCGTAATCGTAATCGTCCCAACTCTATTTAGACAAATATTATCTCGGAAACGGTTTGACATAGAAAAAAAATATTAAACAGAAAAGTTATTCTGTTCAAAAACCATTTCAACCAATTGTGTTCAACCATTTTATTTTGTAATGTACACGGTGCCTAAAAAGGAAACAGGTTATGCAACTTTAATTTTTTAAATGGAACACATACTTTTCCATTTTTAGTCTCTATAAATTTATAAGTTTATTAGAAATTGGTGTTATTTTAATTTTTATGATGCGGACTTTATGAAGGACACTGTATACTTTAAGATAGTAGAGATCTTTTTTGGTGTCCTTGCTTTGCTAAGAAATAAAACTTATGAATAAATATGTACATATTTATTTATGTTTAATATAATAAACTAGCGACCCGCCCCGGCTTCGCACGGAAATATAAAAAATGGTTATTGTGGGTTATCCCTAAGAGATAGACATATACCATCGCGGACTTTTTTGTAGACCTTTTTTAAGGTGTACAATATTGTAGTACATTATTTTGATCTATCTCGTAGGGTTCAGCCAGCGTTTGCAATGTAAGCACAAAAAAATGTGTTTATTTACGACATCACATTAGAAACCTCTAAAATTATCAGTGTTTCTCTACTATATTATGCATGTATTATACATATAAACCTTCCTCTTGAATCACCCTATCTATTAAAAAAAAACCGCATCAAAATCCGTTGCGTAGTTTTAAAGATCTAAGCATACACAGGGACAGACAGCGGAAAGCGACTTTGTTTTATACTATATGATTATGATTATGATTATGATTATGATTATGATTATGATTATGATGATGACTCCTTTTTTGATGATCCGAACAAACACTGAACTGGTTAAGTTCAGGTTTAAGTTCTTTTTGGAACTTTTCCTTCTTGGATTGTCGATTTTTATTGATTGAAAACCACAATGAATAATCACCACTATTATTCACAAACAATTTATATAACTTGATAAACTTATGGGATTATCGGTCAGATTATAAAAACAAAAGTTTTTTGTTTTTTTTTTCTAACGTTTCGGCTTTATTCAGCCATCATCAGAGCTACAATTATAAGAACAAACATTTTTTTTAACTTATAAATTTATACTAGTAACTTACAATATATTTTATATTTTCTCTTTGAGTCATGTTTATTGTAGATGTTTTAGTTCGACTGAGGACTGAAGGTACTACAGTTTCTGATTTTGTTGTTTACAATTTATACAACAATTTATATAATTTAATCTAGATATTTGCATATTTGAGGCACGCAAGTATTTTGGTTTATAATATGGAGCCATCCAAAAAAAACGTCATCAAAGTTAGCCGAGAAAAAAAAGAGGTATTTCTATTCTTAATCGAATTTATAACCCTATTTACTTGTCAAGACTGTCACATCATATGACAGCCATTGTCTATTTTACAAATTGTGACAGTCGCTTGTCAAAAGTTTGACATAACCGAAAAGCTTAGACATGACCGCTATTTCCATCTCACTCGTTCATAGCCAGAGTTGATGACTTTTTTTTTTGGATGTCTATATCTATAGTAAATCTGGAATGCGGTTCTGCCCATTCGCTGAATCCTCGAGTTGTCCCTGCTTGACGCAGTACTTTGTTTTTTTTTTTTGTGGAATTTGTTATGTCTACTATAAGTTTAAGGTTTACTGTATATAAGTATTTCACTAACACCATGTATACGTAACATGTGTAACGTGCCCAATACATAATCATTCCCATAATAATCTTTAAAACTAGTTATTCTTTCCGTTCTCCTTTTTTTTTTAATCAATCAACTTGCAAATCTTTCAATCGATGGCCATTAATATGATAATTAATCATGGTTAGCCGGTATATCTGAGCGGTCTCTGACCGGAAACAGTATTTGAGCGTGAGCATTAAAGCGGAATACTAATCGAGTCGCCTTTAATCTCAACTTCATAATGAAACGATTCCACCTAGGACGACCGGATGTGACGTCATCGTCTTCGTTTACGAGACTCGTATGGATCCGCGCGGTTCGCTACTGGTTGTCACCGTCTCGAAGCCATGTGCTTACTGTTGGTAGGAAATTAATGAAAAAACGGCCGTAAAAGTGAAATATTAATTACAATGTACAATGCGTAAATTTTAAGGGATTTATGAGTCTTGTCTCCCCCAGAAAAACGTTTTATTATCTTTGGACACTGTTATGTCTACCAATGACAAATATACCGGGTGATTCTCTAAAATGACTCACTCCCATAACTTTTTAGTTTTCAGAGATACCTACAATACAATATTGACATTAGAATTGAATATTAGGCATATGGTAATCATGTTTTCGTCACTTCCGATTCAACCGGAAGTTGGGACCGTTGTCCCAACTTCTGGTTGGAACCATTTCTCAAATGGTGCCATGTTCATTTTAATTTGTTTTGATTTAAAATGTCATTTTGAGCACAATGACATCCCATTTGTCACTTTTTGACACAGTGTCATTTATTTTTTTTTTGTATCTTTTGATCTAGAGTGGTATGAGTTTATTAGAACGTTTCAATTAGTGTCAAGTAGACGCAGGAAAATTGATTCATCCTGTTTCATCGAAAGTTTTCATTTTCTAAGCGTTTAAATATTTTTAATACTTTCTCAACGTTTTCAAATTGGAACACTATGGCTCAAAAAAAAATTTCATTCAGTGTTTTTTGTCACACTTTGATATTACATACTTCTACACCGACTTGATTCTAAGAATTTTCAAGAAACCCACAAGGAAACATCAAATATCTCGAAATATAAACGCAAAATAGGGCTTGATTTGAATGCACATAATTAGGTGGCTTTGAAAAAAAAAACATTACTGGTTCTCGAACATCGTACATAATTTAGTCAATTTTAATACGTATCGGGAAATCGTTCTTCGGAAATCACTGGGAAATTCGTAACAATCGGGAAAAATTCTTCTAAAGAGATTTGAATTCACGCCAACAGGTTTCCAAATGGGTGACATCCTAGCTCATTATTTTATCAAAGTGGAGAAAATAAAAAAATTAATTTTTATTAAATATTAAAATTGACACATTTATTTATGCAGTTCGAGAGCCCCAGCATTATTTTTGTTTTCAAAGCCCCCCTAACGTCGGTGCATTAAAAGCAAGTCCTATTTTGTGTTAATAAAGAGATATCTAAAAAAAACGTCATCAAATCTGGCTATGAACGAGAGAGATAGAAATAGCGGTCATGTCAAAGCTTTTCGATTATGTCAGACTTTTGACAAGTGATTGTCACAATTGTAAAAGAAATAATGGCTGTCATATAAGGTGACAGACAGTTTTGAAAACTAAATACGGTTATACATTTAAGACAATTAAGATTTAAGAAATTATACATTTAAGAAATACGCCTATTTTTACTCGGCCAACTTTGATGACGTTTTTCTTGGATGGTTTGATATTTCCAAGTATTTGATATTTGACTGCATTTTGCTTGAGAATTCTTGCTGTTATAGTTTGTTTGAAAACTCTGACCTGTGTATGTGCTACAGTGTTTGAAAAATCTTATAGTCCAGATGATATAGTGTTCCCATTTAAAAAATTAAACTTACCAATTAAACTAAATTAAACATAAATTTAAAAAAAAAAAAAAAAAAAAAAAAAAAAAAAAAAAAAAAAAAAAAAAAAAAAAAAAAAAAAAAAGAAAGAAAAAAAAAAAAAAAAAAAAAAAGGGGGGAAGGGGGGGAAAAAAAAAAAAAAAAAAAAAAAAAAAAAAAAAAAAAAAAAAAAAAGGGAGAGGGGAGGGGGGGGGGGAGGGGGGGGGGGGGGGGGAGACAAAAAAAAAAAAAAAAAAAAAAAACAAATAAATTATCCCCCAAAAAAAAAAAAAATTTTTTTTTTTTTTTCCCTAAAAAAAAAAAAAAAAAAAGGGGGGGGGGGGGGAAGGAACACCCGGGAGAAAAAAAGGGAAAAATTTATTGAATTTTCATAAAATTTCATACATGACGTTGTCAAATTGTTTGTAAATAAACTGTTCGTCAACATGTTCTACTCATGCAATTTTTGTGTCCAATTTTGAACAGTGCGTTTCAAAAAATCGATGTTGATCAATTTTGATGTGCTTGACCACAATATACTACCGTCCATTGTTTCCACTCTTGTTAATGACATTCGTATGAAGATAAATAAAAAACGTGCAGATTGGCTCAGTTTTCACCATAAACTTATTTACGCAGTTCGAAGTTTCTATTAAAATTATCAAAATCACAATTCTTTTACAGGATGGCTCGACTAATAAAAAAAATGGTTAAGAAATATACAATTTTAAACGTTATAAACGTTCACTCACTGTTAATCACATATGTAATTGTTAAAATTTGGATCCATTTTAATGAAAACTATTCACTTGATATTACTCGAATAAGTCTGGAGTGAAAACGGTTTCATTTTCAATCGGTTGTTTTTGTTTATTTCCGTTCAATGTGCGAATATCAATACAAGTGTAAAACATGGGAAAATTTCGATTAAAAAACAACACATCAAAAAAAATCTAGAGGTATAATAGGAACCTCCAATAAATCCATGTTCAGATCTTGTGGATCTATTCTAACACCAAGACTGTCACAAAAATTTCCGATGTTTTATATTTGTTACTTATTTATTCACCCTATACATCACGTATTTTTTAATATCCTCTACATTATTTTTGCATGAGTCGAACAATGGCAAATTTACTAGGATTTATTAATAGAGATGCCCTGAAAAACCAAAAGTAACCATTTTTGTAGTGGCGGCTGGTGATAAAGGCCACAGGGGCACGTGCCCAGCCCAAATTTCAATAGAAAATATTTCTTTTGTGTTAATTTACTATAAATTACTGTTACAATAATAGCAATTAATTGTATACGACAAACTATTCATATTCTAATTATTATTCCTTTTATACCACAAATAATTATTTTTATCACATATATATGACAGATTATCGATCGAGCACCGAGCCACTGTAGTCTGAATTCGCATCGAGCCCCCGTAATCTGAATTCGCATCGAGCAACCGTAGTCGCATTTCGCGCGCGTGGCCGAGGGCACACAGTATCCCAGCCCTCATTTTTATTCGGGCTTTTTCGGTGACTGGTAATATTTGGACACCATTGCAGCAGACAGACGTCGTTAAATCGTTCGAAAATCAGCTGAACGGGTCACACTTGTTATGACCTTTTTTAGTTTTTTTTTTTGAATTTAGGGGAATTCGGTGGACTTTTTATTGACTAATAAAGAGATTACATACGAGATCCGAACGGAAATTAAACGGTTAGGAAGGCCGATACCCGATTTGATTATTTCCAAAACAGACGTAGGAAAATCGCGAAATTATTCACGAAATTTTAATGGTAGTGTTTACGACATATTTAAGTGGTTATGTGTCCTAAAAGAAACAAACTGTTTTGTTTTATTTGTTTAGTGATGTGTGTGCACCAAAGTGCATGGACTCAAGAAGGGGTGAGTGATTTAAAACATTTAAATGAACGAGCTAAGAAACATGGTAGCTACAATGAAAAATATTTACATAACATCTTAGATTTTAGTGTGTTGGGAAAGGTTAAGGTTATAAGGCAACAGATTGATAGTCCTTATCGTGAAAAAAACGTCACAATGAAAATCTGGATAAAAACAGACATATTTTAAACCAAATAATTAATTGTATTAAATTTTGTGAAACAAATCCGGGACTTTAATGAAAATGGCGATTAACATTTTTGTGAACAATAAGGACAGGCGAGCTAATTTCCTCTACAAATAACTGTAAGATACCTATATCAAATTATTTTCACATGTTGCCACCCATTATTTTAATATACTTAAGCCCTCAATATTCGTGCCTAATAATTATTTCAAAAAGCTACCAAATCCCCAAAATGTCTATATTTTTGAAAATTTTTTGAAATTCTGAAGTGTCAGTAAAACGCATGACCTTGAAAATTTTAAAAATTTTCGCCTGCGGCGCTTTTGGTAGCTAATAAGTAATCCTACTGACACACCCTGTGCCCACCCATATAACACACCCACGAGCTGCCACTGGTAGCGCCATGAGGTGTAAAAAATTGCAAACGAAAATCGCAAATCTCGAAACGGACTCGAACAGAGATGAAGATCTACGACTTGTCCGATCGGAAACTCCAGTATTAAAACAAATAAAGCAGTTAACTTGAGCTCGCTCGTTAATAAAACAAAAAGAGAGCCAACTCCCGCCTATATATCCGAGCGCCACCTGCCCCATAGTCCATCTAACGCTGCGTCAGAATCGGTCCCGCCGTCCCTCTCTAGTTCTAGCGCCGCCGCGGCCAATAGACGAGGACGGAAACGTGGAACTTCAAGACCGCCGAAGACGGATGCGAATGTAACAGAATAGAGTACTAACCTTTTATTGCAACACAGGGCCGCACCTGACTGTTAAACTGAGTGGCCCGAATAGTCTTAGGACGACGTACGATTTTTTCCGTGAAATGTTTGCTTTCACATTCCACAACAACAATGTTTTGTTGTCGTGGAATGTTGGCTTTGCCGTGAATGTTTGCCCATATTTCCGTGGAATGTTTGCTTTCAAACAAATAGCGACGTGGACGTTGTACGGTCAATGAATGTACTCTTTGAATGCACTTCTATGCTTGTTTTCCAATTTTTGAATGTCTCCTTTCAATCCGACACAACAACGAAACACAATCATTGCATCGACATTACGTGACTTATCTAACAATGCAGGTCTAGCCTCTACGAGAGCAATGAGGATTTCGGTGTTAAAGGGGGTGTGAACCAAAAATTAAAGTTTTAGTGTGAAGTAAAAGAAATCTAAGTATAAAAATTCAAACCTCGTTGCTCTACGATGAACCGTTCGTGAGATACAGCGTTTAAAAGCATTATGCACTGATATCGTGACGTCACGGGGACTTCGTCTAGTCAGAGCGCGTCCGTTTGAGACGTACGGGGCGAGACTATTATTATTATAGGTACGTCGGTATGTGTAATATCTACATGTGATTTGATTAGGAACATTTTAACAGATATTTCCTTAGGTTAAGATTGTAATATGGCTTTTGGCTTTGAACCTAGGTTTAACAAATGACGTATTAAAAAATGGAAACTTGCTAAGTTATAATGAAAATAATAAAGTGAATCACTGAATATATGGATTGTACTTAACGTCAGGAGCGGTACTTTTTTTGTATAGATCAAATTCTATCTATTTTCAGGATTTCTAACAACTAATCTAAAAATGGTAATTGTTCATTTTTCTCAACTTCATTCGTAAACCTTATAGTTGGGGAAACGATCACTTAATTTTGAAACAAAATTATTTAAATTAGCCTTCTATATAAAAAAAAATGTGAATTTGTGAAAAATCCTGGGGAAATACTCAAATTTTTCTTTGGTTTCGGATTCATATTTAGTCATAAAAAGATTTGAAATAATGGTAACAAGGAGTTATTGCCATCCCATGCTGTTGAAAAAATTCTCCGTAAAAAGTGCAAAATGCGCATTGAGTGCAAAAAAGTGGTTCATTGTTAAGTAGTTAAAATTGTTCAACCGTGAATTTGTTTTTACGCAGAATGTTCTAATTTTCCTGTACCTATTTTTAATTTTAAAAAATCTGGACAATTGTGTGACATTTAAAATTAATAATTTAAATTAAATTAATAAATTTAAAATTAATAATAGCTACTTCACCTATGACACGAATGTGTACTAACTGTTAAACCCTGGTGAGCTATTTTTACAATAGAAAGATATTAAAATTTAATCCTCCCTAATCACTAAAAACATATTTTTTTCACCGAGTATTTACTTAGGTATAATAGGAAACGGCGGAAAAATAATATCCCTGAATATTATAACTGGGAGACGTTTAGTATAATCGAACACCGGCGTTTAATTAGGTACCATAATCTCAGTTTAATCGACATTAACCCTAACAGTATGATGCAGAGTTCGCTAAAGTATAATACCAAAGCTGCCAATAAAAGGGCGGCGTGGTAGATGTGTAGGTATATATTGGTGTTTGTCTAGGTTTAACAATTTCTAGCAGCAAGTCAAGCTCCGCTGACGTCACGCGCTAAGACACGGCATCTTTGGAGCGGCGTATCTCCGTTAATAAATGCAATAGAACAGTGGGCTTTTCACTGTTATTCTTAGATTTTTTTCTGTACATTTTCAGTACATGTTGTTTTTTTTACTTCACACCCCTTTAATATAAAACTCATTCATATTTAAATGACTTCCCCAAACACTTTGGAAAATCGAAAGGGGTAAGATAATAGAATATGATGGCCGACGGAAGACAGCTAAAATTGGTGGAGTATGGAAGCCAAATACTTCTTTCAAGAGTTTTTGGCGTGTGAGTAAGGGAAAATCGTATATTCTCTTTCTCAAATTTGCAACTAAACACAGCTATTACTTCATTGTACTACAATTATAATACAGATTTACTTCATTGTACTATAAACGACATTAAAACTAAATACACGTAATCTTAATATTTTTTTTGTCTTCTCTGTATACACATATATCTTTGTTTTTAATGTATTTTTTCCTATTGTATATTAGTGATATTATTCTCCACTTTCTTCAAACAAACATTACTTATTTTTAAGCGTAGGACACAAATCTATACAAAAAAATAGGGGTTCCTATTTAAAAAATCAAAGCTGACCTTCAAATGACCTTGAAAACCTCTACCAAATATAACAACATTCTAAGTGTTAGATCCCGCGCCTTCAAAACGGTGGCACTATTGTTTGAAACATTTTTTTTGTCAAACGATTAATTTCGAAGTTATTCGCATTTGTCAACTTAAATGCCCCATCCTGTATAAGAAAAGGCTGAAGCTGCATTGGGGCAAAACTTTCCTGATATGGTTCGTGTAACCTATCTATGCAAACCATCTACAGTAGCAGGTGTTGGAAAACAATATAATGATCTTGACAAATTACATTTGCAAATACAAATGTTGTTACATAGGCATCAGAGGACGAGTTTTTTGTAATACTAATTTAAACATAGCAGATCCAGTGCGCACTCAATTGGGAATTTATTAGGCAAAACAATTTGATAAAGCAAATGGTAAACTTGAGTTCCAGAAGTGTTGAAACCACTACAACAAATCAACGTTATTTTCACGATTCTACTAATGCTACTATATTTAAACGATAGAGAAACAGTTCTATATTTTGGTTCTCAATCTGGGAGTCTTTAACGCACCCGTTAATAGCATTAGGACAGCAGTGACCGGTCATTAAATTTTTTTGGGTAAGTTCTTTTGAATGCTATTTTTCGTGCGACACTGAGTAAACTTAACCCAAATACGGTCCTGTCACGCAATAAATAGTTAGTCCCCTATAACAGAAGATGGTGGACTTAGTAAATTGTTTAGCTGGAGGCACAGTTTTTATACTTCGGTCAGTAACCTGAGCCTTCCCAAGTCCCGAGGCCTTTTATGCTAAACATCTTTTCCGTATTCGAGTTCTTTTATTTTCGAATCTAATCCATCCATTATTGCGCGTGTTTACGTCGACTAACAGAAATTTAAAATTTATAATTCTAGTAATAATAAGGCACCAAATGTCTGTTCTGAAGCGAGAAAAATGAAGTTCTGGTATGAATATTAGTTTATTAATATTAAACCGGGTTGGCTATGGGAACATTGGGATATCATGTAATTTTTGAAACCTACGTATATTTTAATGATAAAAAACGACCGCTGACTGTTACTACTATGTATATGCAGACGATTATTCCACGATTTTGCCTTCTTGATTTATTAATGAAAATGTATGTTGGCTTCGAAATCTTTAGGATCCTATATTTTAATACTAACTCTAGATTGAGATGTGTAGTTGGTTTAATCGTTTTATTGACCTTATTTTGACCTTCAGATTAATTGTATCATTTATGCTAGTTCATTTGGAATAATAATACAGGAGGTTTCCCTGTATTACCAGGTAACCGGTTATTTCTGGAGCGATTAGAAAAAAAAATCATCTAAATCATAAATTCATAATAAAAAATATGTGTTATTCCAAACCAAATTAGTTACACAAGGTTATACTTAACTATTTTTATGAAACACACTATATTTCACTAGAAAATCGAAATCATCATGTTTTTCTGATTTCAGAAATATAAGATTTCACATAATACCTATGTATGTCTCCTACAGTTCTGTGATATTACCAAAAATATACATTTTGCAAATTAAGCCCAGAAGACAAGTAGGCGTTGAAAAGAATATCGCGCAAATATCAATGTCAAATAGAGGTGCTGGCCAACTGGTAAATTACCTTTTTAGGTAAAAAAACTGTTATCAGAAGTACATAACATATACCTACATATACAAGTATTTTTGGAAAGCTCTCTGTTGAACTTATTTATTGTTGAAAAGTATTCTTTCCTATTTGCCTATATCTAATGTCAGAGATAGATAAAAATAGACCTACAAGATGACCTATTAGAAATATATAAAAAAAAAAAAAAAAAAAAAAAAAAAAAAAAAAAAAAAAAAAAAAAAAAAAAAAAAAAAAAAAAAAAAAAAAAAAAAAAAAAAAAAAAAAAAAAAAAAAAAAAAAAAAAAAAAAAAAAAAAAAAAAAAAAAAAAAAAAAAAAAAAAAAAAAAAAAAAAAAAAAAAAAAAAAAAAAAAAAAAAAAAAAAAAAAAAAAAAAAAAAAAAAAAAAAAAAAAAAAAAAAAAAAAAAAAAAAAAAAAAAAAAAAAAAAAAAAAAAAAAAAAAAAAAAGGGGGGGGGGGGGGGAGGAAAAAAAAAAAGAAAAAAAAAAGGAAAAAAAAAAAAAAAAAAAAAAAAAAAAAAAAAAAAAAAATTTTTTTTTAAATTTTTTGGTGAAAAAAAAAAAAAAAAAAAAAAAAAAAAAAAAAAAAAAAAAAAAAAAAAAAAAAAAAAAACACACAAAAAAAAATTTTAAAAGGGACGGATAAAAAGGGAAAAGGAAAAATTTGTTTGCACTTTTTTGTAATTTTCAAATATATTTCTAGGTGTTAATAAAATCCACTTAAGATATATATCAATACAAGCAAAATCTTGGAAAATGTATCTAAAAACTGTACGATGGTTGTCATGTAGCACAATTTTTAAGTATGTTTTTCGTACTTTTTTATTAAATCTTTCTGTTTTTTTATGTTTTCGATATCAGCAAAATATAAGCATTCCAATTTCCCAGGGTCATATAGAACGTTTCATTAAAAAAAAAAATGGACTTGTAATTTGTTTGTTTTGAAGATCACAGATTTTAATGACGCAAAAATTTTGCTAGAAAATGATTATTAATGGGTTTTTGAATTTTCGAATCAGTCGAGAAATAACCTAGTTACAAAAATTTAGACATAGTTAGACATTTATGGTGAATTACCATATTGTACAGTGTGTTCCGAGTTATCTTTCTACAGCAGATATTTTCTTAAATACGAGACGCGACAACCAGTTGCTACAAGAACAACTTCGTTACTTGACCTCCGCTACAATTTGCCAAGGACACAAATTGCAATTTAAGAATTTGAAATTTTGTAAATATCCTTGAAAATTGGCACATAATATATATATGTCTAAAATCGCAGGACAAACATTTTTTTCATAACACGTTTTACGATATTTTTATCAGAAACGCAATTTTTATTTATTTTTTAAAATGTCAAATTTGACATACACCAATATGGAGTCGTAATCTCATATGGGCAAAACAACAGACTTAAAACATGCATTAACACATATGCTAAAATGAAATTATCAAACAATTCCTGTATGATGCGAACTTTCGTAAACACACCCTTATATTAAAAAAAATATGAATAACTGAGAATTGAGAACAAATCAGTCAACAATTTTATGAGCTGTTGGTTACAATAAACGATTTGTTCACAGATTGAGATATGATTGTTCACATTTGTTTTTAATTGTAAAAGTAATTTGATTAAATATCTTAGTTAAATATTCCCCACCGCAGTTATTTCTTCATGTCACCGTTTATAATTCCCCGACACCGGAAATTTGATTCTTCCGTTGAACACCGATCGCAGCACTGTCTATGCCGATAATTCAGGCTCTGATACGCATAATACCTGTACAGTGTTGGAATGATGCAGATTCACCAACAGATGGCGACACCTGTACACAATTTATATCTTGATAATATGAATTCTAATACAAGCAAAGGATACAAGAAACATTTCCTATGATTTAACAAAACACAATATAAATTTTATCTGAAATTTGTTTACTCCGAAATATCTATGAAATCATTTTTGAAATATTCAAATCACGATGAAGTTCTATAAAATCTTGAAATCCCATTGAAATCAACTGAAATCGCTATGCAGTTGGTCTTATTGCAATCAGAGTGAACTCATTTATAAAATCTTGAGAAATCAATTAAATCTCTATCCAATCTGTAGTCATTTTAAATAATTTGATATCAATCACGAAATCTTTTGAAACCTGAATTTTAAATTATATTGCTTGTTTATTAATCAACAAAAATATCTAATAGACTTTATTCAGTGACTGCTTTTATTTAATTTGTTTTATACCGCTTTTATTTAACTAGCTAAGCTAATATGACTGTTAGTACTTTAAACATTTTCACACATTTAATGATTTATAACTATCTTTCTAACCGCTAACATGTCTCCTAAATACCCAGTTATCTAGTGCGTTATATACATATTTTAATGCGATTTGCAGGAAGTAGATTAAAGTCGAATATTATTTATTACACAAAAAAATGTATAGTGTTGCGGAATATCCAACGCGCATGTGCAGCAAAACGCAAAAGTCCAGGCGTCTCAAGCCTTTGCATGACAATAAAATCGTCTACAGAGTGGGTCTGCTATTTAACTCTGTACAGAATTAATTTTTATTTACGATGAAAATACACAAACGATACTCCCTAATGCCGTAGTCGGACAACAGCTGACTGAAATAATAAATAGTTGCAAATATCTACTGGTCCTTACAGGGTATTACTTAAATGCTATTTGTACTTATTTAAGGGATGATCGCTGGATCAATTTTAAGTCGAAAAGTTCATATAAACGTATGTCCTAAAATATTTGCTTTTAGAAATACTTTATAGAGAGAAATAGAAATAGAGTGTTAAAGTTTTTAAGTAAAGCTTGCTCACAACGAACGTAGTACGAGGTAGAACCACTATATCTGAGAGATACGAGGTGTGTAAATTCAGTAATGAGACTGGCAATGTTGCGCCCGATCCAGCAACACTGCGGAGCCGGGACTTGGAAGGGCGGTAGGTTAACATGTAATGCACCTTCAGTACAAATTTGAACTTCTTAGAGTCATTCGTTTGTTCTTTGCGACTGTTTTCGTAAACCGTTTTAAAAATGAGTGACAATAATTCTGAGGAACGGTGTGCTATCAGGTTTTGCTTCAGACTTGAACACAGCGCAACGGATACTTTTGCACGTCTACGGAGACAGTGTATTTTCAAGTGCCCAGGTTTTTCAGTGGTTTAAGGCATTCTCAGAAGGAAGAGAGTCAATTGAAGACGAACCACGCAGCGGAAGACCTTCATCATCAAGAACCGATGAAAATGTCGATAGAATACATTGCGCGTTCAGATTGTGGTTGGACGACGAGAAGAATGGGGAAAAATTAACCTTTAATCACACCACTGTTCATCAGATTTTGTCTAACGAATTGGGGATAAGAAAAATTCGTGCAAAAATGGTTCCAAAAAACCTTTCACAGGAACAAAAGGACATCAGGAGAGAAAGGTGTCTTGCCTTTTGGAAGCGATTGAAAATGATCCCCATTTCATGGAACGTGTCATTAAGGGGGGGGGGGGGGGGGGGGGGGGGGGGGAGAGAAGACCAGCAACCCCACAAAAAAAGAGAGAGGGGGGGGGGGGGGGGGGGGGGGGAGGGGGGGGGGGGGGGGATTTGGGGGGGGGGGGGGGGGGGGGGGGGGGGGGGGGACAAAACACAAAAAAAAAAAAAGAAAAAGGGGGGGGGGGGGGGGGAGGAGGAGGGGGGGGGGGGGGGGGGGGGGGAAAAAAAAAAAAAGGGGGGGGGGGGGGGGCGCACGGCGGGGGGGGGGGGGCGGGGGGGGGGGGGGGGGAAGGGGGGGGGGGGGGGGGAAAGAAAGAGGCCCCGGGGCCCCCGCCCCCCGTGGGTGGGGGGGGGGGGGTGGGGTCTCCCCCCCCCCCCCCGGGGAAAAAAACCCCAAAAGGGGGGGGGGGGGGGAAAAAAAAAAAACCCAACACGCGGGGGGGGGGGGGGGGGGGGGGGGGAGGGGGGAAAAAGGGGGGGGAAAAAAAGAGAAAAAAAAAAAAAAAAAAAAAAAAAAAAAAAAAAAAAAAAAAAGGGGGGGGGGGGGGGGGGGGGAGAGGGTGTTTGGTGGTGGGGGGGGGGGGGGGGGGGGTTTTTTTTTGGGGTGTGTGGTAGAGAAAAGAAAAAAAAAAAAAAAAAAAAAAAAAAATGGGGGGGGGGGGGGGGGGGGGGAAAAAGAAAAAGAGAAAAAGAAAAAAAAAAGAAAAACCCCCCCGAAAAAAAGAGGGGGGGGGGGGGGGGGGGGGGGGGGGGGGGCCCCCGGCGAAAAAGGGGGAGAGGGGGGGGGGGGGGGGGGGGGGGGGGGGGGGGGGGGGGGGGGGGGGGAAAAAGGGGGAGGGGGGGGGGGGGGGGGGGGGGGGGGGGGGGGGGGGGGGGAAAAAAAAAAAAGAAAGGGGGGGGGGGGGGGGGGGGGGGGGGGGGGGGGGGGGGGGAAAAAAAAAAAAAGGGGCAGAAACCCCCCAAAACCCCCGAGGGGGCGGCCCCGGGGGGGGCGGGGGGGGGGGGGGGGGGGGGGGCGGCCGGGGGGGGGGAGGGAAAAAAAAAAAAAAAAGGGGAGGGGGGGGCCCCCGCGGGGCCCAAAGAAAAAAGGGGGGGGGGGGGGTAAAAAAAAAAAAAGGGGGGAGGGCCAGAAAAAGAAAATAAAAAAAAAAAAAAAAAATTCGCCAAAAAAAACACCTGTCTGGTGCGCAATTTCTAACAGGGGCATATCCCGACCTTTTGTGGGAAGAGTGAGAGGCGAAGCTTAGAAGAGTCAGGGGTATATTGAGAACTGTCTTTCCAAATTGCTCCAGTTTGTCCAAGAACATCATGCTGAGGATGATATCATGTTTTGGCCAGACTTAGCATCGTGTCATTACTCTAGAGATACCCAAAACTGGCTTCGTCAATACCGCATACCTTTTGTTCCTAAAAACCCTAATCCTCCTAACTTGCCTCAGGCTCGCCCAATAGAGGATTTTTGGGCTTTATTGTTGCGGAAAATTTATGACAGAGGCTGGGAAGCCCAAAACGAACAGCAACTAAGACGTCGAATTTTTGAAAAATTGAGAGAAATTGACTTGAATTCCGTCCACGGCCTCATGAAAGACATCCGAAGAAAGTTGCGTCTGGTAGAGGAGTATGGGCCACATAATTTGATAGTATAGTTTAGTTAAGCATTAAGATGTAGTTTATGATAAATAGGGTAATTGATGTTTCAATAAATCTGTTCATTAAAAAAAAAAACTGATAAATATTTTGTGCCAGAACTTTTAGGACATACGTTATGAGTTCCAGCACTGCTATGAGAAATGAAGAACAGTCTCCAGCAATGTGTGACTCCCCAAGGAAGTTATATTGAAGGAGACAATACTGAATTGTAATTCTATTTGGATAAAAAAATTTAAAAAATCAGTCTCATTACTTAATTTACACACCTCGTATTTTTGTAGCTGTATTTCAGCTGTATTTCTCGAAACCTTCAGGGCTACAGTTACAAAAGAAATGAGAACAAATTCAGGTTTTGTCTAGTTTGGCCGGGGGAAAAGGTACTTTTGGTGCACTGTACATATAAATATGTTTTCACAAAGAAACATAAGAAACGTGTTTTTTTTACGATTTTTTGGAGATTGCGCAATCTGCAAACGTTGGCACTAACCGCCATTGCACATTACTCATATAAAGTTAGTTCAATTTTGTTTGAACATTTATACAAGAAACCTATGTTAGAACCGACTGTCATATTTTAAGCCCTATTCCAACTCATCACCTGAACTACCAAGTAATAGTGGGTATAAAATAATCGGTCACTGGCGATGGTGTTTGCACCTGCTCCGTTGTTGCCCTCTTTGTGGAGGTCACCTAACAAACGAGTTTCAGAGTTATATTCATGCGGGGTTTTTATATTGTATTAATAGCGCTGTCTACCGAAGCCTTGCTCAATTATGCCATAATTGGCCCCCATTTGTAAACATACATTTAAAAGATGACAGACAACATAAAATAGACACAGAAAACGCATACACAAATAATAATTGCGACAAAAGAAATGATATACTTAATGCCTAGGTATACAAGGTGTTATTTATGTTACGTACTTATTTCAAGGTGCGATTCCTGGGCCCCTTTTAAGTCTAATTTCATATAAACAGTTTTTGACGGTGTGACGGTGTGACATAAATCGAGATTCTCACACTTTAGGGGTAAAGAATTCATATACAGTGTGACCCATTCGGAAATAAAATTTTAAATAGCTCACGAAGCTACGCACGTGAGGCCATGGAACATTATATGTCTTTATTATGAAAGAGGCCCAGAAAGAGGGCCCAAGAGGCAAACCATCAAGACCCATGACGTCATGCGTCACCTACATGATGCTCGATAGAGTTTTTCCCTACCCCAGATTTTGCCCCTTCAGGTTAGGCCAACCATCTTTACCAAGCGTGACGTGACGCAAAACCATGACGCAGATCGCAATATTTTCCAGGGGCAATCCCATAATAAAGACATAGAATGTATGGGCCGACGAACAGATGTAGTAACCGCGTGACGTGACGCAAAACCATGATGCAGATCGCAATATTTTCCAGGGGCAATTCTTAATTGTAGTATATACATATAATAAATATTATGTATTAAGCCAAAACAATAATCAATTCTAGAAATCTTGTAGATTAAAAAAATATCTGTAATGTAAAAAAATATCTGTAATCTGTTTATCTATTTGGAAAAACCTACATTGTACCGAGAATCGAGAAGTATGGAATTCAAGTTACAATTTTTATATCAGTGCGTCTACACGCAAAAGTATATTAAAACTTGATATACAGAGTGAGTTTCTAGTGAGCATTTGGTCTATGAAATCATTGCATGTTGAGAAATTGGCGGACTCTAACAGAACCGTATTAAGGGGAAGTAGGAAGTAGTGACGGTTGGTGGAAATAAAAATTCTCTTATTTTCATAATGGAACATGGGACTCGCATCATATTTCATGGAGTGGTTATTAAATCTAGAAAATATAATCCAAAAAAAAAATTAAAATGATCTTTCTAAAAATGTCTACCGCACCAGAAAATAGTAAAAACGTCTTGCAAAATATAGTTTTTTCTGAATCACCAAGTAAACAAAAAAAAAACAAGTATTTTTATTCTCGTCAGTTTTTCAAAATCTCGAAGTCTGTTAAAGTTATAGGTTTAATTTTGTTATCTACCAGCATTTCGTTTTGAAGTCTTTTTTGCAATTATAACCTTCCATTTGATATGTGTCCTATGTTTTCTTTCGAAAATACGAGAATTTTTAATTCCACCAACCGTCACTGCTATTTACTTGTACTTAATACGGTTCTGTTATGGTTCACGATTTCCCGACTCTATTCATAAGTAAAGCTGGACGGGCATTTGATTTTTTAATGTATGAGATGAGGTCACATACAAACTGACATTGTGTTTTGTGACCATATAGACCGAAACAAATTAACCAAAACTTAACAGAAACTAGGTATATAAAATACAAGGCTTCTCTTAAATTTTGGTTAATTTGTTTCAGTTTGCATGGTCGCAATTACACTATTTCAGTTTATATGTAAGTTCACCTCGTACATAATACTAAATGAGGTTGTTTTCATCCTTATATGCCATTTTTTTTAATATTGCCGAATATAACAGGGTGATATTCTATATGTTATATACTTATCTATGCGCTGACTAGCTTCCTTATTTTAAATGAAACACCTTATAATTTTTTGCAAATTTGGAAAGAATAGAGAATTTTGAGCCGAAAACCTGTACCATAATGTTAATTTCGGAGATAAGTTTTTTTTATTTACGTACCATATACATATGTTATGGTCTTGAATAACCGCCATAACTTTATTTTAGGTAGCAAGCTCCTATTTCATTTTTGGAACAGAACATAAGGTGCTCCACTCTCTGCAGTTCAAATAAGATCGCAAATGTCTTGTGTTCAGTTTATTATATTACATTTTGCTAATTTCAAATCGAGATAACTTGTTTAAGTAGTTCAAAGGGAACATATTGTATTTCTTTAGCCCAAGTTATCCAAGTACTTTTTTTCTTATACTTATCAAGTGGATTAAAATACTATTTCGATAGCCATAAATGTAAAGAACAACTGAATTAACTACTATTAATTGCTTTTTCTACTATAAAGAGGCGCGTAAATAATTTTAATGCATTATTTTAAATAAAAAGTTTACATAGTTTATTAAACATAAAAAGAATGAAACTATTTCCATAAGTAACAATGTTCGATAGGCAACCAATTATACGTCGCATACAGTTAGCGATTGCCTACCTTATGAGAGTATTTTAGGATATTAAAAATAACTGAAAATGAACTTCAATATTAAAATGAATTGCAGGATCAAGTAAATTTTTAAAATCAGAAATGTTAATTTTAAAAACTATTTAAAAAAAATCAATTTAGATATTCAGAAGTGTTAATACCTACAAACTGATAATTACCAGTTCCATTTTACCGTTGTTTATTGAAATGGTACGGTATTAAAAAAATAATAGTGCTTAGAAAATCATCTGTTTAATTCAATAGAATAATAGGTACCCGAAAAGAAAGAAATGAACTTCTCTGTTAACTAATTTGAAACATTTGGATTGTCTACAATGTCGAAGTCAAGTTATTGGCAATTTTTCAATACATTCAAAATACTTAATTCCGTACAGAATAGAATTTGAAAATACAAGTTTGGATACAGGTTTTTTTACAGGTTATAGGTTATAAACAATTTTTATACAGGTTGTCCCATATAACAAATGGCACACCGCAAAATTGCAGATTTTTTTAGGTAAAAATATTGCGATTTAAACAAACTTACTTTAGTCCAGAAGTTAAGAGTAACCAAAGCCAAATACGGTCAATGTTAAAAGTTTATTTTTTATAAAAGGGGACAATTGGACAATAGTTTTACTTATCACGTTTAAAACGCGCATTGAGTAAAAAAAAGTGTTTCGCTGTTCAGTGATTTTGATTTAGAAGTGTGAATTCGATTTTTGTAGGTAAATAACATTTTTAAAACCTAATATTTTGCACGTTGGTGAATGAGCGCTTTTTTGAGGGAAGTAATTTTAATGTGCATTGTAATTATTTATGTTTTTATTAAAAACATTAAATGTCTCATCATTTTCTTTTCATTGAATGTTACTCTGAGTAACCGTTGTCAATGTTGCATATAAAGTACTCACTGCAACCTATGTACATATATAAATCATGATTAGGGGCGCTTTTTATTTAAAAGAGATTTTTTGGGGGCGTCTTTTTGGGAAATATTTTAGAGGATATAAAACTGTTCAAAATCAAAAATCTATGTAATCGAGGATTGTTTAATAAAAATATTCCGTACTGAATTTATTCAAAGCTAGTAGGCACCAATTTAAAACAATTAGGTGCGTAAATCCACGACGAAGTTTTCAGCGTTTTTAATCGATACAAAAGTATTTATAACAAAGATAATCCTGAATTATCAGCGCATCTGCGTCATAACAATGTCAATTATTGTTAGTGTAAAATGTTTATCTTATATTTTCTATCTATACCCAATGAATCTAATAATAAATATCGAATCGACGTTTTGCAGAGTGTGAATAAAATAAAAATACGCTCCGAACTTTTCAATTTTGCTGAAAGCGCAACGTACGAAGTATTTACGATGCGATTTATCGTAACGTCTGCTCGGAGGTACGGGGGAGACAAGGATTAAAATATTAATGAGGATGTCACAGTTTAGGCCATTTAAGTTTGTTGTTATATAAACGGCACAGTAATATTTTAATGATGGGTTTTGAATATCCAACATAAATCACCTTAAAACCCAATTACGAGAAAATGTTGCAAAAAATACAATGTGGCGCATGAACCACAACACCTACGTATTTTTTTATTATCCCACTTGAACAATTTTAGTGTCAGAATGTAGAACACAAAAAACTGGATATCTTCAATCCAGGGCCTACTCTAATATTTTTTAGTAGGTTGAAGTTGAGAAAAGGGGGGGGGGAAAAAAAAAAAAAAAAAAAAAAGGGAAAGGAGGGGGGGGAAAAGGGGGGGGGGGGGGAGGAAAAAAAAAAAAAAAAAAAAAAAAAAATTTAAAAAAAAAAACCTTATTTTCCAAAAAAAAAGGGGAAAAATATTTTAAAGGAAAAACAGAGACGTTTTGGACTTGAAAGGCTTTGTAATGCCAGTAGAGTTAATGGACACTATGAGAGCTGCATATGAGGTCTTCAGGGAAGTTTTCCAGACGCAGGTATTCATTTCAACCATTTTTGCCGGTCAGTTAAATGTTTCCTAAATTGTATCAGAAAAACTGCAAGTACCATTCGGAAACAAGTAAGTGGCAGACCCAGAGTAAGGAGAGAAAAAACGATGAAAAAGTTAGGCAAGTGATAATGGATAACACAGCTACACAAAAAAAATCATGATACTGGATATTGACCTTACTATCCTTATGTATTGTTGTCCTTGTTATTGTTGTTGTTATTATTGTTATTGAGATTTGAAAGCAGCAACCTCAAAACCCACGAGAAATAGACTTTCAGCGTAAAAGTTGCGTATATTGTTTAATTAACGTTTTGCACCCCTTTCAACCTCTATTTTGCTCAATTTTCACACTTGAAACAAATTTCATGATATGGATATGTTAAAATTTGAAATCAGCAACCTCCAGAACCCCAAGAAATATAATTATATTTATATAAGTTGTGTATTTTGTCACATAAACATTTTCGCACCCCCTTCAACCCCTGTTACACTCGATTTTCACCTCTGGGGTACATTTCCTGCTTTTGGCATGTTGAAATTTGAAATCGAAAACCCCTAGAAATATATTCTTGGAATAAAAATTGCGTATTTTGTCTCATTTTCATTTCTTACCCCTTTCAACCCCTATTTTACTCGATTTTCACCCTTAGAATAAATTTCTTGTCATGACAATAGTTATATCTAAAATAACCAACCTACGCAAACTAATGGTTTTAAATCAAGAGTAATTTCTGCACGTACTTGTCATTATACATCATGGTCGATTATTCCCTATTTTAGAGGCGTTTATCAGTGTATCTCAAAATTTTGAGGGTGTATTGACTTTTTTGAGGTTGGATTCGAATTCAGCGTCGAAAAATACATGAGGATACTATGGTCAATATCCAGGATCATGATTTTTTTGTGCATGAGCTAAGGCCAACAAATAAACCTGCTCTATACAACGTGTTAATGAATTTTGAAAGATGATTTGGAGTTCCATCCATATCGTCATCACAATGTTTAAAAAATTGATTATAAAAAAAACATAACAAAAAAGATAACTAAAAATGACCTTGTCATATATCTCCCTATTTTTCTTACTTCACATGTTGTTTGTTCCAGAGGAACAGCCTTCTATATTCGTAAACAACAATATAATTTTCTTTGCGATTTTATAAAGTTTGTAGATAAACATACAAAGCTAATAGAAAAATCGCATTTCATTTGATATTTGCCCTTGTAGTAAATACATTAGGTAATTACTATTTTCCATCACCCCATATCCTCATTTATGGTGCCTTCATGTTTACCTCTATTTGAAGAAATAATTTTCATATTATTAAGATAGTACCACAATAATTCAGATGTATTGAGTATTTCCTTGGTTAACTCAGCCACGTACCATGACTCAAATCTAGCCAGATTTCTTCGACAATGAAGTGATGAAAAAAATTACTTATTAAAAAAAAGGCTGTATTCAATAAACGGAGGCAGCCTTAAGGCATTGAGAGGCTGAGATCAACTTTACAATGTAAACAAATGAAATTAAAAACTACATAAAAATATCCTGGAGAGGGTACTGGAACCTTCGGCGTAGAAACAAAAGAAGAAGATTAAAACTAGTTTTAATCTTCTCCTGAAGATGCCAAACTTCACTTGGTTAGCCAAACGCGCGTCGAGAAAAGTGTAGTAGTTCGGTGTTTCGTGGAAAACGTCCAGTTTTTTTTTTTACATAAAAATATCAAGCGTTAACTGTTAAGAAATGTCAAATCTTTTTTAGTGGAAAATATACTCAACGACAATTGAAGGGGAACACAAAATTTCGTAACTTTTGAAATATTGAAACTTCCTGAAAAAGTCCAAACCTTCAAAATTTTATATGAGTTGAGTACTCTTTACATTTCGCTTTACAAGATCAAGTATACAGCACGCGGCAGTTCCAACAACAACATTTGTACAGGGTGATGTGTTTAGTAACGTCTTTTTCCTAAAATTTGACATGGATATGATATGGAATGGTCGAATCGTTTTTGAAATTTCCAGTAAGTGGCCAGAACTAAATAACGCCAGCTTTCCTTTTTTATAGAACATTATGGTATAACATTCTAAAATATGGGTTATTAGTAAAGTCGGCTAAACAGCGCGGCGGCCCACAAAGTTTTCACACATCTCGACGTAAATAACAGGGTAAGTTTAACACATCTCTTTATAAATTCCAACATTTTATTGTTTTCATGAATTTTGTTTTTGCACATACAAGTAGTAAGTAGTATGACGCGTACGATTATGGCCCGCCACCCGGATCTGCCGGCTTTAGTTATTAGTACGACAAAAAAAACTTACCGAGAGACGCCTCTGGATCAGAAAGATCACTGATGGAAGGCACCTTCTGGATGGAACCGAATGTTCTCGGAGCTTGGTCTTCATCGCTTTCGTCGAGTAGTTCTTGTTTCATAACCGACAGGGTAGCGTACTCAACATCGTCATTCTGAAACAAAACATCGTGTTGAATCACAGTTTCCAATCCCATTCAAATAATTAGGTTAAATGCTAGTTGATTCTATACCCTTAGGTTAGTGATTCTTGTACATCAGATTTTTCACAATATTTTTTAACATCATTGGCTGCTTTCAGAAAAATTGAAAATAACCACGAATACTAAATTTTATACTACTCTATATATTTGAATTAAGTAGTATTATTAATATTGAACAGTGTATAAATAAAATGGGAAACAAATTCAATATTTCTTTTTTGGGAACGTTTTTATAGAAAATGCTTTTGTTTTCCAAAAATACATAATTGCGAATATATTGACAATAGAAACAACTTAATGTTCATTACAGGTTTTCAGAATATTCACATTAACCATAATACACCAACAGTAGTTTTGCCCGTGCTCATTTCTTTTGTAGCTGCATCCGTGAAAGCTTCGATAAGTGCAGTCTATTATTATTTTTTGTGGGTACCCCTATATATCTCCGTATTGTCCTTCTACCGCGTACTATCGCTGTGCTTAATTCGCAGGCAACGCTATTCTGGCTCTACTGTATGTTATAATGATAACGGATATAATATAAACGCCACTTTTTTAAACGTTATCTTTTAGCGTAACATTAGTTTTGTAGAAACGATAATGGGGCTTATGTAAGATTATTAATATTTTGCGACAAAATAATTCAGGATGAAAAGAAAGCGGTATCTTTTCATAAATATACAAGGTGTCCATTAATTCATAGAACAGAGTAAAATTATATATTTTTGGATAAAAATATGTATTGTGTGTATCATGAAACTTACCTTATTGTTAGTCAAAAAGTTAATAGCAATCAAAATACAGAGTGTTATTTTGGAGGATACTGAATAATATTTATAACGAAGAGGATACAAACAAATCAATAAATCGCATGCAGACTGCATATTATTAACCACATCAACAAGAATCTCTTTTCTTGAAACTCAACCTTGACTGCAATGACGTCTGCTTGTATCTGAATACATTAGGTAAATGTGTTTATGCAGCTATACCTATAGAGATCATATTTATGTATGTCATACTCGCATAATACAGAAATCACTTTTGACTAAGTATTTATGCAAAAAAAATATATGCATAAGATCTTATACTATCTTTACACCGACAATAAGTTAATGAATTTATTCGCCAACTTCTTTGATCAAATAAATTCGTGAACTTCTTGGACCCGACCACTTAGTTTGATTTACACCGAATCAAATCTTCATGCGCTGATTGTCAGTCGTCAATTGTACCAAGATTTATGGGTAATTTACAGCTTAAGGTTATCTAAATTTGTATTATACTAAACGAAGTAATCATAGCCTCACTTTTTTGTGGTTGATCCCATTGAATTGACAGAATTCGCGTGAATAAATTGGATGAAAATTGGATCGAAAATTGATGAATTTATTGGTGAACTTATTGACGGTAAATTTGAAGTTAAATTTCTGCTTTACACCAGTCAAATTTGTCCTGGAAGCTACTTGAATACATGAATTAATTCATGAATTTATTGTTGGTGTAAAGTCAGTATTAGGTCTAGGTATATGAGACATATATTTTTATTACAGACAGATATTATTAAAAAGAAGTACCTAATTATTTTTCTTTCAACCATTTCTTGGAGCAACAAAATCCATCGTAACACTGACTTATTTGTGTTTTTATACAGTGTGGATTGAATACATGGACATTCATAGTTCTGAGCAACATGTTTTACTTAACCAAAGCCTACTGAGATTTTTATCATTGAAATTGAAGGAATCGTATTAGAGTTTTTTTAAATAAAAATAATAATATGCCACTGAATTCAGCACAGTGGCGTAACCGGGTGCCAGAACCCCTCCACTGCCCCTAGAGAAAAAAAAAAAGAGCCGCCGAGCGCACTGGGACACTGCTTTTTCTTTTATGTCTCTTTTTGTGCCGTTAGTCAACATTGGAACACGGAATTGTCAGTGTGAATCAAGTATCATCGAATTTTGATTTGTTTCGGTTTTTAATACCGCAACAGAACAATTTCAGTTTATATGTGAACTTGCCTCGCACACAAAATTCAGTCATGTCCAGCTTTAATCATAATTTATAACATTAGCCTAGTCATTTTCCTAAAGACTTGCAAATTTTTATTAATACAAATATTTATTATACGTTGTTTTCAAAATTGTGTCCAAGATTTAATTTATTACTATGCTCCTAAATTAAGTTGAAATATATTAAGCTAAAAAAAGTAATTAGTTTTAAAAGTCACACTGGTTAATAGAAACCATTGACCAGCATGTTGTCAGAGAAACTAATGACTTGGTTTCCACAACAATGGTTTCCATTGACCAGCAAATGCATCCTACTTAGAAATAGGTAGTACCCAATAGCTGTCGAATCTTCATTTAGTGGTCTTTGGTACCACATGAGTTTTTTAACTGGCCAGTATTTTTAAATATACCTAAAGTTTTGTCCCTTTACATTTTATTTTTTTCAGTTTTTCAGATTTTATTGTTTCAGTTATTCTGATTTATTTCTGTATGAGAAACGATTTTTTTTTAAGATTTCTGTTTTCTTTTCTGGATTTGATGTTCTGTAGTGCCCTTAGGATGTATTTTACAAAAAAAAAAAAACCTCTAATAAGGTTTTCGTCAACATACCACTTCTACATGCCTTCTAATTTTGACCATCTATCTTACGAATACTTTGTATATTGTACTATACATGTTTAATGAAAGTTAACTTAATAATAAAAATGCATATTTCCTTTCAATATTGCAGTTAATTTCTATTTGAGTCTTATTTTACTGTTTTTTTTAAGCAGTTGAAACGAGTGCATTAAGAGTCAAATAAAACCCGCAGAGAATGTGTTTTCCTGTCGAAACAGATAATTTAATTTGCATTCGTGCCTTGTTTTTTTTCTTTTACTTGCCATCCAGTCCTGTACTCTTCATTACCCATGCCCTATTCCATATGCAGAAGGAACGTCTGATTTGAATAATAGTACCTGGCAACACTGTAAGACAAACAACAACGTTCGTATCCATTCATTTCCAAGTCTAGAGCGGCAAGGTTACGTCTCATTCGGCCACTCATTCATGAATGAAATCCATGTCCCACTACAAATTACTCTCTCCTAAACGTGGTCGCCACTACGACAGATTAACTTCGTGTAATTTCTAAATACTACTGAACTAGCTGTTCTTACTATTTGTTGCATTTGTCCTGAGGTAGCGATGTACTCCGTGTTTAATTGTTTTTAATATACGAGAGGTTTTCAACAAACTCCTAATAATGACTCTACTAACTAATTCAATAAAACCAATATTTCATCTTCAATTACATTACTTTTAGCAGTTTTATCACGTTCCATGTGTCTCCCTGTAGAGCAATAACTTTATTCCAAAGATGCTGCCAGTGTTCAAAGATATGAAAAAGTTGTTCTTTCAAAGCTTCAAAATTGCCTCTCTCAAGCTTTTGCATCATCTAATCCTAATTGGAATCGCCGTCTTTTAAGGCCTTTTTTTTAAACAGATAACACAGAGCTACACCAGAGATGGAGGGTACGCCACACATTTGCAAATTAACTCAAGTTGCTTTTTGGGGATATGATCTTTCATTGACTGCTGTAACACTTCTTCTTGTTCAACTGTGAAGGATACCATCCCCTTGTAGTCAAAAAATGTTTTAGCGGATTTTTGAACACCTGCTGTCTTTGACGAAGATCCTCCTTTTTCGATCTACTGTGTGCTTTCCTGTTTCATCTCCGGATCTGGTCTTCCACCATTCATCCCCATCTTGAACACCCTGTTTCCAGTACTCATAAACCACTACAATATTCGCTTTCTTGTGACAACAGTGTGTGTTTCAGATAACAAACGCGGAATCCAGCTTAGCATGTTTAAATGTTTGTGCATAAAGGTACAAACACTTTCGATAGATATGCATCTCAAATATATTAGATAGTTACGAGATTGACTAAATCATGGACATGTCCTCATAATTTCTACTCCAATACTTATGATTCTCTCAGTTAATGAAACAGTTGGAATCCTTGGGCTATCTAAAACACGCTGATCTGAACATAGATGATTGACCAAACGCCGCCATTGTCTTTTTGAAAAATCCAGAAAAACTTCTTGGGTAATACGAACCGAGTTTTATAGCAACCTCTAATGAGTTCAGGCATATATTGTACCAAAATTACATACACATGTATATGTGTATACAATACGAGTAGGTAGGTAAATAGAAAACTAAGTAAATTACATTTTTTTTAATCCAAAAAATTGACAAGGTGATGAAAAGCTGACTAATCTCACCTATAATTTTCTGGTGATCAATGACAAAATCTCATGGTTAAAGGTCACTATGAGACAGTAAATAAAAATGGTGAACTAAAAATACTACTCTACTAAAACAGCTTTTAAAGTGATTGATATGGCTGCAAACTGCTACAGATTTCAAAGAATCGAGTAGGCTAAAATAAATTCACGCATTGCCTAAAAATATCTCTGCATGTCGGTAGATAGCCTGGAGATTGATACGTAAACCAAAAAGTTATTACCTCCTACACAACATTTGCATTCATAATGTTGATGGATCCACTGTAACTCTCCACACGTAATCATAATTACGTAATAAAAATAACCTAACATTCAGTATCCACTTTCATAATTCTGTAAAATGTGTTTTATTAAATTCAGTGTCATATGCATGTGAAAGTCATCTGCCAAAGGAATAACTTATTCAACATTTAGTTTTACTATAGTTTTCTAGGATAAATCATAAAATGTATTAGAGAATATACAGGGTGTGCAAAAACTCTCCTGCCACGAAAACTCTAGATACTGACCCCTTTACCATCTTGGAACAATAACTAAGCTTCCAATGACGAATCGGCCACTTCCCTAAATATGTTCACAAGCGTCCCACTTGGGGAGGTCATCAAAAATTTTTAGATGCACATAATTTCTTTATCAGGAAAGTGTGCCATAACGCGCATTTTTCTTGCCCATGTGTACGTACGCCACTAACCGATCCTGCTAACGCGTGTAGGAAGTTCGTGTTCGTCCGCTGCATGTGGGTTTGGGAACAGCTAGATATAATTCATCCATACATCGCGGTCCGAATATTCCGGTGCCGACAGTATTCTAGGTTACGTCGATGGGTGCAGACCGACTCTAGAATCGCATGCGGATCGAGTTCAAAATAATTTTATGTGTCGTGAGTGGCTAACTAATAAACATGTGTACATACGTATTTTGCACCATGTATGTAGTTCCTGTCTTTTTTGCAATAATGGCACAGTCGTTACCATTTATAAATAGACTAAAAAATATTATTGAAAATTACGAGAATTTTACGGTAGACGGATCATAATATATGCTTTATATATGCCTTGCAATCGACGATATATATTTCGTAGACACCGAGAGTATGAAAGACATTTATATTCGAATATCCATAAACAAAATATTACTGGCACTGTTAGAAGAACGCAGTTTAGGTTTGATTTGTGTTTCCACTTTAAACATTTTGAACGAGAAGAAATGCGGAAAGACTACTGGTTGTGGCAACGTACGCTCAAGCAGTAAAGACAGTCGGTGTTTCTGAATGACACAAGCGATAGGTATGTACGAGGGTGTGGCTATAGTGGCGTCTGTGAGTTGGAAAAAACCCTGAAAAAATGATCTCGATTTACCCGGATCGAGAGTACCTCCTCCCCCCCGTTTTCGAGAATGTTGAACACGATGCCGGTGTCAGAATGTCTCTTTGGGATTGCGCAACCCCCCAAAATGGCCAAAAACCACCCCCGTACATCATTTCCTTGTAAAAAAACGTTTTCCCCCGTTTTCGAGGATGCTGAGCACGGTGGTGATGTTGAGGATGATTTCCTACCCTCATCAACCCCTCCACCGGACAAAACTCGCCCCCCAAAGGGGTGGTTTTTTATTTTTGTTTATATCAGCGACTAAACGTCTGTCCCCCCGTTTTCGAGGATGCTGAGCACGGTGGTGGTATTGAATATTATTTCCGACCCCCACCAACCCTTCCACTGGTCAAAACTCACCCCCGAAAGGTTTTTTTTTATATCAGCGGCAAAACGTCTGCCCCCCCCTCCCTTTCGAGGATGCTGAACACGATGGTGGTGGATGATTTTTTTTTCAAATTCCTTCAATCCCCAAATCAATAAATAAATTACCCCTTTCGGGAGTGAGTTTTGGCTGGTGGAGGAGTGGGTGGGGGTCGCAAGGGATATTGAACACCACCACCGTGTTCAGCATCGAAAACGGGGGAACAGACGTTTTGTCGCTGATATAAAAAAAAATAAAAAACCACCCCTGGCAGGGGTGAGTTTTCACTGGTGGAGGGGTTGGTGAGGGTCGAAAGTCATCTTCAACACCACCACCGTGCTCAGCATTCTCGAAAACGGGGGGAAAGACTTGTTTTTACAGGGAGATGATGTAGGAGGGTGGTTTTTGGCCGTTTTGGGGGGTTGCACAATCCCAAAGAGACATTCTGACACTAGCAACCCCGAAAACGGGGAGGGGAGGTACTCTCGATCCGGGTAAATCGAGATCAATGTTCGTCCGACTCACAGACGCCACTACTATTAAATAACCGAACTAACGACAGGTTTGAACAGAACTGTGTCTGGTGATACTTTCCTCACTCTGAGCTCGCTGGACAAGCCAGTGGGTGGCTCAATTTGACTGGAGCAGTCATTTAAATTAGTCTACGCACCAGTAACGCGTCGAATAAATGTTAAGTGTTCAGATGGAGCAACGGGTTAATCTCAAGTTTCTTGTTAAACTGGGGAAAACTTTTACAGAAGCTTATGCAATGTTAAAAGAAGTATACGGGAATAAACGTTTATCCCGCACACACGTTTTTGAATGGTTTAAACGGTTTAAAGAGGGACGTGAAACGATCGAAGACGATCCGCGCCCCGGAGGGCCCTCAACGTCAAAAATGGACGAAAACATTGAAAAAATCGGTTAATTAATCCGCGAAGATCGTCGTCTAAGCATCCGAGGGCTTGCTGAAATAACAGGAATCGACAAAGAATGTGTTCGCCAGATTTTGCATGTGGTGAGATGCCAAAACGCCTCACTTCCGAGCAAAAGGAATCAAGAATGAACATTTGGGCTGAAATTCTAAACAACATTGATTGATTGATTGATTGATTGATTGATTGATTGATTGATTGATTGATTGATTGATTGACACTGATCCAGGCTTATTAGACACGGTGTCACTGCAGGGGATAAGATTCGAACGTGCGGAAGCGGTTAAAGCAAAAGCGACGGAGGTTCTGAACCAGCTAACAGAAGCGGACTTCCAGCACTGCTTTCAACAATGGAAAAGTCGTATGGACCGGTATAGAGATCGCCAAGGGGAGTACATTGAAGGCGAAAAAGTTACTACTGTAATTGTAACGAATAAAAATGTTATCGGTTCGGTTATTTAATAGCTACACTACTTTCTTTTTGGTTCCTCATGTGTCCTTCCGTCAATGACGTGACGGATTACATGACGGATCCTAGTTATCATCAAATGCTTTGTTACTCTTTTCTAGGTTCAATGTCACACATGTTTCCCTTGTTATGGCGGTTCCAAATGGTTCTCTTGGTAATTCCTTGGTTCCCCAAATTATTTCCTGTAGTTCAACACAATATTCCTTGCCGATCCCGGGGTTCCAGCCATTAATTTTCATTGGTGAGTTTACATCTTAATACTCCGTATTTTCCTTACTCAATATTTCCATTCCAACCATATACTCCTTGTATGAAATAATACATCAAATAATAATTGTTGTTGCCGCGTTATCTTTTTTATTTTACCCTCGTTAATTAAATAGATTACTGAATTACTAAGAACAATTAAAACAGTAATTCCAGATAAGCCGTTTAAAATCCGAGGCGCTCATATCAGCTGTACAGTAAAAAATAACAGATTACTAACATGAATTTTCATAACAGTCATCCAATTTGTTACAGAATATCGAAGAAAACAAATGAGGCCGATTAAATATACGGCCTTATCTTCTAATAAAAACTGTATTCCAAAGGGATTTAATCTATTGGACATCTTGTATACCTAATACCTATATAGATGTTATCTTGAAATTGTAATTGTCAAATAATTTCTAAAAAAATTTAAATAGTTAAGTAGGCACTAAAAAAACAGGAAAATTACTCTATATACATTGGAACCTTCGGCATTGAAACAAAAAACTGGACGTTTTCCAAACGCCAAACTACTATACTTTTCTCGACGCGCGTTTCGCCAACTAAATTGGCATCTTCAGGAAATTATAATTCTAACTACACTTCTAAATTTACTAACCGTACATCACTTGTTCACACATTGCATCAACTTCAATTTTTTGATTCTTAACTTAAATTATTTCTTCTATGGTTTTTCACCCTATCTTTTATAAGAATATTTTTTTCCTACCATATGAACCTAAATGCACCCCGGACAGATAAATTTTTAAAAATACAATAAAATTGAAAACTAAATACTACAACCTTTGACCCCAAGACAATAACAAAAAAAATAAAATGCAAACAAAAAGATCTATTTTACTAATTTAAATCTTTTCCCATTTTAAAACATAGGAGAGACATAAATAATTAAAAAATAAAATAAAACATTAAAATCTTAATAAAAAATTTATTCATCCGTGCAACAAATTTACAAGTTGTAGGTAAACTAACACTTCGCGTCAGGTTGTGTTCCTTTCTGAAACCCCAGTTATGATTCATCACAAAACAATATTCAGTTTGTATTAACAAACAATTAAAATTATCGGGGGGCATCGTACCACCGATTTCGAAAATCACTTGTCCGATAAATTATTTTTCTTCGACCGTAACTCGATTTACTTTTCAAATAACCACTGGATAAAATCTACCCTTTGATCACACAGTTTTAGGCCTTCATTATTTTTAATTTTAACTTAAATTGAAAAATTTTAGAATTTTATTTTTGTATTTTTTCCCATTGGTCTAGTCTAAACAATTCTTTTATCCAAATTAAATCTATGGAGTATTTACCTTTTTAAATAACTACATTCTTTTATCGACATGGCAAATTAAATTTTTTTATTCTTGAACTAAAAAAAAAAAGGTGATGAAATAGGACCTATATTTGACAATTTTTTGGCATTTTTTCATTTCTTTGATAATATTTTTTTCTCTAACCGATTTCTTGTTTTAGAGAAACTATTTTTATAATTTCGACTTTTTTAAAATAAAATTTAAAACCTAGTTCCAAACCTAACAAAATTAAACCGAACATAGCCTGTAACGTCTTGTCCAAAAAGTTTTACAATTGTGTGGTCAGTGTGGTGTTAAACGACTGAGTTTATGCAGGTCTAAAGTTATTAGGTTGGAACGCTGTGTAATATAATGGTGGTTCATCCAGACTTTAGGCTATATTATAGGGTAATGCCTTAGACAAAGTTTGGTTAAAAATTGTTGGGTGTAGGACTAGAAGCCTTGGGTTATTTAAGGTTTAATGTTTGTTAGGTTAGGACTACCTTACATTAATTTAGGTTTAATTTTATTAAGTTTGGAACTAATGTAAGTTAGAATAGTTTCTCTCAAACAAAACTCTTTTAGACTAAAAATAATCCGTCAAAAATGCCAAAAATATGCCCTAAAAATAATTGGAGTGAATTTTGAAACACCCGGTATATTGTAGACGACGCAACCTACTTTGATATGTACATAAAATTTAATTTCACATGTGTTATTTATTTTTCTGTTGGTGTTTACCACAAACTCTAATTAGTTAATTAGAACCGGCCCTATAAAAGAATATGCACGAGAAATTAGAGCATGCAATACTCGGATAAAATAATAAAGAGGAACAATTATATAAAAATAAAAATGAATAATTCCTCTCCCACGTAATTCAAATAGAAGAAACAATAACATGAAGAAGTGTAATAGGCGAAATACAACATCCACTTCGATTTCGTCAATCGGACTGGACATATCTTAGTTATTTTTTTACGCATATGCAATTTAAAATGTAACTGTCAAATCAAATTTTACAGGTTTTTTTTTGAAATGATGATAAATGAACACAGCAAAGAGCAACAACCCATTTACACGGCTTTTTACGTAGAATCCAAATAAAATAATGATTTTACTACAGCCTTCTACATATACAGGGGGGTACAAACAAGTTTTTTAATGGAACACCCTGTACTTATGATAAATTTAGATTACCAGTTCTGTGATTCCACTGTCGTTATTTAGGTACATGTTAATGTTTGTTATGAAATATACAATTTATCGAATTATACAGGGCGAATGTTTTATATGATTGGTATAAGAATCTCGAAAACTGACTGAGTGGGAAAGACGGTTAAATAGAAAAAGATTTGCGGTGTTATGAGAGCAATTTGTAAGCACTGTTTGATTTTCTAAAAAAGATCATACATAGCTAATGTTACAATTTGTTTTACAAAAAAAAAAAAGTGAACGAAAAAGTTGTAGATAGTAATTGAGGACCCTGCTGCAAGAATGATGCAGCTCCATTTTCAACGCGTGACGAGGTTAGCTGCTTATAATTTCGATAAAAATATTAGGCGTTATTTAACGCAAATTACATACATCTCAGTGCATGGAGTATACATATTGACATATGCTGAGCTGCGTCGAATTTGCGTTAAATAACGTCTAATATTTTTATCGAAATTATAAGCAACTAACCTCGTCGCGCCGTGAAAAATGGAGCTGCATCGTTCTTGCAGCAAGCTCCTCAATTGTAGCCTCTAAAATCCAGATTTTTGAACTTAGCAAAACCATAGATCAACAGACAAAAAAATGCTAAAGTAAGCTTCAAATGTGTAATTTTTAGGGCCCGGAAAGTTTGTCATAACGCAGGGTAAACTACGTTCGACTATCCAGAGCTTCCGCTTGCGACCAACATACTACAGCGTACACGCGTCCCAGCGCGTTACCAGGCAGGGTCAGTGGCGTACTTAAGCACGGGCAATAAATACACGCGTATATAATTTACAAGACGCTTAAAAAATACGGTTTATACTTTATCATAGAGTTGTATAGTGCCGAGGCCCGCGTTATGGCACACATTTCCAGACCTTAGTAATTCTCTTTTGCTACTTTTGAAACGGTCAAAATTATTGAGGAATTGCAAAATAAATTGTAACTTATTTATTCCACTCTATCATAACATAGTATAAAACAAAGTCGTTTCTCGCTGTCTGTATGTCCCTATGTATGCTTAGATCTTTAAAACTACGCAACGGATTTTGATACGGTTTATTTTTAATAGATAGAGTGATTCAAGGAGTGAGTGAAGAAGGAATACATGCATAATATAGTAGAGAATTTTGATACTTTGATACTTACACTGATAATTTTAGAGGTTTCTAATGTGATGTCGTAAACCGTGTGAAGCCGGGGCGGGTCGCTAGCCCTATATACATATATTAAACCTTAAACCTGTACCTTACTGTTAAACCTTAAACCTCTAACATAACATACCTATATATATGTTTTAACATAATTATGTTTTAACACAATTGTGAGACACCGTGTCTACAAATCACAAATAGTGCTGCCTATACACATGATCGTGGCAAGATTGTAGATACATTTATAACTTCGGATTATTTGACAGTTTATATAAATATCCTTAATGGCCCTATTTTATATATATATTACTAATTATATAAAGACAAGGTCCCATTAAAAACTATATATTTTTATTCATAATGACCTCAAAGTATTTTTTATATGAATAACGTAAATGGAATGGCTTTGTGCAATGCGCAGTGTATTTTGTTTTCAAAATTACAGTTAATGCATACTCGTATATAATAGTGGCAATAAAATGGATTAAAGGATTTTTACAGCAATATTAATGTAGTCATAGCTAATATAAAAACAAGTTGTTAATAATACGAAGCGTAGGTATGTAAAAAATATCCGTGGTATTTATGAACGAATAAATACATAAACACTTCTTAACTTCCAACAGTTTTTATGATTGTAGTTTTTTTTCTGTTACAGGAAAATATTGGGAATACTTGGCGCAACCAAATTTCGACTTAAAGTTGCTCAAAAATAAAACATTACTAGACAATACAAACTTAGTTGTATGGCCTGGCCACTTTAAAACCGTTTGGAGTTGAAATTTCATCTGGCTGGTTGTCTTGTACATAATACAAAAGCTGCGAGAGAATGATGACAGATGCCAATTTTGAAAACAAATTGGTAGGCCCCAATAGCCCTTTAATCAACTGGCCACTTAAGTCTCCAGATTTAACTCCATTGATTTTTTTCTTTGAAGTACCTTCAAACAAAAATGCACAAGTTACTACCCCCAAAAGTTGTAGACCTTCAAGAGAGAATAAGACTTGGCCAAAGATGATGAATAAAATGCGTTATATAACCAGCGCAGGAGGTTTGAGAAATGTAGGTATTTGCTCAAACGGAGCATTTTATTTATTATATAAAAAATTGCGGATACGATTTTTAATTTAGTTTTACAAATAAAAGCAATTTATTTTACCTTTTTTCAGTTTGATGTATCGACAACATGATTTTTAGAGGTGAATTATTAATAAAATAAATCATGGACAAAATTGTAATGAAAAAAATTTTAAATTCGGTATTTACAGACTAGACTGGCACACACCCATTTTAAGGAATCTTGAATTCAGTGGAGTATTCAGATATTTTGTATAAAAATCGGTAATATGATTTCTTGAGCCTTTAAAAAAATGACAAAGGTCTTGGTTTTTGTAAGTGAAAAAGTCCAAATTTTCCCCCACTATAGTTTGAAACTAAGTCTGGCTCATTATAATGGATATAAAATTAACAAACCAAAAAATAATATATTAATTTAATTTCCTGATATTTTTTAAAGGTTTATTTAAAAAGTATTTTTAATGACAGCTTGTGTAAACGATTTGAACTCTGAAGAACTCAGTTAAAATTCATGATTTGTGGAATGAAATACACGATTCATTGGGGGATATGTCAATTAGTTTTAATTAATTTTTAAAAATTACCATTTAAAACTGAAGCAGTTGCAGTGGTCAAAAAAAAATCAAACGATTTTTGTTTGATGATTGTGAAGCAAGATTGTGAATCATATGACAAAAAAATAATAAAATTTTTTTTATGCTCAAAATCGTACGAATCAAAAGGGGTTACACTCTCGGATTTCTTTGGGTACTTTAAAAGGAGGGGGGGGGGGGGCAAAAAAAAAATTTTTTTTAAAAAAAATATTTGCCGCCCCTTCCCCAACTGGATAATTAGGGGAAAAATCGTACGAATCAAAATAAACTGTTTTGGACAAAATGCGATTGTAGGATCATTGCGAAGAAATTGCAAAAAGGTGCGAAAAACGTTTTTTCGATTTTTAGGCACGAAAAAATTTTTTTCAAAAACAAAATTTCGTTGTAGAGCTTGACAAGACGAATAAAAATAGTTTTTCGGATCATTACGCTGTAAATCGTGTTAACTAACTTTATCCTAGAAGACATTTTAAGATAATTACAGACCGAGTAATTAAACAATTTTAAACTCGACGCACAATCGCTAATTTTCGCGGTGGGGGGACCCCCCCCCCCGGGGGGGGGGGGGGCCCCCCGGAAAGCATTCGCGCGCTTCAAAATTCGACAAGCCAGAAAAAATTGAGAATTCTCACTACTGGACGTTTTTTTTTTCTGTGCCCGGGGAAAAAGTTATCAACCAATTTTAATGATGCCAAAGAACTATTTGATTCGTCTTTTTAAGCGCTATAACGTGATATTTAACTGTAGATGTTTTGAAACCCTACAATTAGCACCGAACACTTATTTATTGTGCTAAATTTCGTTTTTATAAAAAAAAAACTTTGTTTTTTTTTAACGCAAAAAGGGAAATTTTTTTTTTTTTACACAACCCTTTATTTTGTGGCTTAATAATAAAAAAAACTTTTTTTTGCAACGTTTTTTTTCAACGTTTTCGCTATGTTCCTACAATATTTCGCTGTCCAATACATGTGCATTCGATTCAGACGATGTTTTTACTTATAAAACCGTTGAGAAAGTGCCGCAACTAATTATTTTAAAAAATAATCTACGCCGCATGGACTATAAGGTTGAAAAGATGATCTCAATCCATTATTTACAAAGTTGCGCCAAAAATTATGCAAAATTATTAAACAATTTTTTTACCTCTTTTTCAATCAACAATTTCGTTACTTTTTTTTTTTTTTTGGAAAAAACAATTACTACTACTTGTAAAGGATACTTTGCAGTTTTCAAAACCCTTCTTGAATTTACTGTACGTTCATTATTTCCCAAGTAATTGATTATTTATCAAAGGCAAAAAGACATTTTTTATTTGAAGGGCGATAATTCAGCGAAAAATCATCAGGACTAGAGAATAGGTCAAATTAAAGAGAATTAAATGATCTAAAAGACCTTTATGATGAACATATCGAAAAAAACATATTGAGGTCTGTGGACCTTTTAAAAGACAAGACACTTTTTGATGGATTTTTTTATGATTACTCAAAACCTGCTGATATTAAAAAAAATAAGCTCAAGATCCAAAAACTAGAAACTTAGAGGTTCAATTTTCTTTTTTTTTTCTTTTTCCTACGACCATTTTTCCCTAAGTTCAGCTCTTTGAAAATCACTTCAAAATTTGGGATTTTATTTATATCCGTTAATTTCTGCACCTAGTGTATATCTGAATGCCTATGCAATTTTCACAAAATAAAAAAGAAAATAAACACCTAATACTCACATAATCATATGTCCAACTACAGTAGATGCTATGTATTGGTTTATAACCCATTTTGTTTCCGCGAGTAAACTGACTCAGCACAATGGAAATCAATTTGAAATAGGACAGAACGGAAACGTGAAATTCTTAAATCATTAAAAAGTCATTGCAATTAATTCCTTATCGCACCATTTTAGCTTACATAATTATGTAAATTGTATGACGTACCCTGGTTAGCGCCTGAAGTAGTTCCATATTTTGACATCGCATTATTTAATACAGCCTTTATTTGTTATGTCGAAAAAAAAGTTAACCACGATGCAGTGGCTGTTGGTGGAATATGAAATTCTCGCATTCTCAGGAAGCATGGGACTCACGTTAGATTTTAGGATGTTATTACTACCTATAATAAATGGAAGGCTACAATAACAAAAGAGATTAAACGAAAATTGCGAAATCTGTTTTTAAAAATCTGACGCAACTCCAGCAAATCTTGAAAACGGGTTGCAAAGTAAACTACTCGACAAAATTAATGCAACACTTTTTAGAATAGCGCCATTTGCGTTCTATATTCTATTCAGTTTTAATGCCCCGAAGTCGTCGCTATGCTGTGACTTAAAGGGTTCACGGCATTTCTCAATATTTTGACGGCAATTTCAGAAACCTACAGTATCGACTGAGAACGACGCTGTCAGGTAAAAAGTCCATCCCGGCACAGATTAAAACCTCCTCAATAATTTCTGTGTACTTGGTCGCTGTCCCATCTCTTCAACCCATTTCCAGACCCCCCTAAGCCACCCCTTTGCATTTACGCAGGGTTTTGCGTGATTTGACCTCTGTTGGGCGAATCTATTGATCCTAATGCTGCCTAATAAATTGGTGTGGGGTGCCAACTCAAATTTACTCTTTGACAACTCGAGCACCCTTCCAGGCCAGTGTCACACTGACCTCCCACTCACCCCCTCTTTCCGCCCTGTAGAAGGCGGCGTGGGATGCCGTTTTGTCTCGAATTCATGTCAAGACATTACTTGAAGGCTCTCGAAGTTGGCGGAACACACTGCGGACGGTCGATTGAGCGCCAAAAGTGATATTCCAACTCCAACCCACTCCCCTGAAAATTTGCCGTGCTGTAGTGACTCTGAAAGCCTTCCTGAAGATGCTTGAACCCTTTTCGGACCACCTCGAATCGTTTGTCTCCTTCGAATCCTCTTTTGCCTCCCATCGTCCTCTTTTTTTGACTCCCTCCAAACAATTTTTGAGTGGGTGAAAATTCTTTGCACTTGTGTGAATTGACAATCGCAAAATTCGCGAGAGATGCTTGGTACGCGCTGCAAGTGTTGCACTGTGACTTTGGCTCATGAAGCCTCGATTGGGGTACCTACGAGGCAAACCACCCAAATAGACCCTTTTTCCACTAATTTTACGAGCGAGAGCATGCACTATATAACAGCACGGTTATCTTAAAAAAATCAAAAAGTTCTCATTTTTCTTTTTAAAAATACGAATTAATGTAGTTTGCAATGGATATAAATAAAAAAAATGTTAACGAAGATTTGACAATCGCGTAATTTGACAGAGCCACCAGTAAAAAGTCTATGACGTCATAGATATTTTGTATAATGAAATGCCTCATTTTTTATGATGCAACTGGAAAAATATGTTTCCAGTACCTACAGTAAGGTAAACATAGAAAGTGCTCTTTCCAGTTCTTTCATAAAAAATGAAGCTGTCACTAAACAATATATCGATGACGTCACAGCCTTTTGACAAGTGACACCATAATAAAAAAAATCAAGACCCGTGATGTACAATGGTTGTTCATAAACTTTTGACATTTATATTTTGACGTATCCGAGAGATTTTTACAAAAAAAAAAAAAAATAAGAAAACGTGACGATATTATTGGTTTTATCATCTACTTTACGAGGGCACAGGGTAGTCAATTATCTTTTTTATTAATACTCGAACGAATAGGTATATGAAGCTGTTAAATAAAAGCATATCATGTGTGCTTAAAAAAGATGGTGTAAACCAGTAGAGTGTCGTAAATCCGTTCACATATTAACATCCTACGTCCCCGCCTGTTTATTACATTCGTTTCTTTTAACACAGTGCCTACTAGTGTACCAACCTTTTATTGCAACACAGGGCCGTATTTAAAATGTTTAAATAAAAGATGAGTAATAAATTCCGCGGACTTATGACCAAACTTTCGATCAACGTAATTTTAACCTTGAACGGCTCTTATGAGTGGATTGATTCATCTTCTTTGCACTGGTATGATAGACAAAGACCAAATATGATCGGCGAGGTACAGTGTGTCTTTTTTTGTCAAATAATTACACAGCCACACAAAAAAAAAATATTTTTCGGGTTCGGGGGTCAGACCATGTTTACTACATGTTTTTGGGGTCGCTGAATCCGAATCTGGGGTATCGGAATCAGAATAACCCCATCGGGCTAGGGTTTCCCATAACCTCGAAAAAACATTTTTGAACTATATACCGATAAACCCTTCACACCAAACCCCTTAACCCCTTGAAACCATAACACAATAACCCCATGATACCTCGAAACCATAACTCCATAATCATATAACCCCATAACACCATAACCCCATAACTCCATTGCCCCCAAATCAAACGAAAACAGTTCATCTCAGGCAATTTGTATTAATGCAAATTTTCACGGACATTCAGGATACGTTCGAACAGTGAAATGAAACGTAATAAACCCATAACCCAATAACCCTCTGTTTAGAGTTCTATCATTGTTTAATGGTGTTATGTCTCCGGTGGTGTTATAATATCCGTGACAAAATGTATTAATACAGAATGCCAGAAATGAACAGGTGTCGTTTGATATGGGGTTATGGTATTACGGGTTTCCGTAATACCATAACCCCATATCAAACGACACCTGTTCATTTCTGGCATTCTGTATTAATACATTTTGTCACGGATATTCAGAATAGTTTTGACCAGCGGAATCAAATGTTATAAACCCATAACACCATTAAACAATGATAGAACCGCCGGCATTAGCGTGACTCGATGTACACCGGGGGAAGGTTGCACGATCGGATTTTGTACATCATATAGCCCTATCTTATAAGACCATGACGGCATCTAAGCCGCAATCCAGGGCCTCAGCCGGTTAACAGGCTCACTCCGTTGCCCGCCGTCACCGCGAGGAGGTGCCCTGGATGCAGACGCACGCAATTTTGGGAACCCCTTTGTAGTGGTGTTATGGGGTTATTACCTTTCATTTCACTGTCCGAACGTATCCTGAGTGTCCGTGAAAATTTGCATTAATACAAATTGCCTGAGATGAACTGTTTTCGTTTGATTTGGGGGCAATGGGGTTATATTATTATGGAGTTATGGTTTCGAGGTATCATGGGGTTATTGTGTTATGGTTTCAAGGAGTTAAGGGGTTTGATGTGAAGGGTTTATCGGTATATAGCTCAAAAATGTTTTTTTAAGGTTATGGGAAACCCAGGCCCGATGGGGTTATTCTGACCCTAGATTCAGATTCAGCGACCCCAAAAACGTGTAGTTAACATGGTCTGACCCCCGAATCCGAATTTTTTTTGTGTGGCTATGTTATTATTTAAACAAAAATTGCTCTGTATTAAAAAATATTAGGGTTTTTGAACAATGAGTTCTTCTAACCACGTATACCCAGATATACTAAAAAATTGTCACCAATAAAACACTAAGGTTTATATCTATCGAACAGATGTTTACATGATTCATGTTTACTTGACGGCCGTTCAAGGTTAAAACCACGTTTATCCGAAGTTTGCTGATGAATTTTAATATTAAAGGTCTTATGCTGGTGCTTGTATGGAGACCGCATGCCATGTCCTGGGGGATGTGTTCAAGGCCCTCAGAAACGTGCGAATGGAATTTGGTTACTTTTCGTTCGTTGTGTCGAGCTGCAAAAATGTAGCAGAAACATGTCAAGTAATGTGTGGAGTGGTAACAGGCAGCATTTTAAAAACACTTTCGAATGTTTGTGTTATCTCAAAAAATATTTTAAAAACATACGCTAATTTCAGTATTTTATAGAACTCCAAGATTAAAAGTTCCAAGTTATTAGTTATTAGTTCCAAGATTAAAAACAATGACACTAATACGAGGGAAGCTCTACCGGTCAAACTGAAAATGATAAAAACAACTATCCTTTCATTATGCTCACTCAACCACTAAACGAAACAAAGATCAAACACGTTTGATTTTATCGAACGAAATATTTTGATTCGTGAAAAGAATTTACGATTTATATTTCACAGGTTTGTGATCCATGGTAGGAATACGAATGAGATATGTAACGTAATTGATTTTTCTATTTTCGTATTTACTTAGCACATCCGGCACAATAGGGATCAAAATAATTGCAGTTACACAAAGACACGTTTGGTTACACCCTACACTGGACAGTCCAACTATTCATGGATTTTGGAAACAATATGTAACAAGTAAGACAAGGGAGTCTATCAAGCTGAGTTTACAAAAATTTCCAGCAAATACGTGTCTTACACATTGGCAGCTCAGCTCGGAGGCAGAGGAGGCAGTGCCTCCCTGTGAAAATTCAAAAGTTTTCTTTTTATATAAACCTACCTACCTATAATACTAGCCTCCTTTCATTTTTAAATTCATATATCGGGTATATAAAAAATTAATTTCGGAAAATAAAATTATTAATAAACATAAATATGTCAACATATTAGCCCTCATAAATGACCCAGCGCCTAGTCTATGGCAAGCCGATGCCAATGTTTCCACATACGTACTAATACGAGATAGCGGGCTTCGCGCTTCGCAACCACCTGCGTCTGTTAACAAATATAACCCTTAACTTTAGGGGCATTAAAAGTCATTTAAAAAACTGCACAGCGGAGGCAAGCACGCCGACCTCCCACCTCTCACACGTGACAGCGCAGAAAGCGAGTTATTTGATTTCGTGAACCTACCACCTAACCTACAAAATTTAATATTTATCTTTTATCGTTCCGTGTTTTGGTGCTTTGAGTGGTATAGGAGGGTAATAATAATTATTGAAAGTGTACCATATTAAAATACTTACGTAAGTCGTTGTTTAAACGTTTTATTTAATTAATTATACACAATTATAATGGAGGTAACTGGCGAGTGTAGCAGTCTGTTTCATTATAATAATAATACGAGTTGTAATGACACTCAAATAAATATTCGAAGCTGAAAGGATATTGTTGATTATCTAATAATGTACAAATTTAGTCGCCTGTCTTATGAGGATAAACTAATTGTTAAAGATTTTAGAGTACCACGGCCAGATCTAAGTAAAACTTTAATTAATCAGGGTAAGCCGGCTCGTAGTTTTGTTAATACGTGGTATGATAAATGCAAATGGCTAAGTGGTTCCTTAACTTTAAATAAATTATTGTGTCGGCCCTGTGTATTATTTTCAAATTGTGGAGAAGATACTTGGACAAAGTCTGGATTTGATAATCTTAAAAATGTATCTCGTTCAATTGACACATTCAAAAAGTCAGGATCATATTAGTTGTGTTTGCAAATTACATCTTTTAGACAAACAAAATATTATGAATGTGATTAATTCATCGAAATCGAAATCGAAATTCACACAGTCCTGGCAAAAATCCGTATTTTATTTTACTGCATCTTTTAATTGTAAAACTCTACACCTTCCCTATGGTTTTGCCGAACCAATAAAATATATTAGGTACATTATGTTAGACAAATGTTATACTTAATATATTGTATTGATCAAGTAGAGTCCTTCTCCTAGCTATACGGTATATTACCAAGAATGTTTACAATTACAAAAATTTAGGTAACAAAAACTTTTATAAAATGTGTTTGCCTCCCCTCCCTCCCAAAAAAAAAAGTCATGAGTCGCCACTGGTCTCACACTAAAACAGTTTGTTTAAATTCTACGAAAAGCAATTATGGTATAATCCTGAAACTGAAAGAAAATGTATATCAAGTTATAAAAGATGTCTCTTCTTTCAATTGACCCATTTCAAAGACACCTAAACTTAATTAGCTGGGATTTGAACTCCAAGGCTATCAGATTCAAAGGCAAAAACTTAACCCTTACACCAAATTGCTTACAGCTCAAGCTGTCAAAAATTTGTTTTTTTGACAGCTTTTGACATATTGGACAACATTTTTTCCGGATAAGTTATTTTGAACGCCACAGAGTATTGCATTTTATGATGATTATTGCCAAAAATCATAACTACCCCAAAATTAGTTTCAACAACCATAATGACTAGACTATTTGTTTAGCAAGATAGTATCACATCAAATATTACACAACAGAGGTTGTACGGCAGCATCAGCTGACACGGGACTATTGCAATCAAATCATTCGCGCAACTGCCTTCTAGTCGTAGATAAATTGAGACAACCCCCATCACATGCTATGCGATTTGCCTATCTGTAGCATCGCCATATGCCAGCTTAAGTTACTTTTTGTGTGACACAGACGTAACCGAACCTATGTACAGTGAGCAACAAAAATATTCGGACACCATTATTATATTACGTTTTCATGTGTTTTTGTAAGTAAAATGTTAACAAAACAAAAAATAACAACCAGTAATAAATACTTTATAGTCTTCTAGCTATTTTATATAAAAATGAAGGGGGTTACCTCATCATACTGTTAAGAAAGTCACAAAATTATTAACTAAACCGAAAAGTAACGCAACAAAAATATTCGGACAATCATAACAAAGGAGACGCGAAGCGCGGGACAATACGTATGTGACGCCAACTTAAAAGCTGTGGTATAATGACTACTTCGGTTGTTCCCACGAAACTGCAGCGAAATAGCGCCACTGTAAAGGTGAATAATTGCGAAAATGGGCCGTAAAAGTAAAAATACAAGCTTCGAGATAAGACAATTAGTAATTTATCATTATGAAAAGGGGAAAACGATCCGCAACATTAGTAATATATTAATTTGAAGAAAAGTACAGTTGGAGATATTATTAAACGTTATAAAGACGAAGACAGAATTTTTTCAAAGGTGCAGAGTGGTCGCCCATGAAGCCTAAGCAGAATAGAAGAGATATTTATTTTAAACAAAGTACGTGAAGATCCAAAAATTAGTGGCCCAAAACTCAAGCAGGAACTGTTTGACTTGTATGGAGACAAGTATCTTCACAAACAATACGTACGAGTCAGTGTGGGGCAAAATGTAGCTTCAACTACAGCTACAAAACTACAGCTACTGTAGTTGGGATGTAGTTGCAACTACAGCTACACTAAGTAGCTTGAAGTTGTTCGTCACAGCTACTTCTGTGGAAGCTACAGTAGCTGTAGCTTGAAATAACAGCTACAGCTAGTAGTTGTGATAAATGTAGCTGCGGCGAACAGCTACAGCTAGTAGCTGTAGCTGTAGCTTATAGCTACAGCTAGTAGCTGTAGCTGTAGCTATAAGCAGAGAACTTCAGCTACTTTTCATTCGTACTGGAAAAATGCCAAATAAGAATATTTGGCATTGGAATATCTTATTTGACACTTAAGACATCCTCACAATGTGAAGATGATCTGACACACGAACCTACGAGTAGTATAGTTCGGATATGGTTTGGAATGGCGGCGCAAACCAATTGCAAGACTTCCTCTCACGAAGTAGCCAAATCATGATACCTATCCATATACATTAATATGATGGTGAAATAGATATCATGGATGATTTTATAGTGATTAATGAATAAATATTCTTCAGATTCAGAGGTACATCATATTTCTGATATATGCGCGAACAAATTTTTGAAAGTTCAATGTTATGTTTTCAAACATTTGAAACTACATAAGTAATTCACTAATAATCACTAATTCGATAACTCTCCAAACACTCATAACTAATTCGATAACTCTCTTAACAGAACTATGTATGTATATAGTTTGTTTGTTAATACATATGGTTTCCCCATTTTTCGGTGATTCGAGTACGTAAATCATGAGTAGTTGTAGCTGTTTGCCTATAGCTACAGCTACAGCTACTAGCTGTAGCTGTTCACCGCAACTACATTTTTCACAACTACTAGCTGTAGCTGTTATTTCAAACTACAGCTACTGTAGCTCCCATTAAAAATAGATGCAGCGAGCAGCTACAGCTAGTAGTTGTAGTTGTTGTTTGCAACTACTCAAGATGTAGTTTGCAGTTGCGAATCAGTATTTAGACCTAATTACTACAAGCAGTAAGGTTGAAAGTTGTAGCTACGTTACTTTTAATCGAGTAGCTGGCATTGTAGTTAGCTACTGCCCAGCACTGGTACGAGTAGATACCTACACTCCTGTGGATATCGAGGCCAAATTGCAAGGAAAAAGCCGTTTGTAAGTGAACAAAATAGGAAAAAAAGATTAGAGTTTGTACATAAAGAATTTTTTTGCATTCATGTGAAGATTAGAGTTTGCACATAAATTCATTTTTTGCATTCATGTGCAAACTCCAATCTTATTTTCATATTTTTTTCACTTACAAACGGCTTTTTTCTTGCAATTCGGCCTCGATATCCACAAAGTGCAGGTATCAACGTATTGTTTGTGAAGATACTTGTTTCCATACAAATCAAACAGTTCCTGCTTGAGTTTTGGGCCACTAATTTTTGGATCTTCACGTACTTTGTTTACAATAAATATCTCTTCTATTCTGATTAGGTTTCTTGGGCGACCACTCTGCACCTTTGAAAAAATTCTGTCTTCGTCTTTATAACGTTTAATAATATCTCCAACTGTACTTTTCTTCAAATTTAATATATTACTAATGTTGCGGATCGTTTTCCCCTTTTCATAATGATAAATTACTAATTGTCTTATCTCGAAGCTTGTATTTTTACTTTTACGGCCCATTTTCGCAATTATTCACCTTTACAGTGGCACTATTTCGCTGCAGTTTCGTGGGAACTACCGAAGTAGTCATTATGCCATAGCTTTTAAGTTGGCGTCACATACGTATTGTCCCGGCCCAGCGCTTCGCGTCTCCTTTGTTATGATTGTCCGAATATTTTTGTTGCGTTACTTTTCGGTTTAGTTAATAATTTTGTGGCTTTCTTAACAGTATGATGAGGTAACCTCCTTAATTTTTATATAAAATAACTAGAAGACTATAAAGTATTTATTACTGGTTGTTATTTTTTGTTTTGTTAACATTTTCCTTACAAAAACATGAAAACGTAATATAATAATGGTCCTGGAGTGGGTACTGGAACCTTCGGCGTAGAAACAAAAAACTGGACGTCTTCCACGAAACACCGAACTACTACACTTTTATCGACGCGCGTATCGCCAACCAAGTTGGCATCTTCAGGGAGAATATTAAAACTAGGACAAGTTTTAATCTTCTCCTGAAGATGCCAACTTGGTTGGCGAAACGCGCGTCGAGAAATAATAATTGTGTACGAATATTTTTGTTGTTCACTGTAAGTGCGGGCCTGTCACGCAGCAAATAGTTAGTCCCCCCAGTGCCTACTCTCGTATGCACGCTCGTTACTTACATTATGAATAAATTGTTTGTTTATTTATATTCCGGTGTTGTCGCCTCGTAACGTCAGGCTCACATTATACCTACATTCATCTATAAAACATTATTTAAAGCCCTTTATGTCCTGTCAACAATCATTTCTACAACGGCGAAATATTCCCCCACATTACGGTGTACAATGTAAAAATTAGGTAATAACTCTGTTAGTGTTCAAATTATTTGAAAAAAATCTCAAATGGGCAGAGTTGGGATTATCTTCAGAAAAAAAAATGCTATTCAGATACTTTTTCAGATAAATTTTAGATACTTTTAGTATCCGAAATATAATCTTCTTCAATACGTTTTTCCTAACAAGAGTAACATCACTTAAAAACTGTGATTTAATAAAAAAAATCAAACATTTAAAAAACTTCGAAGGAGAAAAAAATATCAACTAATATTTTTGTTAGTGTACTCATTAGGTCCTGGGTTTACCTCACTAAAGATTAAAGCGTAGTGCTCTCATTGAAAATATATATGTACGAGGTGTGTAAATTAAGTAATGAGACTGGCAACCTAGCGTCTGATCTAGCAACACTACGGAGACTGGACTTGGAAGGGCGGTAGATTAACATGCATGTAAAGCACCTTCAGTACAAGTTTGAACTTGTTAGAGTAATTTGTTTGTTCTTTGTAAACCGTTTTTTTTCTAGTTCGTTTTAAAAATGAGTGGTATTAACTTTAAGCAACTGTGTGTTATCAGGTTTTGCTTCAGACTTGGACGCAGCGCACCGGATACTTTTGCAAAACTTCAACACGCCTATGCAAACAGTGTTTTTTCAAGAGCCAAGGTTTTTCGGTGGTTTAAGGCATTCTAAGAAGGAAGAGAGTCGATTGAAGATGAACCACGCAGAGGAAGGCCTTCATCTTCAAGAACCGATGAAAATGTCGATAGAATACGGAATCTTGTGCGTTAAGGTCGTCGGATGACCACAAAAATGATCGGGGAAGAGTTAAATTTAAATCACACCACTGTTCATCAGATTTTGACAACGAATTGGGGATGAGAAAAATCTGTGCAAAACATTATTCCAAAAAACCTTTCACGGGAACAAAAGGACATCAGGAGAGAAGGTGCGTTGAATTTGGAATCAATTGAAAATGATCCCCATTTTATGAAACGTGTCATTACTGATGATGAGACCCGGAAACCAAGCACCAACGCATGTGGGTGGGAATGGCCACATGCGCCAACGTGGGAATGGCACACTTCAAGCTCTCCAAGACCCAAAAAAAAAAAAACAAGAATGAGCAACTCTAAGATCAAATGCATGTTGATTTGCTTCTTTGATAGCCAGGGAATTGTCCATAAAGACTGTGCCTTCAGGCCAAACAATAAATCAACACTTTTACAGAGAGGTTCTTGAAAAACTTCGAGAAAGGGCTATGCGTGTGAGACTAAACATCAATAACAACTGAATGTTGCATCACGTCAATGCGCCTTGTCACACAGCCATTTCAGTAAACAAGTTTTTAAGCAGTAAAAACATTTCTGTGGCTCCTCAATCACCTTATTCGCCTCACTTGAGCCCTTGTGACTTTTTCTCTTCCTGAGATTGAAAAATCAGCTCAAGGGACCATAAAAAACATTCAAACGGCTATAACCGACCAGCTGAAGGCTATTTTGACGGAAACAATACTGAATTGTAATTCTATTCGAATAAAAAAAAAATAATAAAAAATCAGTCTCATTACTTAATTTACACACTTCGTATATTCATTTAACTGACAGTTTACGAGAAAAATAGATAGTATACTCAACAATAAATCGACCATAACTTTTTAAATATTTAAATTACAAAAAAATGTTAAACAGAAAAAGATCGTATAATTCATATACCTTTCTCATGGTTATGTAAAAGAGGTATGTTGCTGAAAAAAAAAGGCGTCGCGACGCTTAGCGCCGTTAAGACGCTATAATAATATTTATTTAATATATTTTTTATTACTGCCTTAATTTTGAGTGAAGATAAATAAAAGTAATTTATCTTTCACAAAGAGAAACCTTTCTTAGCCGTTTTCAAGAAAAACTAACCTATGATAAATCGATCACCTTGTACACTATTATGTCATTAGTACTGAAATATAATACCTAAATAAGGCAATTCTCTGTTGTAAAGTATGCCCGATAAGAGTGATAAGATAAAAATATTAATATTGATAATTTTCACTTTCCCGCCCACATTGTATACCTACTATCGGTGAGACAAATAAGAAAAATGTTTCCTCAATCAGGTCTAAAACGGCCTAAATTTATCTAGGACTTCAAGTTTAAAGAGAAAAATATACATATAGTCAAGGTTATCTGCGTTTGTGTCTTATTTATTGAACGTTATAAATGTTTTGCTATGAACACATTAGCATTTGAAATATAAAATGCGAAAAATGTTTTTCAAAAAAATATCGGAATAATTTTTTAAGAGAAAATGTTTGCTCTGGAATTTAATATTATGTTTTAGGTTTTCGTTTATATTTTGACACCCACCCACATTAAACGAAACAAAAAAACTTCTTATACGAAAGGTGTAGTAAATTTTTTGTATTATTATTTTAAGCTTATCAAAATTAACAATAATTGAACATAGAAAAAGCATAAAAAGAAACTAACATTATTTTTTAATAGAACACCCAGTATATTTGATTACTTTTCTCAAAAACTCTTCTCTCCACGATTTCAAAAATGTACACATTGCACTATCAACCTCTAGATTGTTATGAAAGAACAAATAACTACATACTATATTATGTTTTGACGTTTATAAATATTCTTGCTTTTAAATTTATTATATTTTGACGACGCAAAATACGAAATAAGTCTTTTAGTTTATTCACATAATGGCAATCAGTAAATCGGTAAAATATTTACATTTTCCTCTTTGTTTTTAGCGACAGTTCTAGTTTTGCTCTAACGCTGTTTCATTTCCTAAACTTATCAATATTTTTATTCTACCTGTTTGTTGAGGGTACTTACCAGGAAATATTTGTTGATATTCGCTTATAAACCTCTTGAAGTTTTGTTATTATGTGAATACAACAGACGAACTATTTCGTATTTTGCTTCATGCTAAGATGTGAAAGCATTAATTAAGTTTGTTTAAGCCTTTCTGAATAGTACAAGAGAACTTATTAATAAAATAAATGTAGTTATTTGTTTTTTCAAGGCAATTTATAGTCCCATAGTCCAATAACATAATTAAACTTTAAATTCAAACAATTGGCAAACTGTTGATACAAATATGAACAAAGAATACATTACACATTTTTAAAATCATGGGGGAAGGGTTGTAGAAAAGTAAAAAATATACCAGGTGTGCCATTTAAAAAAATTGCAATTTGTGACATTTTACAGCTTTTCAATGTTCAATAATTGCTAATTTTGAATAAGATTAAAGGATGATACAGAAAACTTACTAGAATATTTGTATAAGGTGCGTTGGGGGAAGTGCGTCTTTGGGGTAAGAGCGACTATGGTTCTCAACAATACAACTACTATCAGATTAACGAATTTCTATACCGTAACTAAACTCCACCACTTTTGTCACCTGATGTTGATAAAAAATAAAAAAAACATCATTCTTGTATTTACTTTATAAAAAAAAAGCTCCTAAGCGATTAAAGATCATCAGTGTTTATAAAAAGCAAAAGGTAGGTTAACATTGCAGTAAAACGCTCTTGCCCCATAATAATTTATACATGTTTAGATGTAGTTATAACAACTCAAATCGCACTTACCCCAAATCATGGGGCAAGAGCGATTTGGTTTGCCGCTTTTAGCTCATTATTCTCATAGTCAATTAAAAAACAACCCAGAGGTAATATAAAAAAAAGTTGCTCAACTTTCTTCATAAAACAAATGTTTTATAGTCTTTCAAAGTAATAATAATAATAAAAAGTGGTCGCACTTCCCCCAACGCACCTTGAGTCTTTTTCATCTCTTATACTAATACTAGGCATATATCAAAATATAAACGAAACCCTGTATAAATTTTTTTTGCGGGAATCTCAGCATTTCTTTTTTTTTTCAAACAATTTTTTATATAGAATAATAGGCCCGGAAAAAAAACGCTCGACAGATCGATCTGCATATTTACAGGGTCTTTGGGAATACATTGAGGTGTAGGAATTCCTAAAAGTCCTAGCCTCCCCATCAATATTTGCTAAGATGCAGTCGATTTACCAACGCAAGAGAAAAAGTCACTTTTTTTCAACTTTTTTCAAGTCGATATTGAAGGCGGAATTTTTTTTAAATGACAGGATTTTATAGGAAAGGGTATCCCCCATAAGTATGGTGAAATGCCCCCTTTTTTTTTTTTTCTTCGCATGATGAAAGTGTTTCTTAGGGCTAATTATGAGCTAATTATGAGAATGGCTAATTATGAGAATTCCATACCTAGCTCTCAGCTAGGTATGGAAAAAACCCTGTTTTTTACGTTTTATTTTTTTTTCTCGGTTTTTAACTGTCGAAAAAATCTGAAACAATTCATGAGTACAGAAAATATGATTAATTTTATGTAAAAAAATTTTCAAGCTCATTCAAGATCATTATGACCTATAAAAAATTATTCAAACTTTAAAAATCCCATATCTTTTAACCAAAAAAAAGCTTCAGGCTCAGATTTTTAATATGTTATATTTTTAACTGTTTTTTACTACCTTAAATTTTGTCAGATTTTTTTGAGTGGTGGGTCCTGCCCAAAAGTGCGAAAAATAAATTTTTTGTCCGTGAAACGACTTAAAATTATGTTCACTAAAAATAGTAAGAAAAAAATCCACTTATCGAAACTAATAGTTTTTATATTTTTTAATTGTTTGACGTCATTTGAGTCCTTTTAGTGCAAGAAAAAAAATCAGGACACTATAAAATGATGATTTTAAGCCGTTTTAAGTCGTTTCACGGACAAAAAATTGATTTTTCGCACTTTTTGGGCATGACCCACCACTCAAAAAAATCTGAAAAAATGTAAGGTAGGAAAAAACAGTTAAAAATATAACATATTAAAAATCTGAGCCTGAAGCTTTTTTTTGGTTAAAAGATATGGGATTTTTAAAGTTTGAATATTTTTTTAGAGGTCATAATGACCTTGAATGAGCTTGAAAAAATTGTTACATAAAACTAATCATATTTTCTGTACTCATGAATTTTTTCAGATTTTTTCGACAGTTAAAAACCGAGAAAAAAATAAAACGTAAAAAACAGGGTTTTTTTTCCATACCTAGCCGAGAGGAACATTTTTTGGACTTAAAATTCGGTCTACCTTTCATAATTAGCCCTAAGAAACACTTTAATCATGCGAAGAAAATAAGAAAAAAGGGGGGTATTTCACCATACTTATGGGGGGATACCCTTTATTCCAGTTTGAAGGCAGTTTCCGAAACTGCCCTTCAATTTTCTGTACGATCATTGGTTGCTGAGATATCGATGGTTGAAGACAAATCCGAAATTGTACGAAAAGGGATCCTCCCTTTTCGTACAATTTCGGATGTGTCCGCGACAAATGGACGTAGCAAACGATTAAAAAAAGGAATTTGAAGCTGAATAAACAGGCTATCTGGTCCATATTGGTCGTTTAACCAGAAAACATTTTTCTGAGCCCGTGGAGCGAGAAAAGAAGGCTAAAAATTTGGAAAATTTCGCGCTATTTCTTCGGATTGGCTTACAGATCCGAAAACTATAGTATTGGAGCTTCAAAACGCCCTTTTTAAATTCGCGATGCGACTATTTTTCATTTAGATACAACCCGTCAAAAATCGGGGAAAAATTTAGATTTTTTTGCTCCCTTAATTTTTTTGAGTAGTGTATTTCTATTAGAAAAACGTTTTGTTGCAATAAAATGCCTTGATAATTCCTACGTACTGCAAGAATATAGATAATATGCAGTAACTTATTTTGAAGGTACTATATCATCAACGTCGCCAATATTACATCTTCTAAGGCGGCGGGCTTAATAAATACTTTGTCACCTGGATATTTACCATGGCGACGGTCATCTCGGCCCGCAGAATCATAATAACGGTGCGCTGCAGGTTCCAGAAATAGACTCTCAAGTTGTTTGAACTTGAGCCAGAGACAAGAAGGCTGTCTTAAATCGTCATTTGCAATGGCCATGTTTGGCGGCAGCTGAAGTGCATCTCGCAGTAACGCTAACCGAAGACGTCAAAGAAGGGCCGAAGAAAGAGAGGACTCGTCGGTCTGCGGACCGTGGGTTACCGACTCAACAGCTGTTTATATTGTAAATACGAGGGTAGTTCTCTATGTAATCTACCTAGCCATGAAGACAATGATAAATCGAAAGTCGTCAGGTCAAATGGTTCGAAAATTATCCAGGAATAACGATGTACTATTACTAGGGTCTCGAAAGTATGACACAACGCAGGGTCGGCACTACAGAACTCTATGATAATTAAAGTATAAGCCGTATTTTTTAAGCGACTTTTGCCTGTACATAATATGTACTCCACTCTACAGTACATCTCAGTCCCGGTGTGATTCCGTAGTGTTTTACGTTACCTCTATGAGAGCGATATGCCCGATATGTAGAGCCCGATGGACTACCGTCCACCGAGTTCAAAATAATTTTAAGTGTCGTGAGTGACTAACTCATGAGTTCGTGTAGTGTATTTACATATTATCTGGTTTTATGTGGATTTTTACAACAATGGCACAGTCGTTACTATTTGTGAATGGACTGAAAAAGTGGACTGAAAATTACGACGATTTGGCAATAGACGGATAACATATATTTTGTATTCCTTGCAATCGTCGATATCTGTATATTTCGTAGACGCCGAGAGTGTGAAAGACATTTAGATTTGAATATCCATCAACAAGATATTACTCGTAGTGTTAGAAAATGGGAAATTTGGTTTGATTTGTGAATAATGTTTTGCGTATGTAGCCTTTCGTGGAACGTAGTGGACAATTTTCACTTTAGACGTTTTTTACCAAATACGTATCCGATTTTCCGTTGTCTAGTAGCGATATATTGCGTAAAATATATTTACAGAAGACATATCAACGTGTCATTGGAAAATATCAAAGAAGATATAAGCAATAAATTTATGTGGCTGACTTCACTTCAGTAGATGCGGAACGATCATTTTCCTTCTACAACCATACTTACAGGCCAAATCGCTCACATTTAATGAGAAGAAATGCAGAAAGACCACTGGTTGTGACAACGTACGCTCAAGCAAAGAAGACAGGCAGTATTTCTGAATGACACAAGCGATATGTATGTACATTATTAACACATTTTTACCCTCTTTTGGTCTCTCATATGTCCTTCCGTAAATGACATGACGGATTATGAGTCCGATCCTGCGTTGTGGCACACTTGCCAGAAATTATCCATTACCAAAATTTGGTAGACCTCATGAGGCAAAAACATCTAACAATTACAGTTTCGTTTCTTGGACAGGAGTTCAGGTGTAGGAAACAAATTTTACATGAAGTTTCAGGGATGAGAAAAGTGACAGCGAGATAGATTCCGAAGTTACTCAGACCAGAAAAGAAACGTGTCAAACGAGAAATTTGTCAAAAAAGGGTGCCTGACTGATATTGTAACTTTATTTCGAAAATTATTGATGGCGATGAAGTTATCCCAAGTTATCGAAGATTGTGGTTTCCGGGAGTTGAGACGTCCACCATATTGTCCGGATTTAGCACCCAGCAATTTCTAACTACTTCCGAATTAAAAAAAAAAAACAGTTACGAGGACAGATATGTTCTGCTGATAATAGCCCAACACCCTACATATAGATACTGAAGAGTTTGATGAGTTACCAAAATAGTTTATTTCTTGAAATGATCTTGTTGTAGAAACGATGATGCTCTCTGTTTTTACTTTCATGGCTCGGTAGATTACGTAAAAAACTCCCCTCGTATTTATATTTTACGCTTAAAACGTTTGAAGGCCCCTTGTGCCAAGCAGTTGTCAAATATATCATTTTAAAGATGCTAATGGGCGTGTACAAAAATGTAACAGCTCGAACAAACGCTTTTCGCGAGAATTGTGTAAAATATAGATGGCGCCAGGGAGTGTCCAAAATAAATCCTTGCGACTTTTTATTCTTAATTACTTACATCTTCGACAAACATTCGAATAAATATATTCTTTATCGTTCCTTGAAAAATATTTAGCTGGTGTTTGGTTGACTTTTATTGGAGCATTTGGTTATAATAGTTCGTTATTATAAAGTGTAAAATAAATTCAGTATAATCGAAAAATACATGATTCCTTATGAAATCACCGAACATTTTCTTTTTTTCTTTACCGTACTCTATTTTTCATGGATCATTTTTTTGTATACGTTCTGCTTTTCTAAACTTTACCGTTACTGGATGTCTAAAATTCGTTAGATATTTGAAATAAATATGATAACAAACAAATATGGCTCTAATCAAAATCCGAATATAACATTAACAATATATTTTTCTAATGGTAACCCTACATTTTTATGGTAGAATAATTTTTAGTTTTACCACTATGGCAATATTAGAACAAGCATAGAACAGTCAGTATAAGTACGGTAAATTACGATGTTCGTAAAATAATACAAGACTGCCTGAAAAGTGTAGGGTTGCTATTTAAAAAAAAAATTGACTTATAGCGCCATCTCTCTATTAACATATCAAAAAAATTTTTTTTGACAATAATGTGTATTTTGTGAATAACCGAATTTGTTCTATTATTTTTTTCACACCAGATTTATAATTGCTGAAGAAGGACGCAATTGGTAACTATTATTATTGTAATTAAAACATTGTTAGAGTTAATAAGTTAATATTAACATTGTTGAATGAAATATTAAAATTAATTAAAATAGCTTTTTATTTATTTAAAGGTCCAAACCTAGGTTTATGCAATTTAAAGGGTTTATGCAAATAAACCCTTTAACATTAGGATTTAAAAGAAAATAATAATTTATAAATAGTAAATAAAATAATTATATGTCGAATTAGCTGCACTGGGGCATTTTAGAATTAGTGGCACTGGCCAGAACAATAAAAAAAACTACACTTAATATTATTTGCAGGAAAAATTATTTATCCACATCCTCATGCACAACTAATATAACGTTTTAACGTTTCAGTTAAATTTAATAAACCATAAACCTAGAACTTCCGTCAACAAACTGTTAAATATACTCGTTGTACAATTATTACGTAATTTACGTTCGTAGTATGGGAGGCAATGAATGAGCTATACTTTAATTACCGTATATTTACTACAAACCTATTAAAAAGACGATAATATTCGAAGTCATTCATCAACCGCAATGGCAAGGTTGAATATGAATCTGGATAAAATATTAGTACGCTAGTTTACAGAGAAAAAGCTAGTATCCCCAAATTTAAAAATACATCAAAAACAAACAAAAGCTTCTGACTGTTTTGTTTTTTTTTTTATTGTTTTATCTTTGGCGCTATTTTGTATTAAGTAATAATATTATATATGTGTTTCTTTTGGTTTGGTATTCATGTTAATTATTTATTTTATATTATTTTAGATACAGTATAAATTCTATTATACGATCTTCAATCACCCGGATCCTAATTATCCGAATGCTCCAGATGCTCCGCTATTTTTACGATAGCCTTTTCAAACCTTATTAGTATATATGTAGGTATTATGTAGCCACATATTAGTTCATGTACATGATAATGTTTAAATAAAGTCGTTTTAATACAATTTTTTTTTGGTTTTTTAAAATATGTATGGTTGTCGATAATAAGGTAAAACCCATTAACATTTAGAGGACGGGCATTGGGGCTTATGATTCCTCTAAGAAAATTAATAAAAAAAGTATCTTATATCACAGATTGATTATGGGTAAAGTGTTGATCGTGGGTCGATCCATTATACTGGATTTCCCGTCCGGAAGTGTAATGCTAATGTTAAATTTTTCCACGAAAAAATTCTGTATTTGGTAAAAAAAGTATTTGACTGAAAAAATAGAAAAAAAAACCGTCCTAGTAAGTTTTGACATCGCTCGTCAGGAATCTGTTATTAGATTTTTGAAATTCAAAATGGCGGATTCATAATGGCGGATGCCAGTTAGCAGTTGCTGAAACGAAAAAAAATATGCATTATAATAATGAAAATATGTAGAGGAGTGAATTGAGATTAGTAATTGTGAATCAGACTTCTACAATTTAAAATGGTGGATTGAAAATGACAGATTTAAGATAGCGGATTCAGGATGTCCTTATAATAACAAAATGATAGAAATAATGGAAAAATATACCACAACGACTTTGACTACGTATGGCGATTTTCATCAATATTATCAGATTTTCCACTCCTTTTTTTGAAACCATCACTTGTTGAGATCGATTGAAATTACTTATCACGTAATATACTGATACTGCAATTGTTACCAAAACGAGAAATATTCATCACATGATAAACTCAAGTGATAATAACACATTTTGGTATTTCGAATTTATTTTGACACATTATATGGATATTCCTCAATTCGGCAACAGAATGAAAACAATGCTCTTCCCTAGTAAATAGCTCATATATATTATTTTTATCACCTGGTATCTTGATTGCACCAGTTGGAATCCATCCAACTGAATCAGTCATGTTGAATTCCAAAAATCTAATCATATGTCATTAATCATTTTAGCAATCTCCAAATCGTAATCAATGATGCCAACAACAAATGGATATATATTTGATTGCATAATTGATTGAATTAAAAACTTTTCATCGCCGTCCACCATATTAGATTGTTTAAATAAAATTTTGGTTTTATAGTCAGCGATTTCAAAAACCCACGTGTCCGTCCGAGAAAATTTGAGATTTTGTCCCCCATCTGCCATCTTGAATTTTTTAAAATCGGACTTCAATTTCGTAATTGGCCACCCTAAAACCTCAAAATAATGATGTTTGAACAACGACGAGTTTTTTTTTTTTGAGTCAGTATACTGGATTTCCCGTCCTTGTTAACACCAAACCAATTGTATCACAATTGTAATCGTCTAGCAAGAGACGAACGAAAAAAGTAGTAACAATATCGGTCATATGTATAAATAGTTTTAGTTTAGAACTTCGTTCTAAATCATTCTTTTAGAAATCATTCTACTATGTACAAGAGATGCTTTTCTTATGCCATTGCAAAGTATTATAATAAATTGTCAATTCATTTAAAATAACTAGACCCTATAAAATTTAAGAAAAAAATAAATAAAAACGTTTTTATTTATTGAAAATATGTTTTCTGATTTAAATTTAATAAAGTATTTATCAAACAGCTCTCTTTCTCTAAAATGGGAATATACTTTCGAAACTAGAGCTGATAAATTGCATATTTTTTGTTGTGTCCGTTGGGTATATTTCTGGACTTTCTTTACCTTATCCTTTTTCATCTTCATTTACATCAAATTTTATATATATCTTCATTTGCCTGTAAACAACAAACATTATATTTTTCTATTTTTCATTGATTACTAATATGAGTAATCTAATGAGGGATGTTGCAAGATGTAGGTACATTACATTTTCAAATGTAATTTTTTGGGTGAAGTGGAAGAGCCAATGCCCATAATGAAGCACTGAACTTTGCCTTTTACTATATTAAATATTGTTTATTTATCAATTTGTCAAATTATCATAAAATTGTAGTAACAAAGACATTTATTATTGTTATTGAATTGGCTTCATGTTAGTTACTCAGTTTTACCACCTTCAAACCGACAATATGATTAAAAAAAGATCGCAAATTTATGCAAACCTTTACGTCCTCATTCTATGTAACTACAGGATGCAGAATTCCTATAGTATACCGGGTGACAACGAAATCATTACACAAGGCGTCATTCAGTTGTCTTTAAAGTTAAAATTTGGAAATCGGGTAAAAGGGGTAAGTCATTGAGACGCACATTTTTCATTAAAAAACAATTGAATATCAATTCCGGTTTTCCCAAAAATGGACCCAAATCAAAAAATTTTAATGGAACTCTATATAATTTTACAGTTGGATAGACTTTAAAATTCCCTTTTCAATGACATACACAATTTGCATTTGTTTTCAAGATGGCGGCGAGAGAAGGTATTTTTCTTAAATCAATATGGCGGCATTAAGACGTAACCGATTAAGCTTCTGTCCAACAAACAGTTAAAACAAACAATAGTTTGAGGTTTTGTACTGGTTCTTTGCTCAAATTAAAAAAAAAAGTTTCTTTACGAAATGGGGTAGGTCCATTTTAAAAATATTTCGAAATGTCAATTTTTTTCCTAACGTTTCTCGAAAGTTTTTTAATTTGAGCAAAAAACAGTACAAAACCTCAAACTATTTTTTGTTTTAACTGTTTGTTTGACAGAAGCTTCATCGTTTACGTCATAATGCCGCCATATTGAATTTAAGAAAAATGCCTTCTCACGCCGCCATATTGAAAACAAATGCAACTTGCTGATATGTCATTGAAAAGAGAATTTTAAGCTGTGTAACTGTGTAAAAAAATTATAGGGTTCCATTAAAATTTCTTGACTTGGGTCCGTTTCCGAAAAAAAACGGATTTGATATTCAATTGTTTTTTCATGAAAATGTGCGTCTCAATGACTTACCCCTTCCACCCGATTTCGAAATTTTTAACTTTAAATACAACTGAATGACGCCCTGTATAATGATTTCGTTGTCACCCGGTATTTAAAACAAAAATAAGTAAAAACAAATTAATGAGCCATCAACACGTATCCAATAAATACATACTGTCGTATTATAACGGCATATTTTCGAGTTTTATGGACGTTATGAAACTACCTGAATATCCTTTAACTATTACTGTGGCAGAATAATTTATATTCTATTAAAACATTCAACGTTAGAACACATTTCTGTCTTTTTTTATAGTTTTAACACCAGCGAAAAGAACAGGAATTGAATAACAATGAAGACGAAATCGTCAAAAAATGGTGAAACTAGGATTGTTAATAAAAATAAAAAATATGCTATGCATATACAGTCATACAAAAAAGTCATAATATACTTAGTAAATATTGTTTTTTATTGGTACAGCTAATACTTAATTGTAATGAAATTAAACTTAATTCATGTGACATAAAGTATATACAATATATAAACATGTAGCATTAAAAAATACAGAAAAAAATAAACACGTGTATTAATAAAAATTAATAAACGGTAAAATGTAGGAAAGAGGCGACAAATAAATCATAATACACTGCTAAATAAAATTTGTATATTCTATATAATAACAAGCTTTAATATTTTTAATATGGCATATCCTTTAGCTTTAATTATAGCCTTGAGCCTCCGTGGCATAGAAGAGACCAATCTGTTGCATAATGCAGGGGATATTTGAAGCCACTCGGACTGTACAACTGCTTTAAGGTGTTGTTTATTAGAAATTTTATATTTTCTTACGCGATGTGTGAGTTCAGCCCATAAATTCTCGATCAGATTTATGTCGGGACTTTGAGGTGGTGTTATAACGTATGCCCTAAAAGTTCTGGCACAAAATATTTATAGCAGTTTTTTTTTAATGAATAGATTTATTGAAACATCAATTATTTATCATAAACTACATCTTAAAGCTTAACTAAACTATACTATCAAATTATGTGAAGCGGCCCATACTCCTCTAACAGACGCAACTTTCTTCGGATGTCTCTCATGAGGCCCTGGACGGAATTCAAATCAATTTCTCTCAATTTTTCAAAAAATCGACGTCTTAGTTGCTGTTCGTTTTGGGCTTCCCAGCCTCTGTCATAAACTTTCCGCGACAATAAAGCCCAAAAATCCTCTATTGGGCGAACCTGAGGCAAGTTAGGAGGATTAGCGTTTTTAGGAACAAAAGGTATGCGGTGTTGACGAAGCCAGTTTTGGGTATCTCTAGAGTAATGACACGATGCTAAGTCTGGCCAAAACATGATATCACCCTCAGCATGATGTTCTTGGACAAACTGGAGCAATTTGGAAAGGCAGTTCTCAATATACCCCTGACTGTTCAAAGCTTCGCCTCTCACTCTTCCCACAAAAGGTCGGGATATGCCACTGTTAGAAATTGCGCACCAGACAAGGATTTTCTCGGCAAATTTTGCTTTAGTCTTAAACTTTACATTGTTAGGGTATTCCTCTAGGTTATTTGTATAAAACCCATAATTTCCTTTCATTTCGGAGTTAGCCAAAGTGAAATACTTATAGTCGTCTAAAATAATGCTCTTGCCATCGGCAAAGTAGACCTGTCTCAGTTGACGGCAGCATCTTGGTATACGTAGAAGCTGCCCTTGAGTGTATTTTGGGCACTTACGTCTTTTTCGATATTTCAGACCATTCCTCTTCAATGTCAACGATGCCGTACTCTTAGAAGTGTCATATTGACGAGCCAGTCTCCTTGATGACATCCCAACTTGGTTTCTTGCTCTTCTTACCAACCGCTCTTCCCTCTGTGCAGTAAATACTCGTGGTCTTCCACGTTTTGGAAGGTTCAAACAAGGTATTCCCTGCTCTAACTCCGCTATTGTTCGATAAATGGTTCTGTGAGAAATATTTTCATTCTCCAATATTCGAAATATTTCAGCTTTGGGTACCCGCCCAACTAAGTTATAGATACTTTTTCTTATTTCTAATTTATACGACATTTGAAAGCATAAACTTCAAAATAAATAACCCTCGACTGACAGTCAACAAAGTAAACAATCTTTTGTTACCAAAGGCGACTTGATATTATTTCATTATTGTTAAGATTTAAGTTCATGAATTTTGTGCCAAAACTTTTAGGACATACGTTAAGTATATGGGGTACATTAAATACAATCCACTGCTGAACAATACGAGCAGTATGTTTTGGATCATTATCCTGTTGAAAGTAATAATGATCCAAAACATTTAGTTTTTGAGCACTATCCGCAAATTGTTTTTTAAAATATTCATGTACACATATCTGTCCATAATTCCAACATTAAGTACTAAATTTTCAACACCACTAGCACTGAAACAACCCCAGAGGTTAACGCTACCACCGCCTTTCACGGTAGGTGGCAAGTTTTCCTTATTAAGAGCAGTGCTTGATTTACGCCACCCATGCTGTTGTCGGGGAGGGTGAAATATCGTTAAGGATGTTAAGGATTAATTTTGTCTCATCCTTAACGATATTACAATTTTTTTCTGTATTTTTTAATGCTACATGTTTATATTTTGTATATACTTTATGTCATATGAATTAAGTTTAATTTCATTACATTTAAGTAATAGTTGTACCAATAAAAAACAACATTTACTAAGTGTATTATGACTTTTTTGTACGACTGTATAACATGTTACTTTAGTAACCTGCTGATATACTCATACTAACGAATTCAAGTACACCAACAAGTAGTAATATCCGCTGATAAGCAAAATATCTTGAATATCTAGAATAGCAACCTGAGACAGATCTCAGATTGCTGTTGAGATTGATAATGACCTCTAATTATTCTACAGGGTGCTACTTAATGTTATGTACACTTATTATAAGGTATGATTTCTGGACCAACAAGTCGACAAGCTATACATACATAGATAAACAAGTCCTAAAGTGTTTGGTTTTCGATGTACAGCGTGCTAAAGTTAATACATATACGTATGTATTTTTGTTTCTACTAAAAATTTCGAAAACATTTTGAGATAAATTAAATTTTGGTACATACATATTATCGTGGCTTAGAAATAGAAACACAGTTTTCCACCTGCAAAAATTTTTGTTTATTAAACCAGGGGCACAGCTACCTATTGCTAAACCCCAATACAGTTGTAACGAAACAAAATGTTACGCCACTAATTTTTTAAAAACGAGTTTTTTATTAATTACCATTCAGTTCGAAACAAAAAGGGTTTCTTTAATTTTTATACTCCAAAAGTTACTTCGTTATTATTCCTACTTCCAACGAAATATTCTTACTTCTAAACGGTAAATCCCGGAGTGGTTACTGGAACCTTCGGCGTAGAAACAAAAAACCAGGACGTTTTCCACGAAACACCGAACTACTATACTTTTCTCGACGCGTTTCGCCAACTAAGTTGGCATCTTCAGGAGATTTTTAATCTTTATTAAATTAATTAAATTTAATAATTTACTTTTGTAAATTGTAACCTAAACGTAACATTTGTCTATGTGGAAATGGAAACACATGTTTATCAGAACGAAGAGTGAACTGTTGGGTATTGGACCATTGTCCTTATTCATACTACTGTTACATTTTATGACATCTAAACTTTCAAAAGCATCCAACTGTCTACTGTTTGTTACATTTTTAATTAATTTTAAATTATTTTTGTGTTCTTTAAATCTAATAAAAATAGATCTTTTTCTTTCTTTAATTTATTTTCAGAATTATAAACCAAATTGATATCTAGTCCGCGGGTGAATTTAGCTTGATATGGTAACGAAACAAATTTCGAATTGTCAGTATCTCTACGAAAAGTCGTAGAATTGTACATGGCTCTCTTAAATACGCTTTCCTATTAACGTAGGTATATTTTAAATGGACTGAGTAACGATTATTGGCTATATCCTTAATTAAATTTTCCTCATGTTCAAACCTCTCTTTACTGAGGGGGAAACTTAACAAACGGTGAATTAGAAAATTAAAACTTGCCATTTTATGTTGAAAAGGGTGGTGTAAATCGTTGGGGATATATCTAAGAGTCGCGGTTTCTTTCCTGTATATATTAAACTTATTTTCACTATTTCTAATAACTATACTAAAAAAATGGTAGTTGTTCATTGCGTTCCATTTTATATGTAAATTTTATGGTAGGGAAACAGCTATTTAATGTAGTAACAAAATTATCTGAACTAATTGATTTTGTATCAAATACCGGGAAGATATCGTCCACGTACCTGAACCAGACTCTTAGATATATCCCCAACGATTTACATGGTAAACCACCACATCTATACGTTTTCAGGGACGCTGATTACGAATGCGAGGTCAGATTCACGTAATTCAAGATGGTGGATCCAATATGGTCGACATCGACAGGTAAATCTTGGAATATATTGATGAGATTTCGAAAATTTACTCTTTCTTGGCACAATCCATGGTTAACGACGAGGACGTAAAGAGCTCTAGCTCCAATTTTCATTTTCTTTTTTTTTTTTTTTTTTTACATTTTTGCTAAGTAATTTATTTTTTTCACACTTCTATTTATTTTGAATTCATTAAATCTGATAATAAATGGAAAAAGATAGAAAAGTGGCGATATAAAACTCTTTATATCGCCATCTTTGTGCTAAAAGAGTTAATTTTCAAAATACACATGGAAATTTTCGAAGATTTAGGTGTCGGTGTCGGCCATACTGGATCCGCCATCTTGAATTTCGCAAATCTAATGACGGAAAAAAAGTAAAGATGTGATGGTCTCGTTTCTTAAATTGCTGCACAAAATCTAACAGACCCGAAAAACGACAAAATTTTTTGGTTGTACATGGTTGATTACCGCAAGTCTTTGAGTTACAAGGTTATGAACAAAAATTAAAACGGGTAGCTAAAAATGGTTTAAAATCACTTCTACATATGTAATGAAAGCATGCAATGAAAACATACCATTTGGGTAGTGTTACTTGTAATACAATTTCTAAACAAAACGGTATCTATATGAGTGACCTCTAGCGAAAGACATGAATTTGCGCCAAAATGGGATCATGCGCAAATCAAATATGAATTTTGCAAATCAACGAGTGGCGCTTCTTACTAATCTCAAACTACATAACAAGGTACCTCGAGCAAAGAAGTGTGCTGCGTATTTTATTTTAAGGTTATTTTAGTTTTGTTTACTTAGTTCTTATTTCAATGTTTTCGCAATGCGCAAATCAAATATGAATTTTGCAAATCAACGAGTGGCGCTTCTTACTAATCTCATAAACTACATAACAAGGTACCTCGAGCAAAGAAGTGTGCTGCGTATTTTATTTTAAGGTTATTTTAGTTTTGTTTACTTAGTTCTTATTTCAATGTTTGCTATAATTATTATGTGGGGCGATAATCAAACGCTTCACAATTTATAAAAAGTTAATTAACTGATGCAAACATCTATAATTAAAAACTGATATGCAAGAAAGACCAAAACCTTGAGCATTAGAAAAATTAAAGTTTATTTTGGCAGCGGTCGGTTACACATATCCTAAAATTGAATTTAACTGTTTACAAAACGCATAATGATAGATATACCCAAACCTTAGCCTTCCATTTGCGTGTTACTATGACGAGTAAATTGTAAAAAAAAAACGTTAATATTATCATTTAAATAAGTACCTAGAGCATTTATACGTTATTTATATATTTATACACACGTTTCGCGAACCATGTTGACATCATCAGGAAATTATTGAAATTGGTTCTTTTATTTTATTCGTATCTGTATCATAAACGATTATTTCATCTCATTATAAGCTTTTAAATTCATAGTAGCTTTTTCAGTGTATCGTAAAGCTCAACTCACCGCAGAGTCAAGAACACACCGTATTATTTACTATAATTAGAACCACCTCTAAAGAAAGTATTTTAGTTTTTTCAGAAAACGAAAGCTACGCCCAATTAATTTCAAAGCTGACATCTAGAGAGGGCGTTAAAAGAAAAACGCATAAAAACCCTGACGTAAATCAAACAAATGAGGGCAAAGGTAACGTTTTATTTGTCAATTCATTAAGGCGAAATAAAAGGCGCTATTTTTAAATCCCCTTAACATCAGCGGGAGCTGAGCGTTAGACACTTACTTTTTTACGGTCTGACACCCCTTTACAGAAAAACTTTGAGGTAACTATTTTATACTATTTTTAAACTGTTCTCTATTAATAAATAGTAAAATGTACATGATTATTTTGAGACTTGCAAACAATCATAGTATTTCCCTAGTGAGTTTAATTCGAGTATTTCCCTAGAGTTTGGTTCAGGTATGTGGACGACATCTTCGCGGTATTTGATACAAAAGCAATTAGTTTAGATAATTTTGTTGCCAAATTAAATAACCGTTTCCCTACCATAAAATTTACATATGAAGTGGAACACAATGAACAGCTGCCATTTTTAGATGTATTAGTTATTAGGAATAGTGAAAATAAGTTAGAGTTTGATGTATATAGGAAAGAAACCGCGACTCTTAGATATATTCCCAACGATTCACACCACCCTTTTCAACATAAAATGGCAAGTTTTAATTTTCTAATTCACCGTTTGTTAAATTTCCCCCTCAGTAAAGAGAGGTTTGAACATGAGAAACAATTAATTAAGAATATAGCTAAGAGTAACGGTTACTCAGTCCATTTAATAGATAAGTTAATAAGGAAGCATACATTTAAGAGAACCCTGTACAATTCCACGACCTTTCGTAGAGATACTGACAATTCGAAATTTGCTTCGTTACCATATGAACCTAAATTCACCCGCGGACTAGATAAGATTTTTAAAAATATTAATATCAATTTGGTTTATAATTCTAAAAATAAACTACAGACGCTTTTGGGTAACCCCAAAGACAAAATCAACAATAACGAAAAGTCAGGAATATACGAAATAAGTTGTAAAGATTGTGATCAAAAGTATATTGGGCAAACAAAAAGATCTATATTGACTAGATTTAAAGAACACATGGCTCATTTGAAATATGGCAGAACTGAAAAATCTTGTGTTGCCCAACATGCTTTCTACAACAACCATAGGATAGATATAAATAATTTAAAATTAATTAGAAATGTAACAAACAGTAGACAGTTGGATGCTTTTGAAAGTTTAGAAATCATTAAGTGTAACAATAGTATGAATAAGGACAATGGTCCGATACCCACCAGTCCACTGTTTGCTCTGATAAACAAAGACAGTTACGGTTCAGTGAACCGTGGCAACAAATTTGGTATAAATAGTGCAAGTGTGTAGGCTAGAATTTAGTTTTAATCTTCTCCTGAAGATGCCAACTTGGTTGGCGAAACGCGCGTCGAGAAAAGTGTAGTAGTTCGGTGTTTCGTGGAAAACGTCCAGTTTTTTGTTTCTACGCCGAAGGTTCCAGTACCCACTCCAGAAACAATCATACTTGTTTGCAAGTTGTTTATCATAAAAACCTATACTATGCATGTTACCAAAGACGCTTTTAAACGAGTGCAGTGATACCACCGCACAATTACATTGGAGTAAAGCTGCAATGGAATGTTGTAACGAATTTTATATTTCGCGCTTGTTATTCGTTGGTATGCAGTTGGCAGCAGATACGAACTTGCGTTATATTTATATTAACATTTTTCGGCAGTTTGAAATTATCTGAATTTTACATCGGTTTGAATTGTGGTTTGTGTCTTTTTTTGAGCTTTAAACTGTTATGGTGCATTGACAAATTGTTATTTCTAGCAGGAGAAAAGTGTTATAGTTGTCAGTTTCATTTGCGAAATGCCAAAACAATTTAACAGCCGCTGCCAAGAATTAGTAGCATCTTTGATACGCTCTTTGAACAAGAACGAGACAACAATGGTCCATTGCTACCATTAAAAGCTGTTGGCAGCATCGGCGTAGCTAGCCTCAGTTTTCGGGGGGGGGGGGCATGGCCCCAGTACGTTGGAAAAAACAATTTTAATAGGCAAGGATTGCTTCAGGGTCGTAGTTAGATCGCTAGAGGTGTCAGGGGCCTAACTTTTTATAGCCAAGGCATGACTTAAATATTTGAGAATCGGACAAAGGGACACCCGGAAAAAATAAAGGTGCGCCGGCAGGCGCCAAAATAGCGCCGCAGACAAAAATTTTTTCAACATTTCGAGGTCACGCGTTTTCCTGGCATTTCAGAATTTCAATGAAAAAATCGTTTATGCAAAAATATAGACTTTCCCAAGATTAATTTTTGAACTTTGATCCGGCCATAAAAATAATAAACCTTGGCCGGGGGCTCACCGAGAAAGTTAAGGTGCTTGTGTCTATAGAAAATGATCACACTGGCGCACTTTTCGAAAAATAAATAAATGGAATGGAACAATGGAATGTTTTAATAACTCTATCTAGTTTTACAAAAAACAGTAAATATTTATTAGATTTACGTCTTTATTTTTAGAAGTCTTATGTCGGCGTTTCAGTCTTTCTTCAAGAAGTTTCATGTCTTATATGAAATTTCGGCCTGCCAAGGCTCCGCCCTGATCCGCCCCCACCTGGCTACGGTCCTGGATTACACGTTCTTCTACATACTTATATAAAATAAGATTATTCTATGAAAAATATAAGTAATTTCAGATACTACGTTTTTTTTATACGCAGTTTTTTTATTCGAATGTTTTTATTAGAATCTTAGAATCTTCCAAAGGGGGCCAGAGGTACATCAGGGGGGGGGCAGGCCTCCCCTGCCCTCCCCCTAGCTCCGCCGATGGTTGGCAGTAATTTATATATATAAAATTAAAATATTTAGTTAAAACTACAGCCGAATACATTCTTCTAGTTTGTAGTAACAGCCCTAAACTTGAATGTTTCTACGGTTAGCTCTATTTCACAATCAAAATAACTAAAACTAAAAAACAATGAAGTTTTAAAATCACCTAGAAAGCGTAATCCCACCAAGATGGTTACAAATACTGTAGCATACAAGTCTTATTCGTAACATTTACATTAATGTTAAGTTAATTATAAATTAATATTTGTAATGTGCGCTATAAAACTTGGCAAAACGCGTGTTTGACGACATGGATTTATTTATATAAGAAACAGCACTACAATTTTCAACAAAAATGAGATTACTTCCACTATTGTTTCAAAAATTTTAAAACCATATAATTAATGTTATGTTGTATACTACAGTAGATACAGATGAAAACTGTTTCTAAAAGTGAAAATAATTTCTGCTTTGCAATATTTTTCTGCTGGATTTTCATCTAAAACTAAAGTTACATTGGCAGCGGCAAACGTACCACAAGTCACAGCCCCACTTGACCTCATTGACTTTGTTGACCCCAATGGTCGAAATGACCCCATATATCCTAATGATCCTATTGATTCCAATGATCCCAGGACCCCAGTGATCACATTGCCACCAATGAATGATCTTATTGACTCCAACGATCCCATGATTCCAAGATCCCACCGCTTCAACGATCTAAGTAACCCCAAAAATTCCATGAGCCCAATGACCCCATTTACTTCCATGACTCCACTACGACCCATTAGCACCAGTGACCTTAATGACCCAATGGATATGAATGGAAAATCAGACCAGAGATATAATAATGTGAAAACTCGCAAATGAATTCTTCCACATTAAAAACCTAGAAAACGACATGTCGCATTTCACACTAAGATAGAACCCCACTGGCCTCCCTCCCCCCAATGGTATCTACAACAAACACCATCTTCAAGCAAATGAAAATTGACTTGGCCATTATTCAAATCATTAATAAATTCATTATGTATGTGTTTTAACCGCTTTTTTGACATTTTTCTTATATTTATAGTTACCTCGTTACCTGTATCGAATTTTGCATCATTTGCGAATTACCTTTACACAAGGAATAATAGTACACTAGAACCCCTCTTAATTCACCAAATCCGTGCATCATCACCTCGCTTAAGTAGCGAAATTTAGTCTCGCTTAAGTCGCGATTATAGTACTATATAAAAGTACTTTTATGTAGTGCTGTAGTCGCGATCATAACGTCACAGCACTTGTTATAACGAAAAATGAGCCAACTGAACAAAAAAATAAACGTAATTATACCCAGTCGTGCGTGACAAAGTTCAATTTTCCACTTGAATGAATATTTTAAAGGTTAAATATTTTTAAAAGACGCCTAACCTATTTTAAAGGTTAGGTGTCCATATTTAATGTATTACACAATCATTTTTTTCAATAAAAATTGTATTCATGCGAGAATCCAATTTCCAAACGTAGTTCTAAAACTTTTTACAGGCGGCGACTTAACCGGGACGGTTTCGTGACATAATAGGGGGAAACGTGGTGAAATAAGAGAGGATGTGAATTAAGCGAAGGTGAGTTAAGAGGGGTTTGAGTGTATTACCCCCTATTTACATATCAACCTCCAAAGTGATTAAGTTCAAAATTAGCTCCAGACGTTGTAATGGTTCATAAGTATTTTATATTTGAAGTCGAACGCTTAAAACGTTCTCTAGTTATCGTGTGTACAAAAAAATGTGAATAGGCAGACAGACATTTTCAAACTTAAATTTACTTTTGGCTGAAACTTAAAATCTCAACGTTTCAGAACACTGGGCCATTTAGCCTATAAATTTTTTTTATTGATACCATATTTCCACTCCACTATACTTCATACAAAATAAATAAATGCATGTCGTTAAACACGTGTTTAAATTTCAGACTGAACTTTTAGACTAGCCTAGGAATGTTAGACTAGCAAATGGACGGATTATTTTTGTTTTGTAACACTCTTGGTAGGATTAAGCTTTCTAGGTGATTTTAAATGTTCATTTTATGTTACTGTTTTTGTGAAAGTGAATTAAACCAAAGAAACATTCAAGTTTAAGGCTGCTTCTACATTCTAAAATAGTATATTGGACTGGTTTTCATTAATATTTTAATTTTATATTTTCAAATACATTTCTAACAACTGTTAAGGGTAACAATGGATCATAATTGTCTCGTTGTTTTTAAAAATACCATATCAAAGGTGCCACTAACTCTTGGCACCAGCTGTTTAACTGTTTTGGAATTTCACAAATGGAAGTCTGACTATAACATATTAATTGTTCTAAAAATAACAGTTTTTCAATGCAAGATAAAAGTTTGAAGCTCAAACAAGATCCAAACCACCAATGTAAGGCTCATATAATTTCAGACTGTCAACAAATGTCAAGAAAAACAACACGGCAACTTCGGAACTGCTGCCAACTGCACAAAAACGAATATCAAGCGCGAAATTTAAATTTCAATAAAACATTCCATTCTAGTTTTTATGTCAATATAGCTGAGTGGTGGAGTCACTGCACACATTTAATAGCATCAGTACGTGCATCGGTTTGTATTTTATACAAAGTATATGTAGATGTGGAAATAAAAACAGAAAACGTTTCGTTAGATCAGAAATGAATTGTACATACCTGTATGTATTGAATGTAAATAAAATTAGAATGTATACAAAAAAGTACTGCGGTATTTATAGAAATTCAAACACATATTTATATAGACATCCAAAAAAAAAACGTGATCAACTCTGGCTATGAACGAGTGAGATAGAAATAGCGGTCATGTCTAAGCTTTTCGGTTATGTCAAACTTTTGACAAGTGGCTGTCACAATTTGTAAAATAAACAATGTCTGTCATATGATGTGACAGTCTTGACAAGTAAATAAGGTTATAAATTCGATTAAGAATAAAAATACGTCTTTTTTTTCACGGCCAACTTTGATGACGTTTTTTTTTATGTCTCTATATATGTGCATACATACATATATGCCTTCGCTGAATAACAATCGTCAGTGACGTGCATCTGTTTTTATTTTATACAAAGTATATGTAGATGTGGAAGTAAAAACAGAAAACGTTTCGTTAGATCAGAAATGAATTGTACATATGTATTGAATGTAAACAAAATTAGAATGTATACAAAAAAGTACTGCGGTATTTATAGAAATTCAAACACATATTTATATAGACATCCAAAAAAAAACGTGATCAACTCTGGCTATGAACGAGTGAGATAGAAATAGCGGTCATGTCTAAGCTTTTCGGTTATGTCAAACTTTTGACAAGTGGCTGTCACAATTTGTAAAATAAACAATGTCTGTCATATGATGTGATAGTCTTGACAAGTAAATAAGGTTATAAATTCGATTAAGAATAAAAATACGTCTTTTTTTTCACGGCCAACTTTGATGACGTTTTTTTTTTGATGTCTCTATATATGTGCATACATACATATATGCCTTCGCTGAATAACAATCGTCAGTGACGTGCATCTGTTTTTATTTTATACAAAGTATATGTAGATGTGGAAGTAAAAACAGAAAACGTTTCGTTAGATCAGAAATGAATTGTACATATGTATTGAATGTAAACAAAATTAGAATGTATACAAAAAAGTACTGCGGTATTTATAGAAATTCAAACACATATTTATATAGACATCCAAAAAAAAACGTGATCAACTCTGGCTATGAACGAGTGAGATAGAAATAGCGGTCATGTCTAAGCTTTTCGGTTATGTCAAACTTTTGACAAGTGGCTGTCACAATTTGTAAAATAAACAATGTCTGTCATATGATGTGATAGTCTTGACAAGTAAATAAGGTTATAAATTCGATTAAGAATAAAAATACGTCTTTTTTTTCACGGCCAACTTTGATGACGTTTTTTTTTTGATGTCTCTATATATGTGCATACATACATATATGCCTTCGCTGAATAACAATCGTCAGTGACGTGCATCTGTTTTTATTTTATACAAAGTATATGTAGATGTGGAAGTAAAAACAGAAAACGTTTCGTTAGATCAGAAATGAATTGTACATATGTATTGAATGTAAACAAAATTAGAATGTATACAAAAAAGTACTGCGGTATTTATAGAAATTCAAACACATATTTATATAGACATCCAAAAAAAACGTGATCAACTCTGGCTATGAACGAGTGAGATAGAAATAGCGGTCATGTCTAAGCTTTTCGGTTATGTCAAACTTTTGACAAGTGGCTGTCACAATTTGTAAAATAAACAATGTCTGTCATATGATGTGACAGTCTTGACAAGTAAATAAGGTTATAAATTCGATTAAGAATAAAAATACGTCTTTTTTTTCACGTGCAACTTTGATGACGTTTTTTTTTGGATGTCTCTATATATGTGCATACATACATATATGCCTTCGCTGAATAACAATCGTCAGTGACGTGCATCTGTTTTTATTTTATACAAAGTATATGTAGATGTGGAAGTAAAAACAGAAAACGTTTCGTTAGATCAGAAATGAATTGTACATATGTATTGAATGTAAACAAAATTAGAATGTATACAAAAAAAGTACTGCGGTATTTATAGAAATTCAAACATTCATTTATATATGTACATACATATATGCCTTCGCCGAATAACAATCATATTTAATCTTTTCCGTTGCCAGAACGCCAAAATACGAATTGAAATGGGTTCCCAACCGGAAACGCGGACGAATAGATCATGTACCGTGATTATGTAGTTTTTAAATGCCGGATGTCTAAACACCATAATCACTACACTTACGCTCAGGTGTCGAGTCAAAAATACAGAGTAAGACAAAATAAAATAAAGACGCCTAGTCTTTAGAGTGTCACCAAATGTGTGAGGGTTTTTCTACTGCTCTTAATCAGAGGCGTCAGTAGTGGGTCGCATTTCCCAATCCGTTTTCCCCAATTGCCATATTTCCCAATAATGCTTTTTCCCAAAAACTTTATTTCCCAGTAATTATTTTTCCCAATTGCTTTATTTTCCGATTATTTTTTTCCTCCAATTATTCAATTTTCCTTTTAATAAAAAAATTATATTTTCTGTTTCAATAAACTTTCTACTTCTACTGTCAAATGTTTTTGAAATCTGTCACATTGGTCTTCCGTAATCCGTTTCTTTTGCCGTCGTTATGGCTGAATTAATTAAATCAAGGGGAAAAGGCCACTTTCTGCACACTGACGGTTATTTATATTACAAACATTCAGAAAGCGGTGGTAGCGAATATTGGAATTATATAATTGGGTAATATAATAATGAAACGCTTTTTTTCTTGGTAAAAGCGTTGATTACAACTGTCAAATTAAAATCACCCTCTAAATACCGCGGTCTAAATATCACCCGGTATATCACTTTGATCTTCACTGGACTACGTTCCAATTCAAACTGAAACTTGGGGGCTCGCTGTCATGCTTATATACACCATTGGAAGCCTCTGGAACAATCTTCTAGCTGCGTTCGACTAGCCGAGAATCTTTATATTGTTCTAGTATTTTCCAGATTTTATCTTGCAGGCCCCAGATGTTTTGATGGTAATAATCTCGTATAGGCAACCAACAATACATCGATGTTTTGCTGGTAGAATATGTCACAATAATATAATATGGAATTATATAAATAATGTATATATAATATATGTACATTTCTAAATCGCGAAATTTTGTAGAACAGCACTGTGTAGAAAATTGTAAAAAATAAAAATTTTCTAGAAAATTAGTCATTGGAAAAATTAAAAATAAATTAAAAAATTTGGGTAAAATAGTCTTTGGGAATTTCGGCTTGGGAAATATGGATTGGGAAATTCGGATTGGGAAATGTGTACCCCATTCATAGACGTCTAATACATAGGTGCTCTAGACCTGTACATGGTTGCCAACTTTTTAGAAAACCATTTTCAGGTTTTCGAAATAGAAAATCCGGGACATCAACTCGTCATGCAGGACGCAGTGGTTTTCTGAAATTTTAATGTTTTACTGCTAATTTAAGGATGATTATAATTATTTTAGTCCAAATATATAAATCCAGTTTTTTTTAAACCATAAAATATCACAAACAATGATGTCCAGGGTCCGGAAATGTGCCCGGTAACGCAGGGCTCGCCACTATACAACTCTATGATAATGAAAATTTAAACCGTATTTTTTAAGCGTCTTGTACATTATATATGCATGTACCTATTTCGTTCCCGTGCTACATACGGCATTGAGCCCTTCCCTAACACTCTCCAGAGCCCGCGTGTGCGAAGTAGTACGCTATCCCCATTCGTCCCCCAGTCGTCGCGGAAACGCGGATAACCACTCGGATTAGTGTTGACTGATTTATTCAAGATCTGGGGGGGGGGTACAATTCATTAAACAGTACATAAACTTTGTCTTGGGATCTCTGCATATCTCGATACCCCCTCATTATTAAAAAAATCTTTGCTTCTCACTCAAGCGATCAATTATTTGCTTATAAATCGTAAAAAAGCAAAAGAAATAATAAATTATTGAATACAAATACAGAATATAAAAAATTACGTCTGTTATGACTTAAACGTCACGAATACACTTAACTTCACAAGTACTTTGATTGTCTTTTTTTATTAGTGTCAAAGTTAACTTTCAATGTGTTTTTTTACGAAAATTTCTTTAACGTAACCATATCTAATTTTTCGTGTAGAATAAAGACAAAAGGCTGCTCTTTCAGATATTGAGAGAAAACCTACGGGTTTTCATTTAAAAAAATAAAGTTGGTCTCCATAACAACCAAAATCGAAAAGACATAAATATTTAATGTTGTCATGATTTTTTTCAAATTCAACCCTATGGCTTGTGACCCCTCATTGTAAAGCTGGTGGAAAGAGGAATCCAACGCACTGATCAAATTTTAATTTTTAGTATGTTTGTAGGGTTGCATACAATTAAAACGTAATTTTATAGTTTAATTTATTTTTAACGCAACAATTTCGTACTCAAAATGTGTGTTGTTTAGTTTTGGAATGTAAACCTTACTTTTCATATGTCCCCACAAAAAATTCCAAGCAATTTTTTACCACAACTGATATTTGTTATTATTGCTAGTGTTTTTACACGGCCGCAAAGAGTAATTTAGTTTGTATGCTGTATTCAGAGTTTGAAACGAAGTGTTATTTCAAATTGGTGAAAATGTCTTATTTAACTGAATCACTAAAAATCGAAATTTTGATGATGATTGGATATGGTGATAGGGCGTGAACTCAATGCGAAGTTGTTCGCTTGTTTCGAGAAACGCATCCTGACTTGCCACCACTAAATCAAGGTACCATTAGTAAAATTGAGGCACAATATCGAGAGATGGGTCATGTCAGGAAAGTACCGAGTAAGAGGCAGGCTGTTGGTGATGACGACACGAAGTTGAATTTGTTGCTTGCTCTAGAAGAAAATCCAATCACTCCAGCCCGTCAACTGGCCCGTGATAGTAATCGTAATCACAAAACAGTTTTAAAAATACTTAAATATGAGAAAAAACACCCATATAAAATGCAAGCTGTTCAAGAGCTACTTGAAGATGATCCAGATCGACGAGTGGAATTTTGCGATTTATTGATGACTTGTATTGATCAAAACCAGTTATCTTTAGAGTGGATAGTTTTCTCTGACGAGGCTACTTTTACATTAAATGGGCACGTAAATCGCCAAAATTGTCGTTACTGGGCTGAATAGAACCCCCATTGGATGAGGGAACTTCATACTCAGCGCCCACAGAAAACTAATGTGTGGGCCGGAATAATACAAGATAGAATTGTAGGACCATTTTTCTTTGATGACACTTAATGGAGCAAGATACTTGCGTTTACTCCAGCACGAACTAATGCCAGTGCTATGTCATTTATTTCCAAACCCCTTAAACCCTAACTTGACCGACGAGAGGTTATGGTTTCAGCAAGATGGGGCCCCACCACAATATGGTGCCATTGTTCGTCAGTATCTGGACAGAATTTTTCCCGGTAGGTGGATTGGGAGGCGAGGGTAATATTGAGTGGCCAGCAATATCTCCAGATCTTACACCACTGGATTTATTTTTGTGGGGACATCTTAAAAGTAGGGTTTACATTCAGAAACCCTACAACATAGCAGATCTGCAGAAAAGGATAAGAGAGGAAATCGGAAAAATAACACCGCAAATGTTGCATAATGTAAGGGACGAAACCTACCACAGACTGGGATGCTGCCAACAAGTGAATGGTGCACATTTTGAACAATTGTTACGTTGAAAATAAATTTAATTTTTAAATTGTTTTAATTGTATGCAACCCTACAAACATACTAAAAATTAAAATTTGATCAGTGCGTTGGATTCCTCTTTCCACAAGCTTTACAATGAGGGGTCACAAGACATAGGGTTGCATTTGAAAAAATCGTGTCGAGGGTGGTTTCAGCCACCCCTGAAGGGCTATATTTTTCATATTACTTGCAAAATGTAGGTAAATACATTTAAAAGTTGACGTGTCTCGGGAATTTTTTGAAAAATCATTCACCACCCCGCTAGCGAATATATTCCAGTTAATGTCTCCACCGTGTATATTATTATTATATTGTTAGGAGTCTTCTGCTGTCCGGATATCATAAACTACCTACCACAGGAGCGTTTGTACTGGAATATTGATGAAGAAACTATTAGTTAATTGGACCTCACAAGATATACAGTCCGGCATTATTTACTTTGACCTCAGTCTGTAGTAAATCATCGACCATACTTTATTATAGTTGACATGATATAATTAAAAAATGGCTTATTTAAATAGTAACTGCTTATATTTTTGAAATCAGAAGACTAATATCTTCTATTTAATATTTTTCATTTCAGGTAATAATGCGTATGTATAAAGTGTTCAAACAAACTAAGCTTAGATCATTTTTCCGATTTTACGTTAATTTTATTTTTCCAAAAGCAGTTTCTTATAGCTCGTAAGAAGTTTTACAACTTTCGTTTGAAGAGTTGTTATTTTCAAATGAAGTTTTACTTTTTTTTCAAAATCTCCAAAAGAAAATACACCAGAAGCCGCATTAATTATAAGGAAAAGGCTCTGTGCCCATGTTTAAAAATACTTTTTTGATTGATATCACTTTTGAACCACGAACTTCTCTAACGCAGAACACACCTTTTTCGAGTTGACGCGCCGCCACTGCTCTTAATCCATTAGAATTCTTACGGGTGACTTGTAGAATTACGTGTATATATAACCAGTGTTTCCGGGGACAAAAACTCTACCTCATCAGCACTACCGGTGCTTTGATGTTGACACCTTAATGATTGTCTTTTAGACGGATGGTCTGAACTGTATATTTCCGGTATTTTTTAAGAGGTCTGGTGTACTACGTAAATAACTGCATGCGACCCTACTACACACGAGTATATGAAAGGCGCTCCTAAGGGATGTGTTTGTGTTTGTTCTAGGAGGTATCCTTACGGAAAAATAGGAGGAGGCAGTAAAAAAATATTAAGAAGTATAACCTAACGTACCCTAACCTAACCTATAACTAAGGTTCGGAAAAGTATTCTGTCATGCAGAGCCGGCACTATACCTATACAACTCTACGATAATTAAAGTATAAACCGTATTTTTAATCGCATATGTCTTGCCTCTGTATACCCACGCCACTGTCCGTGCGTAGAATTTTATCCAGAACGAAGGCTTCGCGGGAACCCAGGACTTCGTAATACATTTTCTTCGTAAGACAACGAGCTATTCCGATAGCGACCTGCCGGCGTGGCGGTGTAAACGGGTCGACCGCCGCATTAAAAACAATTTTTTTGTCGCGAATTATTCACTTGTGAATTCGTGTACTGTATCTACATATTACCTGATTTTGTGTGGATTTCTGCAATAATGGCACAGTCGTTATCATTTGTGAATAGACTTAAAAAGATTATTGAAAATTACAAGGATTTTACAATAGACGGATCACATATTTTATGTATTCCTTAAATCGTCGATATATGTATATTTCGTGATCGCCAATAGTGTAAAAGACATTTAGATCAAAAAAATATACCTGGTACGATTAGAAAAGAGGAATTCTGGTTCAATTTGTGCATAATGTTTTGCGAATGTAGCCTTGCGTGGAACGTGGTCGACAATATTTACTTTTGCGACGTTTTTTTGACAAATATGTATCCGATTTTCCATTTCATAGTAGCCATACATAGCGGAAAACATATTTACAGAAGACATATCAACGTGTCATGGGAAATATCAAAGAAGACATACATACGTAATAAATTTATGAGGCTAACAGTGGACGAAATAACAGATTTTGCGATAATAAGGTCGTTAATGCCCCCGATATTGATGGCTAAAAAACGGCTTTTGCAAACAATGGCTAAAAGTATAGAAATTGTAGTAACATGTGTATTGTCCTCTGTAGATGTAAACAATAATAATGTACTGCTGTTAGTGACAACAAAAAACTGTTAGTAATTCAAACAACTGTGCGAAATTCATGAAAATAATGTGCGTGGTGAGTCGTCATCTGTCCATGTGAAACTATTTGGAATTTGCATCTTTAACTTCAGTAGATGTGGAACGATCATTTTTGAGAGAATAAATGCAGAGAGACTATTGGTCGAGGCAAAGTATGCTCAAGCAATGAGGACGGTCGGTGTTTCTGAATGACACAAGCAATAGGTACATACATACATACATATGTACCATACATACATTATTAACACATTTTTACTCCTGTCTTTTTGATCTCCCATACGTCATGTTCCGTCAATAACATGACGGATTACGAGTCCAGCCCTGCGTTACAGCACACGTTCAGAACCCTACCTATAACCTAACCTAACCATTCCGTAAAATATTAATTTTTAAACTAAACATTTCACTGATTTATTGTATAGTGTTACACGTGTTATAAAAGAAGTCAATTAAAACTTTACTTATTTACGTACATATATTTATAAATCTAATGCATTAGCAATCAATATTCCGAAGACCGTTGTCTTCATTGCCATCTGAACAAGATCCAGTATTACTGATGATTTCTGTGATGCCCCAGTTCGAAATATGATAATTTCCAAATTATAATTACCGGGTAGGCAGGTAACCACCTTATTTTAGGACGAAATGTCTCTGGACTGATTTATGTATGGTTTCATTCGCTGAACACATGCTGAAATAGTGTCAAAATTTGACTTTTAGATCACCTGGCTGTTTATATAGCCGTATTCGATTTACTCAGATATTTGCTAGTCTGAAAACTATTCAAAATAACTCAATATTCTCTCATGTCATATACGTAAATATAACCTAATTCTCTCACTTACCGTATATACAGGGTGAGTCAAAAAGCATGGACCAGCACTAAATTGGAGGTACTAGACACCAAAATATTATGATTGAGCTCAACATGCCTTATACCAATGTCGCTGGTTTAATTCACAGTTTGGATCGTGCATTTCTTTTTTCAAAATTCTACAAATGGACGATTGGCTTGGCCCCGTTGGCGCACTTAACCCAGGAGTACTTAGACCTGGATTTTCCGAAACAAGAATTAAAATTTCATCTTCCTGATCCACCTGATAGTTTTTGGAGTACCATGGTTACTTTTTGAGCGAAAAGATCCAGTTTTGCCTAAGCGGTTGTAAAGATAAAAGTTTATGATTAGGTTGCCTTCTATTTGGGTATAATTGTAGATATCGTCGGGTCGTCTCATGTCCGTTAAAATTTGCCTGAGCAAAAATACAAATCATATCACGCATCTCACTTTTAGAAAAATGCTTATGTCGTGGTATTTCTGATTACTAGCTAATTCTCTTGCACAAATAATAATATCAACACGCACGCAAAATCGCCTAATAATTTAATGGTCTGTAAATTTGACAAATGTTGACACAAGCCCACTTACAATTAGAAAAAATATAGCAATATCAGCGCTGATACAGTGTTACGCAAGATGGTGTTACTCAACAGATAAAAAAATATGTTTTAATTTACCTAATTCACCATAATATGGTGAAACTAGCGCATCTCTAGGAGCAACGTCAAAATAAGCTTTAAATTCGTAATCCTCGCACCAAAAAACTACGATACTAGATATTACGACAATAAAATTACGAATTTTCAGATTTACACTACTTTTTGTCTAGTATCTCCAGTTTAGTGTTGACCCATTCTTTCTGACCCATCCTGTATAGTGCATTCGCAGTAGTAAATAAAATGAACAAAACAGTCACGAATTTCTTTCAGAAACATTGCTTGAACACGTCAAAAAATACACATGAACTGTAATTTTTTGATACTTGAATTGCTTCACTACTTATCAATGATAGAACTATCGTATAATGAGAAAGTTGAAATAATTTTAATTCATGGCGGAGATTGTATAAATAGAGCTACTGTAGAAATTGTTAATGCTAGACATCCTAAAAAATTTATTTTCCAATCAACAGTCGGCAAAATGGCATAGTATGCATTGCAATGGCAGACTTTATACGGCTTTGAAGCGTTTTAAATGTTTTCAGATTAGTTAGTCACGGCAGTGAATCAAAAACTTCGAAAAGATAAAATTTTTTAGATATCCAAATGTTTCGATCAAAATCGGCATATAGGCGTAAAATGGCATAAGGAACATAACTTCTACGTGACATTTTTCGAAGTATTAACAATTTAGGCCATTTTCTAAAGATTTTTTTTGGAAAATTACGAATTTAACAGTTGTCAGATGTTACCTGTCGACTTGAAATGGTGCATTTTAAGTTATTTTTGAAGCAGAAGTGATTGTCACCAAAAGTTTTTATCAAACCCTAATATTATAAAAATTCTCATATGGTTCCAAATTTATGGTGGACACTGTATAAATAGGTATAGTCCTTCTACTTTTAATTGAAAATGATAAATACGCCTGGGGAACAAAAAAAAGCGGTGCAACTTTATGGGCGTGTTGCATGGGCGTGCATATATCTTATAAATTCGAAAATTGTGAAATATATTTTTTTTCATTTAAATCAATATAGGATATTAAAATTAGCCTGCATACAAAACTCTTAATATTTGTAATATAATTTGCTGTAAATAATGCTCATTTAGCCAGACAATCTCAAAAAAGTGTCTGTGTTAATAAACCTTGCTGAAATACACGTCACTGGCGTCTTAAACAAGTAGAATTACCAAAGTCGTAAATCATTTTAACGACGTCGTAAAAATTTTATGGCACAATGGACCGAATAAGTATTTAAGGAGTATTAGATACAAAGCAATCCAATAGTATACTGGATCGGCATTCGCAGGGCATTTCGCTGCTGCCGGCAGCTCAGGCGTTGCCGGCTCTACAAAATTTTCTTAAGTATAGTAATATACATAAAGTTGATTTAATTTATAATTATTTTTTCCAGCAATTTTAAACGCTTAATTTTAATGCTAACTTCCAAACTAGCTTTCTAAGAACGTCACGACGACGAAATTTAGAATGAGTTGGCGCATTTTAAAGTACCTGATGGTACTAAACTTTGTCTAAAATTTTTTTCGAAAAAAAAACAATTATTATAAACCATCAGGTACTTTGAAATGCGCCAACTCATTTCTGTGATCTAAATAGTTGGAAAATCCGTGACACGTTTCACAAATTTTTACTCATAATTTATGTCTAGTCTAGTCCCTTCTGAGGTTGGGATAAAGTTTTTATGAAGCTACCTTTACACAGCCCTCTTAACAAGCAAAACCGGCGTTGTCGAGATACCGAAAATCTCGTACCGTGAAAATACCGTGAGCTATTATTCGTGCGGGTTCGAATCCCACCTGTCACAGAGTTTGGTTGTGTGTCCTACGTATTTTTAATGTGTACTCTCCCTCAGACACTATCGCAGTGATTCCTAGGGGGAGAATGTCAATTGCTGTAATGTGAATTTAATTTCTTTTATTTTATTTTGTTTAGATGAGGTTTTCCCAAATCGTTGAATATGATGAAGGGGACCAATTGAGTGTCCAGTCCGATCGCCAGATCTGACACTCCTAGATTATTTTTAATGGGGATACTCAAAATAGTTTACTTTTTGAGTTTACTACGTTACTCGTCCCATAAACTTGGATGGTTTGAAAGTAACAATTCGTCAAGAAATACGACGCATACCTCCAGAAGTGATTAATAATGAATAGATTTTTTGAGCGTGTTGCGTGGTGTCAGGCGGTAGATTGAAAATAATTGTTTTGCTATTTTTTCATTTCATTGCTAGTGCTTTTAGGTCGATTTTTTTTAAATGTCGTGTAATTTTCGATATGTGATCGATATTTATCTTAATGTAAGTCAAAACATGTGCTCTTCCAGGTCCGTCATATGAAATAGGTCTTTTTGACTTTATCTTAATTTCGAGGTTATTAAAGTTAAGGAAAGCTGAATTTATATTTCATACCAGCATCAGAGTTTTTACAATAGCTGTTACGAGTTAAAAAAGAAAAAGAAAAACATATAGAAAGCATAAAATCAGCTTATATTACAGGGTGGATCACAAGGAATTATACATAGTACAACAGCAGATTGTTGAGGTCAAAATAATGTGGTTTAGCTAAACTAAGTTTTGATGATAACTAAGATACAGAATGTCAAATTTTAAATTTTGTTTTCGATTTTTTCCTGTAATTATTGGGGATTGAGGGATTTCTTGAGGTGAGAAATTTAAATTCATTCGTAGTTTTGGTATCATCAGTAGAGAGCGCTAGGCTATGGTATATAGTCAGTAGAGAGCGCTAGCTATGGTATAAAACATTTTTTTTTAAATGACAACTTTTTAACGGCTTGGTGTATAGATTTAACTATTAAAATAATTATCACATCATTTTGATCTCAGAAATTTGGTGAAACTCTTAGTAAGTGACGTTCTTAGAAAGCTAGTTTGGACATATTAAAAAAAAAATACATATATATAAATTTATTAGTTAGCATTAAAATAAAGCGTTTGAAATTGCTTGAAAAAATAATTATAAATTAAAACAACTTTATGTATATTACCACAAAATTTTTACGACGTCGTTAAAATGATTTACGACTTTGGTAATTCTACTTGTTTAAGACGCCAGTGACGTGTATTTCAGCTAGGTTTATTAACACAGACAATTTTTTGAGATTGTCTGGCTAAATGAGCATTATTTACAGCAAATTATATTACAAATATTAAGTTTTGTATGCAGGCTAATTTTAATATCCTATATTGATTTGAATGAAAAAAATTTTCACAATTTTCGAATTCATAAAAGATATATGCACGCCCATGCAATCATAGTTGCACCGCTTTTTTTGTTCCCCAGGCGTATTTATCATTTTCAATTAAAAATAGAAGGACTATACCTATGTATACAGTGTCCACCATAAATTTGGAACCATATGAGAATATTTTCTAATATTGGGGTTTGATAAAAACTTTTTGGTGACAATCACTTCTGCTTCAAAAATAACTTAAAATGCACCAATTCAAAGTCGACAGGTAACATCTGACAACTGTCAAATTTGTAGTAATTTTCCAAAAAATCTTTAGAAAATGGGCTAAATTGTTAATACTTCGAAAAATGTCACGTAGAAATTATGTTCCTAATGCCATTTTACGCCTATATGCCGATTTTGATCGAAACATTTGGATATCTAAAAATTTTTATGTTTTCGAAGTTTTTGATTCACTGCCGTGACTAACTAATCTGAAAACATTTAAAACGCTTCAAAGCCGTATAAAGTCTGCCATTGCAATGCATACTATGCCATTTTGCCAACTGTTGATTGGAAAATAATTTGTCTGGCATTAACAATTTCGGCGGTAGCTCTATTTATACGCCATGAATTAAAATTATTTCAACCTTCTCTATTGTTGTAGGCATATTTACAAAATAGCGAAAAATAAAAACTATCATAAGGTTTTCTATAACAACGGCATTCCATGGCTATTACTGATTGTATTAAGTTATTTTTTAAAGTAATTTATTTTTAAGTAGTAGTTTTTAAGTAGTGTTAAGATAGCCAAATTGTAATTAAAACCATATTTGTATTAACAAAATAAATTTTAACAAAAAAAAAACAGTTGAAAAACAATGGGTGATTTTTTTGGAAATTGGAAAATAATCCACAGTACCTTCTTTTCGATTAAGAATATTAATAATCTTCAAAACCAACGATACCTACGAATATTATTAGCACACTATGCATTGCAATGGCAGATTTTAGACCACTTTGAAGCATTTTATATGTTTTCAGATCAGTTACAAGAGTGAATCAAAAACTTCAAAAATATAATATCTTTGGATATCGAAATGTTTCGCTCCAAATCGGCATATAGGTGAAAACATACTCACTCAATTTAGTTCATTTTCTAAAGATTTTATGGACAATCACAAATTTGACAGTTGCCAGATGTTAGCTGTCAACTTTGAATTGGTGCATTTCAAGTTATTTTGGAAGTAGAAGTGACTGTCACCAAAAGTTTTTTTATTAAACTCCAATATTAAAAAAATCCCATATGGTTCCAACTTTATGGCGGATACTGTATGCCCCATGTTTCTTTACGAAAATATGGAAATTTCTCCAACCGCCTCTGACTATCATCTATTAAAGTAAACAAATTTTCCATTATGTATAAATTATTTAACACGTGGAACTACACATAGCTGGGAGTAGTGGTAGGCACCCTTATTACATAAATTGTCCCTAATTAGCGGCGAATCAGCGCGTGGGCAGCGAAGCGAAAAGAGTCATAATTCGGTAGCGGAAGTGGGCGACACTCACTATAATTGTGACGTCATAATCGAGACAGGAAGTTCGCTTATTTCGGTCGGTGCGATGGAGGAACTGACGAAGTGATACCTGTCGAGAAACGTTATAAAGGATACTAGACGCTGTAAGGATTCCGGCGTTCATGAGAAAAGAGATATTTTTAAAATGAGCGTATTGCAGGGGCGTCCATGGAAACGATGGAAGCGATGTTTCCCTTGCTTTTGTAGCGCAAGAAATATGAGTTCTGCAAAGGGTATAACCGTATAAGAATGGCTGTGCAGACCCCAGCACTAAAGGGTCTCGCGGGAAAAGTATGGTGAAACGCCTTTTCTGAGAGTAATACTTATGTTGTAATATGAAAAAATGACAAAAGTGGTCAAAAAACGACCATAACTCATTTTTCCGACCACTTTGAGACCCCGAAATTTGGGTTCAGCGGATCATAAAATGCACAGCTCGCTAACATTTGCAAGTAAAATGCTTCATAGATAAAGGTCTATGTGCCGAGAATTGAGGTATTTCTTGGAAATATCTATGTGCAGACACCATTTTATGCTCGCCATATTGAATTACACTCGAAAACTGCCAGTTTTCATTCGAAAGCTCTTGAGCATACAAATATTTTGAGACCTTAACAACGTTTTTCCGCAGCGCTTATTTTTGAGCACACTCTCCCGGTTGACATGGAATGTCCCATATAATATTTGAAGGGGTTATAATAGAAAGGGTATAAGCAATTTTTTAAAATTATGGGATAACTGCGTTTTCTTATAGGTGAGATGCCTATTTATTGGAATAAAAATGGTGCAAGTAATTTTAAATACATTTATCGACATATATTGCATAGTAGAAAAATCTGGTAAACGAAAGTACATATTTTGTTGGCATAAAAAGGATACAAATGCAATTGTACCCTTTTTATTCCAACCCACAATATACTAAACAATTACTGAGTTTCAACCGATCCAATAATATCTATTTATTCTTTTCTGTTTTGTGCTATATAAACGCGTAATGGAAAGTGATGAAGAAATAGAAAGTGCTGAAGGTAAGTTGCTGTGTCATATGTATTATTATGTTATAATAAATACCAACAAAATCTGATGAACGCTAAATTAAAAAAAAAGTTACTCAACTCGAAGAAATACACCATACATTTTTGGAGCCGGGCCACACATACATGGAGTGTAACAGGTCATTTGGACTAATAGAAAAATATAAAAGGAAATTTCCGCAAGAATTTACACCACAAGATTGGAGTAATGTAATAGGATCAGCTTCTAAACGCTTCAAGATACGAGAAAATAAGATGATACGAGAAAAGAAGATTTTTCGAAAAAGAAGAAGGCGAATCAGAAGAAAAAGAAGGCGATCCAAAAAAGGACATAGAGAAACAAAACTTAAGAGAAACTTCCGAGACATATGCTTTCCAGTTTAAGATTACTATTGATGATGATTTTCCTTTTACAACATGCGAGTGCCCTTTTTTGGGTAATGGCCGACCACCAAGAGATTTGCAGAAAATATTTTGCTCAAAGTTGAATGAAAATCCTATTAATATTTCAGTAGAAAAATGGAAAAATTTGCAAACACTTCTAGAATATATACCACCTGTATATCATAGCTTTTATAAAGATCTGAAGCATGGAAGTAAGAAAACTAAAACCAAAGGCAAGAAAAAAAAATCAAACTTCCAAAACCACTGCTTCTACGTCAAAAAAATACACAGAATGATGCTTATTTCGGTGATACGGATTCTGAGTTTGACGACGACGTGGATGATATCCCTATACTGAACTCTGATTCTGACAGTAGTGAATAGATTTGTTTTCTTAATTTTGGGAATAAAGTTTGTTTTTGGACATATTCTTGTTTTAATTTTACTTTATTAAAAAAATGTTTGGAATAAAAAGGGTGTAAGTGCTTTTTTTTTTAAAAAAATATGAGTATTATCCTAAACAACTTTTGAGCCAGAAATTCTGCCATTTTTTAATTAATCAAAATAAAATTAGATTTTACTTAAATGTTTTCCTTACTTTTATATAGTTATTTAACTTTAAGCTCAAATATCTTCAATGAAAATGTTACTTATACCCTTTTTATTCTAACCCCTTCATTTTATAGTATTTCGTTGTATGTATATTATATCATTTATATACTACTCTGTTTTATATACTCTGTTACGTTGTATGTGCCTCAAATTTGAGGTGTATATCTTGCATCGTTTACGAATTATCTGTAGACAAAGAAAACATGTATTATATAATACATCGGTCGGACGGTCAAAAAAATATTTTGCTCGAAACCTATTGAAATCGATGGCGCTTCCTTCGAAAAGTACTCACCCAAAATTTGGGCCTCCTAGACCCGCATGCCTAGCGTCAGTAGCAATTTGGAAATTGCAATGTTCGTTTTCAATCTTCCTAGCTAATATACGTGATAGAAAAAAAATAACGAAGGCATAATTTTGTGTATTTTTTGACGCAGAATCGTTTAAAAATAAAAACAAAAATGTTCGGATTTTTTTAACCACTTTTTTAAGGGATGAAAAGTTAAAACAAATGTTCAAAGGACGCCGCGTTTTTTTTTTTTAATTTTTTTGTTTAAAAAAAAGTTTATGCTTCAAGCTTACTTCATAATTTTTCCAAGACGGGCCTTGCACAATAAACGCAAGATGGGTTTGATCGCCGGTATCGCCATAATTAACGTTTTTCTCTTTTATATAATAAATAAAATTAGGAGCTACAGTTAAACGTAGTGCTATTCGAGCAAGCTTGCAATGTAAGAACACAATTTTAACTGCATTGCAATTGTATGAATGGCTAAAAAACACAGACAGATTAATAAACATAAATTTTGAATATTTTGATACCAAATTTTATAAATTAAATGAAAAAAATTGAGCAAAAGAAAAAAAATCATTCACTCTACAAAAAAGAATAAAATCATTAAAAAATAAGCATTGTTTAATAGATTTACAAAATGGATTTGTGCGGGCGAAAACTCATTTTGTATCTAATTATTTTGACGATTACAAAGTTATTTAAAAAATATATTATGATATTAAACATATCTAAGTTTTGTTAGTTTCTTATTTAAAAAATATGAATTTAATAGAGAAACTAAATGTTGTTCGACATTGGATCCATCATTTTAAACTTTTAAAAATTGACTACAGACTTAGAATCAGAGACCCTGAAAACTCTTAAAAAGATTTTTTGTTAATTTTATTTTATTTTGATTTTTGAAAAATTTTGATTTTTATTTTTAAACGATTCTGTGTTAAAAAAATACACAACATTATGCCTTCGGTTATTTTTTTTCTATCACGTATATTAGCTAGAGAGATTGAAAACCTGGCGTTAAAACGAAAATTGCAATTTTCAAATTGCTACTGACGCTAGGCATGTGGGTCTAGGAGGCCCAAATTTTGGATGAGTACTTTTCGAAGAAAGCGCCATCGATTCCAATAGGTTTCGAGCAAAAATATTTTTTTGACCATCCGACTTGACGTCCGAATACCCCATATATATACAAGGGGAGACATAGGAACTTCTTCTAAGTTGTTTTTTGATTTGATTACCTTTTAATACAGTGGAAAAAATGCGAACTCAAACAGCTTCTCGGATCTAAATAAGTTTTGACAAAATTGCTAAAAGACAAGAAAAATACCAAACAAAAGACCCAAAAATGTTAAGCCAAACCCTTGGTCAAATAATGTACACACTTTTGAAGCGCCTGCCCACATAATAGCTCACCGCACGCCACTGGCTGTATTGATTCCCGAGATCTCTGTTTGTTTTCTGCATTCAACACTTACCAATTAGTGTCGGAAGGGGGCTAATTATATGAAGAGATTCTACTTGGATTTAAAAATAATTTTGGGTAAGAGTTATTCATAGAACACGTACGTGGCGAAATATTCAAAGAAATTAAACATATGTAAGCTCTAGAACTTAAACAAAATTTCTTATGATCATAATTCGTGGCAAATATACATACAGAGTGTCCCAAAATAATGTATACAACCTACAACTGGTACAAGGAATCGGTGTGCAACAAAGCAACGGCAACTTATTGTGTGTTAGCCAACATTCAAAAAGCTAATTTTTTATTAGTGTGATAATACTTATTGGCAAGTTGCGTTTTAGGAAGATTTTAGAATGAGTGTAGCAACAACAGCCCAACACAACACTTCCTCCAACGTTTCTGCAATGACAAGATCTCCTTAAACATTCTTTTTGGTAGCTCTTCAAAACTTGGTAACTCCTTGGTAACTTTACTAGGTATTACTTAGTTTTACTAATAATATTATTTGAATTCCAATTGCAGCTTGCTTAAACAAACTGCTAAAACATTTTTAATTACAACTTCCTTTAATTCAACTTTATAATTACATTTTTCTGATTAAAAAAAAGAAATGTGCGTATAATATGAACTGATGATAACTTTTATGACTTTATGACCTTTTTGACCCATTATCTAGATGATATTTATGACTATGACCCTCATGACATACTAGAATAATATCCAGCACTGCTATGAAGAATGGAAATGGTCTCCAGCGCTGTGTGGCTTCCCAAGGAAGTTATTTTGAAGGAAACACTACTGAATTGTAATTCTATTCGAATTAAAAATAAAAGCCAGTCTCTCATTACCTAATTTACACACCTCGTATGTTTATAAATGTGAATAGATACAAGAATTAAATTTATATTTGGATAATAATTTCTAATTCTGTTACTGAATATAGCAGTTGAAATTACAACCTATTTTTGCAACAATAAATGTTTAAAGACATTTGTTAAGGCAGTAAAGCTGAATAACATCTTCGATTAATCATACTTAATTAACAATAACTTTTATCGATTTAAGACAAGGACATTTATTACTTTACCATTTAAACACTATCACTGTGAGAAAGTTCAATATATGCATATGTAAATCAGCACAAAACCGCATAATACAAAACCAGTACTATAAGGCTCAGCTACATATGTATATGAAGGTGAACACTCGCTCACTAGCTAATAAGCATGATTTTTTGAGGCACCTTCCCGATCTTAGCAATCCTTCCCCTTCATCTCGTCTTCCCGATATTAGCAATATATAGTTTTGGATATTTATATCTAAAAAATTTCTAAGTTGTAATTTTGGTTTTGTATTTCAACAAATTGTTCACTAAATAGTTAAAAGATATTATATCTTCGTTATTTATAAGGATAACTACACAAAACTATCTGCAGATTCAGGATGACGAACAGAAAACAAATGTAAAATTTATAGGGTGACTCAAAAAATGATGATGTAGTACGCTTTTATAATACTTCATGAATACTCTTCAATAATATGTCGCAATAAAATTCGACTTGAATAATTCTCCTTTACCTTTTAACACCCTGTATAATAGTCCCTAGATCAAATTAAAATTCCTTGGAAAATTCTACATAACTTTAGCGTTTGAATTTTCTTCCTAGATCAAAAATAACCCAAAATATCGGCAGTGAAACGACACCCTGTACGTATTTACGTGGTTGGAAAAAATATTCAAGTTGACGACGACGATAATCAATACGGCGTACAATGCGCTCTTTTTACTTCAATAAGGAAATTCCAACTCTTAAAAGTATATTAAATTTGTTAAGGTGCAATAGGATGACACAAATTGGAAACATATGTATACAGTATGTTTATGACACGATGGTCTCTGATCGTGGTATTACAGTTTCAACACTAGTGCCCTACTATCGTGAATTAAATAGGGTTTAATTTACTTTTTGAAGTTGGCACCCCTAAATGCGAATTTTGAAACTTTTCTTACCGCAATCGTTTGTCCATCATACAGGGTTGGAAAGTCCAAGATTTCAAAGCCGAGCATTAAAAGATAGAAAAGAAGAAACTCTTCGAGTAAAGGGAACTGACAGAGAAATATAATATCCATAGTTGCCAGACTGATATGTCATTTTAAAACTTTTATATGTCATTTTAAAACGCCCCCATAAATTATAATGCGCACGTGTGAATTGAATTATTATATCGTTATTGGTCTACGGAAAATAAGCACTTGAGTATTCCTGTACGTACGCAGTATCCCGAGAAGTTAAATGTTTGGGTTGATATTTTAGGCGATTCCACCGTTGGGCCATTTTTTATAAACGGTTCCTTAAATGCCAACAAATATTTAACAAATAAAACAAACTGTTTACGGGCATGAACATGAAAGACCACGAAATTGAAATTATTTACGGGCCAGAATTGTACAAGTCCTAAATAATATTTCCCCTGAAGTGTTAGAAGTTAGAACGCGTAAGAACTGAGTTTTACGATAGACTAGGTTTTTGCGAAGCACAAAGGGGCGACATTTTTGAACCACTTATTCAATGGGCATTTTTTCTTTCTTTCGTCTTTAAACCGGGTTGATTTATATTTATATCTTTTTATTTTTTATAGAACTTCAATTTTATTTTCTTGCAGACCGGTTAGTTAAGGAATACAAAAATTTGAAAATAAATACAATTATGTTCGTACACTTCTTTTAAGTGTATGGGATAATTGTAAGTCAGAATTACGTAAGAATTTCGTTTCATACAGCTAAGTCGATGTACACATCCATAGCTGCGAAAAAGTACTGAGTTGCATTCAAATTCGGCGATAGGCATGTAGGTAATACCCCACTCCAAATTTATATTACGCGCAGGTCTCATACGTTTCTAATACGTGCACAAGCGTGAAACAATGTGGCATCTAACTGTCTTTGTCTGTCCTTACTGGTGTCTTTTAACTTATTCTCTTCTACACATGTATCGCCAATATGTAAAGGTGCAATTTCCTAGGGTGTACGTAGGACCATGTTTATCAAACAATTAAGGAAGACCGAGGGGAGTTTGCCATAATTTTGACATTTTGCTTCATACACAAAATCCTATAAACACAAATCGTATGAGATTAGTGTCAATGGATAGTCCATTTCTTACACTCACAGATAACTGACACAAAGAAAGTGTAAATGTAAATTCTGGGGCGAAAAATCGATTTGAATGTAACAAGTCATTTTGTTTCAACTACCCTAATATCGAGGTGAGTTGAAACAATTGATTTTTGGATAGAATTAAGGGGTGTAAAGTAGAAACGACGATATAAGTTAAAGGTATTCATTAAAATAAAACAATATTTTATACTGAACTGAGCGAATATCAACAAGCTGAGAAACAAAAATCTTAGGACAACTTTTAGAGATATAACAATTATATTAAGTCCGTCATTTATAAGCTTCTAAGTCTTAGTTTTTGTTCTTCAAATATGTTCTTTTTACGGTATGAAAGTCATTTATTTGCAGCCAACCTGATCTATTAGCAGTAGGTACCAATTGATACAGTGGTGTAGATTTGAAAAAAAAAGTTCCACATTTGTGCGATTAAAACTTGTAGCTCGAGCGATACTAGTTGGTAGTCTCAGAAAAAGAACAGGATTATATTTCATTAAATACCGAAGCCAAACTTCATCTGCCATTTCCTGATCAACCCAAGAAGGAGTACATTTTTTTTTTGGGAAACAAAATGTTCCTAAAAATTAAAATTAAAATGGCCATAACTTTTTGAAAAAAAAATATTTTGAAACAAATCGAAAAATCTCTCCTTATATTTGTTTCTAGATTATGAAAAAATATATACTGCGAATATTTCACAGAGCGTTACTGAGATCCCAGGGTGTTCTGCAGTTTTTTTGAAAATTTTTTCGCAAACTTTGCTGACGGTTTTTTCACTATAAATCCTTTCTGTAAGAGGTGTATTATAGTCATCACCTAAAAAGTGAAGTGGGTCCCATGCGTCGTTTTCAAGATATGGCTAACTGAAATATCACCAACCGCCACTGATGGTAGGCTACCATAACTCACATTTTGTAGAAAATGGTGACAGCAGATTTATAGAAAAATTATGTCTACTAGCTTTTAGTAACGAGACTGTTGTTGATCCACTTGACTAGCGATAGTAACAGTTCCATGTCTTAACGGCAGAAGAACACGATCATTTATACTGTAGACTGTGCATCAGCATTTGTACAGTAGAAACTCGATTATCCGAAGTAACTGGGACGAAAGATTGTTCGGATAACCGAAAATTCGGATAATCGAGGATCATTTATAAATTTTCACATGTATTGAAAGGACTAATTTATTTAAACATTAATACTTACTTGAACTAATATGTACCTGAATGATGCACTAATGAAGTTTGAAAAAGTCGCTTATTTAAAAAAAAACAGGAGCGTTCTGAGCGTTCGGATAATTGAGGTTCGAATAATCGACTTTCTACTGTATTAGGTAATAAAATATTTTCACTGCAATTTCTACATACATTAATCGCCCCCAGATAAAAGAGATTTTCACGACACCACTGACTATGACAAATAGTGTCCCAATAAACGCGGTTCGTGCATGATAAGCACTTGATTTCGAGAAGACCTTCGTTGGTCGGCACTGGCACAGTGTGACCGGTTTCATTAGTTTTTGGTAGAAGTGTAGTTATGTATATGAATGACAAAACTTACCTTTGAGTAAATCTGGCTGTTGAAAGTTACTCGTCTTTGATTAGACTTTTTCAGAGGGGGACTCTCGTAGAAGTCCTCATCCTCTATTCCGTAATCAAACGAAGTATCGTACGTCTCTAACTCCATCTGAAACACGAAGTACAATTTAATAAAATATATGTATTTTATTTTACTTTTAAGATTAATCCGAACATAAGTCAAATATAATATGCGTTAAATATAATAATATAAAATACTAAATTTATAGGGTTACGGTCAGTAAAAGGTGTAAAAGGTATAGGTACATTTAGTATTTTGTTTTTCAACTAGTCGGTAGTGATGACCCGTCAGATAAAATTAAAATTTCAAAATTTTGCCTTAATAAATAAATAAGTTAGAGGCTTATACACGTCCATTGTGTCACCCGGTATACCTACTCGTAAGTATTATAATTATTTTTGTTTCAATCGAACACCCGGTCCTTCTTTATATCCTCTCTCTAAGATACTGTATTATCTATTCACTTAATTATAGTGAGAATTATGTCAATGCAATTAGATAATAGAAGGGGACAGCAAATAAGTATTCGTACGCTCTATTTTTCGGTATAGTTTACACTGTTCAGACCGAGGTTCAGACATACAAACTTGAAACAAAAAAATACTTATAAACAGAAAAATAGTTATTAATAAAATAAAAAAAACACAGGCACACTCCCTTTCCCCCCGATTTTGGGGTCGCTGAAACCGAATATGACCATAAAAAAAATGTAACTAGCCATTTTCCCATTACCACCCCCGTATACCCCCTTCTGGGAGTTGAAATGTCAATTCCCATACAAAGTCGAGTAGGGTGTGTATTCCTATGTTTTCTGGGCCACTAGGAACAAAGAAGACCACCAAAAATAAATTAGACCCCCTCGAGGCCGATTGACTCCAAATTTTAGGGTGGCTTTGGGACTCTATCCCGGTCCTCGTCCCGTCGAGGGAAAAATTCAAATTGGAAATTTCGCGAAATCGACGGGAGAGGGAAATGGAGGCGGGGATCGGCTTCAGCCCCGAGAGGTCTACGAAAAAGTGTAGGAGGGTCGCGGGCGTCCGTCGCACGGGGGCGGAGCTACGGGCGGCGGCGTCTTCGCGATCCCACGGAAAGCGATTTCGACCATTTAGAGGCGTCGGAGAGAAAAACTCCCGGGCACGTTTCGGCTTGGAATTCGGTCCTATTGTCTGCTTCGGGGTCCCTTTCGAACTCCGGATTTTTTTTTAGAAATTCCGAAATCGAAATTTCTTTAGGAGTTCGCCGATCATCCTTCTACCAAATTTTCCTCTCGGGGTCCTCCGAAAAAGTGCTCTGGCGTTTTCGCATCCGACGCCCGGGAGCGGAGCTACGGAGTCGGGTCGCTCTCGAAACCCACGGAGAGCGATTTCGAGCCTTTAGAGACATTGGAGAGAAAAACGCCCGGGGACGTTTCGGCTTGGAATTCGGTGCGATGGTCCATTTTGGGGTCACTTTCGACCCCGGATTTTTTTTCGAAATTTCTAACTAGAATTTTCTTTCAGACTTCGCCGAATTCTCCTCCAGAAACCCTCCCAAAAAGTCCTTTGGCGTTTCTCGCGTCCGACGCCCGGGGGCAGAGCTACGGGGTCGGACCGCTCTCGAAAGGATGGGGGTGGTAACGGGAAAATGGCTAGTTAAATTTTTTTTATGGTCATATTCGGTTTCAGGGACCCCAAAAAGGGTGGGTAGGGGGTCTACCATCTAGGTCTTGACATTTTTTTATTTTTGTGTGCCTGTGAAATCCTTCCATTGTTGCAGATTACGTCCATGTTAAAAATATGATCCACATGTTAAAAATTCATATTACATTATATTGTACAAAATAAAAAACGATGCACGTCACCAATGACACTATTGTGCAGTGATACCACCACTCAATCATATTGAATTGAAAACTACATATTGAATTGAAATAAAAACTATAATGGAATGCTTTATTTCGCATTTGACATTTGTTTTCATAGAGTTGGCAGAAAATCTGAATTCCTGTATTGTATTACTTGACATTTGTTGACAGTTTGAAATTATGTATCTGAACCAAGAAGACTAGAACAAGGAGACAGAGCTCGCGTGTTTCGGGCGGCACAAAATACGTTGAAAGATAAACTCAATATGGCGGCAGACTATTACCTGCGCAAAGCGGTAGCGCGCACAAGTACAATATTCTGGTACATTCAGGGTTAGACTCTCTGTTTACGAAACTCCCGAAGCTAAGATATGCGGCGGCGCTCGCAGCCTCATTCGTGCCGTTCTCTTGGTACCTATTTTACGCGAGCTCAGTCTTCTTGTTCTAGTCTTCTTGATATGAACCTTACATTGGCTTTAATAGTGGTTTGTATCTTTTTTTGAGCAAAACTGTCATTTTCAGAACAAAGTATTATATGGTAGTTGTCAAATTGATGTTAGCGAAATGCCAAAACAGTTAAATAGTTGCTGCCAAGAGTTAATAGAATCAAGAAGACTGAACAAGGAGACCGAGCTCGCGTAAAATAGGTACCGAGACACAAATGACGTCGAAATCCGCTAGGGTATTAGCGACGCTGCGAGGTTCGCATTTCTTAGCTTCGGGAGTCTTCGGGAGTTTCGTAAACAGAGCGTCTAACCCTGAATGTACCCGAATCTTGTATAGTCCTTCTATTTTTAATTGAAAATGATAAATACGCCTGGAGAACAAAAAAAGCGGTGCAACTTTATGATTCCATGGGCGTGCATATCTTTTATAAATTCGAAAATTGTGAAATATTTGTTTTCATTTAAATCAAATATAGAATTAGGCAAGAATTAGTATGCAGAAATTAGCCTGCATACAAAACTCGTAATATTTGTAATATAATTTGCTGTAAATAATGCTCATTTAGCCAGACAATCTCAAAAAATGGTCTGTGTTAATAAACCTAGCTGAAATACACGTCACTGGCGCCTTAAACACGTAGAATTTCTAGTCGTAAATCATTTTAACGACGTCGTAAAAATTTTATGGCACAGTGGACCGAATAAGTATTTGGCATGTATTACATATAAAGCAATCCAATAGTATAATGGTCGGCATTCGCTGGTGCATTCGCGGCATCGCGTTGCCGGCTCTTCAAAATTTTCTTAAGTATAGTAACATACATAAAGTTGTTTTAATTTATAATTATTTTTTCCAGCAATTTTAAACGCTTTATTTTAATGCTAACTAATAAATTTATATTTATTATGTATTTTTTTTTAATATTTCCAAACTAGCTTTCTAAGAACGTGACGAACTAACAGCTTACTGAAGTATGAAGTATACTTGTATAGTGAGCTTAGCAATTTTAGAAAATATATCTGACAACCTTGCTTTTTTCTACCTATATTCAATTTAAAATGGAAATACAGTACTTGTGCGCGCTACCGCTTTGCGCAGGTAATAGTCTGCCGCCATATTGAGTTTATCAAGTTTATATTTCGACGTATTTTGTGCCGCCCGCAACACGCGAACTCGGTCTCCTTGTACTAGTCTTCTTGAATAGAATCTTTGATACGCTATTTTAACAAAGAACGAGAGAGTAATGGTACATTGCTACCCTTAACAGCTGTTAGAAAAGTAATTTACCTATATATAATTGTAACAGCTATTCCAGAAACAAGGGACTCAGAAATTTTACAAACTTTCAACAGTTTTCACCAAAAAAATCAGTGCACGTTGGAGAATGAATCTCTAGATAAGACTCTACCAGTTAGATGTTTTGCTAATCCGTAATGAAAACAACAGTAATTTATATATAAAATCTAAACGTTAATTAAAACTGCAGTCCAATCTATTGTTTTAGTGTGTAGCAGCAGCCCTAAACTTGAATGTTTCTACGATTAATTCTATTTCACAAAAAGCAAAACACAACAAACTTTTAAAATCACCTAAAAAAGCGTAATCCCACCAAGACAGTTACAAATAATGTAGCATTAAATACAAGTGCTATTCGTCATATTTATAATACAATATTTATGTACAAAAAACTACACTGTACTATTTCTAAACGAATGGTGTTTGAGAGAAAATATTTAATTTTTTTATATACTTTTTAAAAATTTCATAACTTCCGTATACAATTTCTACAATTTTTTTCTTCCATTAAAAAAAACATCTTTACTAACTTTTACTACCAATTTTTCCTGCTCTTTCTTGTACCTGCACTACAAAACATTAATAAACATAAAACAACAATAAACAAATACAATGAATCATCCATACGCTAGTCAAAATGATTTCTAAATACTGAATATTTTTTTAACAATCTGGCATCAGGCCGCTCTAAAACTTAAATACATGTTTGATGACGTGCATTGGTTTTTATTTTCTACGAAGTATATGCATATTCTATCATTTGTTTCTACAGATCCCTTTATTTATTTCGTATTTTTTAATACTGCATTATGAATTATAATATTTCACATATAACGTAACAATCCTATTACTTGTTAAAACACCCCTTTTTTTATTTTTTATTCAATTTCAACGATTTTAGTATCCAAATGTAGGTCACCAAAAACTATATTTTGAACAGAATAATACTTTATATTTTCAATTCAAAGACTAGGTACTAGTTTTTAGGTCAAAAGTTCAAAAATGGGTTTTAGGGACCTTTTTGGCAGAAAAACAACGATGCCATTGTCTTCGGCATTTTTCAAAGCTAGTGTAGGTATATAGATTTTCTTTGAAAAATAAAATTTACAATATATTTTTTCGATATATGATTTCAAAAAAAAAATCAGTAATTCCTGTAAAAGGAATTTTTCTGAGTTGCTTTCTGGCTACAGATTTACCATTTTATGTCACAACCGCCGTTCGGCGGCTTCACCTATTAAAACATACCGTGTATAGTGTATAAGTATAACGCTGGTCTCCAATTCTTCTCTCGGTCCGAAATCTAATACCGTACGGGTAGCATAACAGGTGGCCGACAGACCTCACCACCAACATGCTGAATAACTGTTCTCCACCAACACCAGCCCTTGTCTTTGTTAAATATACACCCAGTCATTTGTCACATATACATGCATTTGTCACATTTACTGAATGTTAAAGTCATTATCCCTTTTTACTCTCATGTACCATAACTTGCAAATACCGTACTTGCAAATCTTTGGACCACATACCGCGTGTCAGTGAGACCATGTATCAGCCTGCTATATTTTTTTATTTATATGAAGAGAATTTTGAAATTTGAACGTGCGTATTAGACGCAAGGGAGCTTATTTTGATGTACGAGGCGCGTTCATAAAGTAAGGGCCGTTTGGTCACAGAAAAAAATGTACTCATAAGAAATAAATGTTATTGTCATATTTAGTTAGGTACAATCTTACTTTACTTCTCTACATAATCGCCGTTCACTTCTAAGCATTTTTCGTACCGCTGCACCAGCTTCTTTAACCCCTCTGCATAGAAGCTTGCCGCCTGAGAGTTGAACCAGTTGACAACGGCGTTTTTGAGTCCCTCTTCGGTTTCAAAACGTTGTCCACCGAGCCACTGTTTAAAATGCAAGAAGAGGAAGTAGTCGCTAGGTGCAAGGTCGGGACTGTACGGTGGGTGGTCAAAAAGTTCCCAACGAAAATCTTGAATTTTCTCATTGGTTTCGGCAGCAGTGTGAGGACGCGCGTTATCGTGGAGGAGGATTATGCCAGATGACAGTTTCCCGCGGCGTTTGTTTTGGATCGCACGTCTCAATTTTTTGAGCGTTTCTTAGTACACGTCAGCTGTAATTGTTGTCTCACGTTCCATGAAATCAACCAAAAGAACACCGTCTTTGTCCCAAAAAACTGTAGCCATCAATTTTCGACTTGTGTACTGAGTTTGCTTAAACTTTTTCGGTTTTGGTGAAGATGAGTGTCGTCACTACATCGATTGCAGTTTTGTTTCTGGGTTGGCGTAGGATACCCACGTCTCGTCCCCAGTAACAATGTGAGAAAACAAATCATCTCCATCTTGTTGATAACAGGCCAAAAACTTTCGTCCACTAGACATTCTTTGCTCTTTGTGGTGGTCGGTGAGCATTTTTGGTACCCACCTTGCACACAATTTGCGGTATGCGAGGTTTTCTGTGACAATATTGTAAACAGTAGTGCGTCCGAGTTGAGGAAATTTGTTAGCCAGGCCACTAATCGTCAATCGACGATCAGATCGCAGTGTTTGGTCCACTTGTGAAACGATTTCATCGGTCTGGATACTGGGCCTGCCACTCCGCTCTTCGTCATGGACATTTGTTCGGCCATTTTTAAAATCACGGCACCATTGTCTAACCTTTCCTTCACTCATAACTGTAGGTCCGTAAACCAGGCTAACTCCCGATGAATTTCAGCAGCCGACGATCCTTTTGCACATAAGAAACGAATCACAGAACGCACTTCACAGTTGGCGGGATCAACGATTTTCGCGGCCATTGTTCTTTGCATTCACGGACAACAATACGACTTCAGAATCAAAACAAATGACGCTGTAGCTTCGCAATGAGTCAGTACATGACGCTGCAGTAGTAAAACTGTGCTTCGAAGCGCCAATATTTATATATAAGCAAACGGCCCTTAGTTTATGAACGCGCCTCGTATATACATACACTAAGCACACAAATTAAGGTGCGCCTAATTTAAGCGCGTAAATTAAAAATCACAAATTTTTATGTGATTTGCAAAAGACCTGTAATTTGGGGAAAATGGTCGTAAGGAAGAGAAAAACAAAGGAAATTGAAGCTCCAAGTTTCTTTACTAACATCTTTACTAACTCGAGTTTAAAATTTGTTATATTAGTTTTTGTTATAAATGTGTTTTCTGAGGTTAGAAAAAAAAAGCTAGCGGTAAACGAGGAAAACTGAGGTCTGATTCGTGTCCAGCCACCACAAAAACGTAGAGTAGAGCGAGTCTGTATTTTCGCGCAATGGAAAAACTTTTGTGATCCTGTGTAATTTCACGGTACAATATTACAAGAGATATTCCATCCATAACCTTAATCTCGAGAACAAATGTCGAATATAATATTTTCGTCGTCAAGGCCTACCTTGATAATTTTTGTCACACAAAAAATTTGGGACAATCTGTACATATGTTAAATCAGGAATTGTGAATTACTGAAAAATTAAAACTAAAAAAAAAAAAAACCAAAAAAAATAAATTTTACGTTCTTCTAAAATATGACAAAAAAGTTTTTGAAAAGCCAATTGTAATCGGTCAAATAACCAGCAAATTTTTCTAAGTCTGCTAAAAATAACCATCTCTAGAAAATGATAAGCGAGATTCCCGTGGTGAACATTGAATTTGGGACACGGTGTATACCACGACATCTGTTAATTGTGAATATCTGTATATCCAGATTGTTCTTAAACACAACAACGATTTCTTAGAAAGTAATCTCAATAGAAGAGACTGCATCTTATCTGGTCGTTAACAAATGCAAGTGCACCATCCGTAACAAAAGAAAATAAACAAAATGAGTAAAACAGTCGCCTGATTTTCTGAATCGATGATCTGAGGAAACGACTTTAAAAAATTACAAACAAAACTAACAATCGGCCTAACACTGTCACCACTGATTAATAATATCATTTATTAATCTGCCTACTGATCTATTTTTATGTCTGTGAAATTGGAAATTAGTACCAATGTTCAATTCTCTCAGTAACACATTTTTTAAAAGGATTACATACTATTAAAAAAAGATAATATTTTCGTTGTCAAGGCCTAACTTGATAATTTTTGTCACACAAAAAATTTTAATAAATTTGGGACAATCTGTACATGTTAAATCAGGAATTGTGAATTACTGAAAAATTAAAACTAAAAAAAAACAAAAAAAAAATAAATTTTACGTTCTTCTAAAATATGACAAAAAGTTTTTGAAAAGCCAATTGTAATCACTTTCTAACTTAAAAGGGTGTCCCATAATTATGTTAAAAAATTTAAAGGGTGTATTCTATAGGTGATTTTAAATGGGGTCTTCCATATGAACTTTTTCGTTTCGAGCCCTCCCTGCAAAGTTTTTCGTACATACAAGGCGAGCCAAAAATACATATTAATTTTTTTTCTCAATAACGCAGAATAACAAAATTTGAAATTTTACTAACAGAAGGATATCTTGAGGGAAAATTTTTAAATTCCTTCTCCACTAATATGGGGTTGAAACAAGCAACCCCTATTCATTTTTACATTATTACTTTTTTATGCATTAATTTTTAACGCCACAAAAATATACACAATATAGCAGTTTTTTTTAAAACTTTTTTTTCCTCTCTATTTTTTCGAATATGCAACGATTATCAAGGAGAAAATACTCCTTGAGAAAATACTAGAAACTCCTTTCACTGTCCTATGTATTTGTCCAATGTAATTTAGTAAGTTATTTCTGTGTAGCTCAATTTATTTTTCTGCGCTGTTGAAAATAACGAAAATACCATAATTCTTACATTAAGTATTCCACTATTGAGATATGATATTAAAAAATGCATTTTTGGCCCACCGCTGTATGTGCGAATAACTTTTTTTTAACAGGACTCTAATCAGAAAAACATTATAAGCAAGACCACCTTTAGAATCACCTGTAGAACACACCCTATAAAAGTTTTAACATAATTATGGGATACCCTGTATATCACATTGTCGGAGTTTACAATGACACAAGCTAGAAAGTGTTTTTTTAAATAGCAATCCTTCTAAAAAAACTGTATTGAGGAAAGAATCGAACATTGGTATTAATTTCCAGTTTCACAAAAATAAAAATAGATCAGTAGGTAAATTAATTAAGTAAAAAACATAATTATGGAACATCCTGTATAGCTCGAAAAAAAAAATCTATTTCGATGTACGTATGGTTCTGTATATCTGCGTGAAAAACAAGTGAAGACGTCTTCAGACATGACAACTCTAAGTAGGTACATACGTCGTTCATTTGTTTACTTTACTCTAGTATTAACAATATGTATTTAACTTTATATATTTCGTTTTTGTTACGAACACTCTATGCCGGTATACCGGTTGACCCAAGATGATGGTATACCCTAATTTTTTCTTTATTTATTAAAACAAAGTTTTCAGTCAAGTCTCAGCATCTTATACATATGTATAACTATAACAAATGAGGACCCTGCTGCAACAACAATGCAGCTCCATTTTCAACGCGTTATGAGGTTAGCTGCTTATAATTTCGATAAAAATATTAGGCGTTATTTAACGCAAATTCCACACATCTCAGTGCATGGAGTATACACACTGACATATGCTGTGCTGCATCGAATTTGCGTTAAATAAGATCTAATATTTGTATCGAAATTATGAGCAGCTACCCTCGTCACGCGTTGAAAATGGAGCTGCATCGTTCTTGCAGCAAGCTCCTCAAATGTCAATGTTTGATATATAAACGACATTTATATATCTTCCGATTTCAACGGAAGTGCTACCAACTTAAGATTTTCAAATACGAGACTCTATACACTATCGCATTTTAAAATTTTCATAAGATCCTGAGTTCCATTGTAGAAAATAAAGTGAGTTTCTAAGTACTCAATTATCATTTGTATTAGTTTCTAATTTTCAATTCAAATAATGTGCCATGACTTTCCTGTTCACTAAATTTGGTAGAATTTGTGTCATCCAAAAAGTAATGGTACCAGTAGATCCCATAATAGTGGTACTTTTTAATGGCACCAATATGTCACTATTCAAAAAAAAAGATAGTTTTTAGTCGAAAATGACTTTGGTGACCATTGAACTGTAGTAGCTAACTTAATTAGTTGTTCACCATCGATCGATTTTTTCTAAAGCCAGAATTATTAGAATCCAATTAGATGGTCATGGCATGGCACACTGAAATATATACATATGTATATATAAAAAAACATAATCACAGAGTACAAAAAAAACAGCGCTCCCGCACGGGATTGGCGTACTACCGCGCCGTATTGTCAGTGGCGTAGGTATACAGGGGCAAGAAATACACGCGTATATAATTTACAAAGCGCTTAAAAAAATACGGTTTATGCTTTCATTATCACTGAGTTTTATAGTGCCGAGTCCTGCGTTGCAGCACACATTTCCGGACCCTATTTATAACACTTCTAGTATAACCGAAAATCATACACATGTTTACACGTCAGAAGTTGATATTTGTTATCAATGTAAGACTCTTAACATTATTTAAAAACTCGCAAGAACGAAAAGACATATACCTTGATAATACATCACTCTGTATACAAGTACATGCGGATATTATGAAATGCTGACTAACGACTAGTTTACAGTAAATATGAATATGCTACTTTATCAGAGGCTTTCATGATGCGCTTTCATGTGTCTACAATATAACAAACACTACAAAAAAAACATTTATTAAATTAATGTAACAATTTTCGTTAATCAAAACAGAAAAAAAATGGTACCTATATTTCAAATTTACATTTCTACAAGTTATGACTTGGCGTCTTGAAATATTTTTTATATTGATTGAAATATTGACTACGACGTTTGTAAAATTTCCAAATTTGGTCGTCATTTATTTGGTCGTGTGCTCGTAATTATTTACATAGCATACGGAGACGGAGGGTTGATAATTTTACAAGCGTTAACTTAACCTAGGAAAAACTTAATCCAATATTATTGTACATTTTATAGTGATGCAAAGAAATTTTCAAATCAATGTTACCTGATAATGGTGAGTATGTCCTGATAACATAAAAAAGAGAACCATTTCTTAAGTAAAATCTCTAAAATTTCACAATACCTTAGCAGAAATAGTAAAACACCTTTAAAATTTCCGAAACATCCCAAACATGTAAATAAAAAGGTTAAATGAGCTGAGCACTACGAGGTGTGGCTATTATAATAAATAACCGAACTTGTGTCATTTTTTATTCGTTACCAATTAGAAGAGCAACTTTTTCGATGTACTCCCCTTGGCGATCTCTACACCGCTCCGTACAACTTTTCCATTGTTGAAAGCAGTGCTGGAAGACCACTTCTGTCAGCTGGTTCAGAACCTCCGTCGATTTTGCTTTAATCGCTTCCACACTTCCGAATCTTGTCCCCTTCAGCGCCGATTTGGCCTTGAGAAATAAAAAAAGTCACAGGGGCCAAGGTCGGGCGAGTATGGTGGATGTTCCAACACAGTAATGACATGCCGTATTTTTCCCCAAAAAATCGCCTTCACAGACAAAGCAGAATAGCCGGTGCATTGTCTTGGTGGATCTTCGATGATTTGGTCTTCCACAAATCGCGTCTTTGTTTTCTCACACGCTCACGAAGGGCCGTCAATAATGTTGATTGACCGTCTGACCCTCAGGGACCCAGTGAACGTAAACAATGCCTCGAATGTCAAAAAAGACAATCATCATCGCTTTTAATTTGGATTTACTCATCCTGGCTTTTTTTACCTTAGCGAGTTTGTGCTCTTCCAATGCATTGATTGGCGCTTTGTTTCGAGGTCGTAAGTAAAAAAACACGACTTCTGTAAAAGTTTTCCCCAGTTTAACAAGAAATTTGAGATTAACCCGATGATCCATCTGAACACTTAGTTCGGCATCAGTTCGGTTATTTAATAGCCATACCTCGTATGTTCAGCAAATTTTTGATGGGGTGTAGTTCCTTTTTTCACTTTACAAAAAAAAACTATTACTGTTTTCAATATAATTTCACTTGCACTAAGTACATATCCTTTAATTTTGATTACCTGTTTTAAAAACACATTTTTATAACAGGCGTAAAATATGCAGTTTTTGTAAGTATATTGCATTAATTACCCGTTTAAAAAGAAATTACAGTTATGACGCCAACTTTCCTAGACAGTCATATAAACTACCCGACAGAGGGACATTTAACTGCAGACTGCAAAAGTATTATTGCATTCTACCGATGGGTTATAAAAATCAAACTTAGGGTATCACTGGCGCCAGATTTCTGTATCTTTCCTTCTTTTCATAGCAAAAGTAGCTTGCTAGACGATGTTTTTTTTAAGCCATTTGCATGCCATTGATACATTCGTTACAATTGATAAGTTTTACATATGTATTTATTATATACGACTATTTCATCGATTTTGTTTGATTGTTGATTATTATTGTTGAATTACTAAAATTTTAACATTTGCTCTTTAAAATCGCATTTAGAATTTAACATTTCTTAATTATTTTTGCATCATTACAAATACTATCATTTCCAAATTATTATAAAAACAATTGTACAATGCTTTTGTCTTACAGAAGATACGAATTTGAATGAATTAATAATAAAATACTATACTTACCACTTTAGTGTAATTCGTAAGTGGATGGGCGAATAAAAACAAGGGATGCTCAAGTAAATTTGAGTCAATCAATCCAAAACCAATTAAAGCGAGTTCTCTATACTAATATACTAGTCCATAGAAATTAGACACAAAAAGAGCAAAACTTTCCAGAAAACTAGATTTTGGTGTGAACTTTGATATTGTGCTTCTAAACAAAATGTCAAAAGTTTTCATCGATTTGAGTGCCGCTAAAAAATTCTAGAGTCAAACGTCGCCAAAAACGTTTTTTCGTGAATATCTCGTTAACGGTCACTTTTACAGAAAAAATATCGGTTATTAAATTTGCAGATTAACATTTGCTACAAAAACGATATTTTGATTGTTATTCATGAGAGCAACCGTTTCTAAGATAATTCGATTTGTAGAATTGTACCTAACCATTACACAGCTCCACAAAAAAAATCGAAAATAATTTTGCTGGGACTTGACCTACCTTACTATATGTAATCGACGATACTGAAACCGAATCCTATGTCCAAATAACCCATTAACGTCAAGTTTTTTTTTTAAACAAACAGACAGACAGACTAAAAATGATAAAACTCAACTATATCAAAACAAAAAATCCAAACAAACTCCATAACCTCATAGCCCCCAAACTCCATAACCCAACAACCGAAATCTAAACCCAATAACCCTATAACCCCATAACCTTATGAGCAAGTGACTTATTGTTGTTTTTGTATTGTTAGAGAACGATTTTTTTTCGTGTGTGCGTCCAGGGCACGTACACGTGGTTAACGGTGGGCGGTTTATTTATTTATTTATTCAACTTTTTTTACTCGTGAGAGGTGAGGGGACCTCACGAAAATAAAACACCTCGTACCGTGAAAGGCGAGTGGACCGCACGTGAATAAAACACCCCAAAGAGAACAGAAGGCTGCTGCCTGCTGTCATTCCTGGGTTCAGCAGAATATAGATTTTGTAGCGAGAAATACCCCAGAGGATTACAGGGTTATTCGATTATTTGGTTGTGGGGTTTGAAGTGATTTATAGGCTTAAAGAGCATTACTGTTTCAAACCTACTGCATTTCGTGGTTAGAAAACTCATAAGCCTCTTTCTCACTGGGTTATGGGGTTATTGGGTTTTGGGATTGGGGGGTTATGGGGATATGGGGTAATGGAGTTTGTTTGAGTTTTTGTATTGATGTTGAGTTTTATCATTTTTAGGATAGGTAAATGCTGTTAGCTGGATAGGTAAATGCAGTTTTACATGCGGTAAGCCGGGATTTCCGAACTCTATTGATTACGTGCAGTAAGGTAGGTCAGATCCCAGGAAAAACGTTTTCGATTTTTTTTGTGGAGCTGTGTAATGTTTCTCATGAAACGTGCACTCCTTTCCACACCACCTTTGAGGTAGAGTATAAGGTGTATTTTTTTTGCGTGTTGCACCCAGTAGGCCTAATTCGCATTTATTTTTGTTTGAAAAATATTTATTTTTTTAAAAAATAATTGGTATGAAGTTCATTTTTTTTTCATAACAACTATCTTTTTAAAAATAAATATTTTCCAAAGAAAATGAAACGTCGATTAGGCCTACTAGGTCCGCCACGCAAAAATACACCTTGTACTCTACCTCAAAGGTGGTGTCGAAAAAAGTGCATGTTTCATGAAAATATATCGAGTTATCTTCGAAACAGTTGCTGTTAAAATAAATGAATAAGTCAAAATATACTTTTTGTTGGAAATTTGTTGATCGACAAAAATAACAGATATATTATCTGTAAAAATTTCTGTAAAAAATCTGGCATTTTGTTTAGAACTACATTCTCTAGGTTCGTATAAAAAATCCAGCTCTCCGGGAATTTCTCCGAAGTGCAATATCTAATTTCGCTGGCCTATACTTGGAGCGTGAGGGGCCCAAACTCAAATTTTCTGTACGCCAAAGCTGGGCGGAAAATGGGTAAATCCGCCACTGATTAAAATTAGCTCCCAGTTGTTCTTAGGTAATATAATATAATATGACCTATTTGTACTGTCGTTAACTATTGGAATGAGGTCATAAATACTTTCAAAAAAAAAAAAAAAAAAAAAAAAAAAAAACTACTCACTTAGTCGATGATTCGCAATCTTTATTAACAATAAAAACTGAGAGTGAATGACAAATGCCAACCAAGTGAAAAGTTTTTTTTTGACGACATTTATCTCAGAACTACTTGAAACTGACTTTACTCCACTGTCAGTTTCAAGGACTCACGTATGACTAAGTAGATACTATATTCATGCTCGAAATTTTGTACATTTAGTTGTTGAAAAAAGGAAATAATTTATTGTAAACAAGTACCTTTTCACAGTACGTAGTAAAAAAATTACATAAACGATTGAATTCTATATATTTTATACTAACATCAATTTTAAGGTATTTACTCAAAATTTCATTTTGAGAAGATATTGCAAATTTTGTAATTTATAATTTTATTGTTATCGTTGTTTATTATTGTCAAAAAATTGTAACGTACTGGAAACGTGTAAATACACGTGTAAATACACGCGTATATACACGTATATACATATACATATGTGAATGCGTAAGCCTCTACACTAGAAACCAACTAAAATACATAGATGCAGTATGTATAGTCTAAGTACACATTTAGGTATTTCATATTTTAACATTTATATTGTTATTCATGTTGTAATTAAATGATTATTTAATATTATTAAACGAGTTATTAAATATTAAAGTTGGTTAAGTTTATGTTCCTAAACCCTCATGTTATGTACAGGGTTAGTTTTTATAATTTGACCAGTTATTGCGAGTTTATTATTGAAATTAGAAAATAGTTCTTCAGAAAAGTTACAGAGATTTACATAATTTTTATAACAGGATATGAAAAAAAACAATTAAACACCAGAAATCATAAAACTGAATCAAGGCACTTAGTGTTTTTTTTTAAATGAAACACCCTGTATATTATTGCATATTCTGATTCCTCGATTTTTTTCCTTTTCAAAAATATATAACATATATATGTTAGCTTCAGCAGGTCGCACCATACTTCTTTTAAAAATATAAATGAATAACTTCAAACTTTTCCTATTCGCTAAACTTTATTCTTGTTTCAAATTACAGTTCTTCTTTTTTCTTCTTCGTTCTTCATTTTTTCTGGCCCAGATGTCAATGGTAGTTGGGATCCATTATCGTTAATTACTTTATGAAATTAGAAAATAGTTCTTCAAACAAAAGTTATAGTTTTGCACACATTTTTATAACATGTTATGAGAAAAAACAGTTGAACATCAAAAACCATAGATCTGAACCAAAGTTGTGTTTTTTAAATGGAACTCCCTATATATTATTGCAAATTCTGATTCCTTGAATTTTTCCCTTTTAAAAAATATATAACATGCCTACGTTTGCTTTGGCAGATTGAGACATATTTCATTTAAAAATCAACAACAAACTTCATATATTTCACAATTTGACGGGTTATTATGACTTTAATATTGGAATTAAAATAAAAGTTCTTCAGACAAAAGTTATTGTTTTTATAATGTGATATGAGAAAAGGAAAATGGAACATCAGAAACTAAAAAACTGAGACTTTTTGTTGATTTTTTTTAAATGGAACATCCTGTATATTATTGCATATTCTGATTACTTGAATTTTTTCCTTCTCAGAAATGACAAATGATTTAGAAGATAAATATTATAGATAAATAAGATATTGCGAGTTTGTCATTTTCCATGATTAATGTTTATAAAATATATCTATATAGGTAAATACTGTAAATACTAAATAAGTGTATACATAAACAAATGTATGTGCATATGTACGAGTATGTACATATGTAGTTTCGCATAACTTTTACTAGAATAGCGCGAGATATTTGGCACGTAATCCAAGGCAAAAAGCAGATAAAACAGTAGAAGCCACCAAATGATAAAAAAATTCAGGATATCATACTTCATATCTTTTACAGGAACATAGTAACGTTGATATTTGTTGACGAAAAAATGTCAACACTACAACTTTTTCAGATGTCCTTGCTTTCAACAATGACATTTCTACCGCATTTGGTAATAACAGTAACACATTTCAAATGAACAGGAAGGAATTAGGAACATCTGAATCTAGAAGGTACCTAAAGGCTTTCTAGCTATGTAAAAATAATTAAATATGGGAAAACCCAACTTAATTCTCTTATTAAATTCCTAATACACCCTAACACCCTAAAACTCCTGGGGAGTCGATTTTGATTAGGAACCTATTATGTGAAAATGCGAAGTAAAAGCAAAATGTTTGAGTATCAGCCTGTTCAGAAAATAACATACCTACTTATGACAACATATGTATGACAAAATTGTTAAAAAGTGCGGATTTAACCTTTAGTCAACTGTTATAAATGTTTATAACAATACAGTTTATCGCTTATCTCGATAATTTACAAAGATAACTAATCTTGGTGATACTAAAAGCAGCATATTATTCAGACTAGATATTTCCATTTATTTATTTTTATTTGACTTTTATAAAACACAACGGAACCCAAACGTTCAGGGTGAGTTTTTAATGCATATATGACGAGCTATCTGGTCTCAACTTTATCTGGCATTAACTTTAGTTATAAATCTAAAAAACTAAAGTTGGCAGAAATGGAACGCGCCACAAAAGCCTTCGTTTCATAGGTATAATTATACGAAAATAACTAGTATATTTTCTCATGTTTGCCATATTTTATTATGAAATTATATCACACTACCTACTCAACATATTGCGTGTGGTGGAGGCACCGAGATTTAGAACAGACTAGAGGGAATGCGCATATTTCTGAGTTGGCATGCCTAATGTCAATCGGCCATATTGGCGGTATAGACAAATAAGGAAAATATGCTGAAAGTGACATTTCACAGGTCCATATCTGCAAATAAGTATTGTATTGACCTCTCTACAAATAATTTTATTTCTTATTCAATATCAAAAGTTGACGCAATTTTTGTCTGGTATTTACTTTAAAACTGCGTATTTATTTGTAATCAGTAATTATTATATTAGATGATATACCTACCTACCTGATTCGTTCTTCAATTTTTAACCTATTTCTATTCTTATTTTGAATAGGTATTGACGATCTATAATTTTGCTTTATCATTAGTTCCCTTATGAAAATAGTTAAAATATGTATTATCCAATGGAAAAATAATTTCAGGATACCAGGATTCTTAGTCGAGGATCTTGAAAAATAAAGGTAGATCTACCAACTTTTCATAGTAGGATTTGTTGTAAACTACCAACTTTTAAAATCTTATCTCCCACCCTGACACATTTTGAGTTGGCAACACTGGTGGCAGCGCTAAGGATTCTGCTAAATCATGTAGACCTAGGACTGCAACCGGAGGAGGTAAAGCGTTGGATATCTTGCTCTCAGTGCGCGAAAATCCCTTTCAATCTCCCAGGATCTTGGCGACTACTTTTGATGTTTCTCACCAGTCACTTCAAATATTATTTAATCGAGAAAAGTTACGTCCATACAAACTACAACTTGTTCACGAGTTAAACGAGGATGATTTCGAGAGAAAGCTGAATTTTGTAAAGGCATGAGATGCAATAACAATAATACATTAAATAATGCAATAACAATAATGCATTAAATATCCTATTTTCAGATGAATAGTCAGAACCCTCAATGATTCCAAGAAGCGTATACCCAAAATCCCCAAAAAGTTAATGTTTAGATAGGCATGGTTGGAGAACGTATTGTCGGACTTTTCTTCATATTTAATACAGAAATTTAAATTCTGAAAAATATTAAGATGTACTAAGAAATAACATTATTCCATCTTACAAACTGCTGTTTCTGTGTGAAAATAATGTTATTAACTAACTATGGTGCCAACAGGATGGGACACCAACACATTTTGCGGCAAATATCAGGGGGTATTTAAATGCACAATTTCCAAGATGCTGAGATAGGCAGAGACTACAATTGAATCGCCAGCGCGCTCCTCGGATCTAAATCCCTTAGATTTTTTTTACCTTAGATTTGAACATTGAACACCTAACAACCAAACGCGAAAAGGCTAAATTATTTCATGTTGACAGAAACATGGCAAATAAACTGATGAAAAACTACGATATTTTTTCATATACAAAGTAGTAGTAAATATAAAAAATATCTCCGATATTTGTAACTTTATCCCTCTTTTTTTTAATGTGCATATGAGAAAACGTGAAGAAATAAAAAGTTAGGTAACTTGGCCTAAAAAAATACAAAGTATCCCTTTTCAAACCTGATGATGATTTTTTTCATCTAATATAATGGAGATCGAGAGAAAGTTTCATCATGAAAAAAAATGGCGCCGATCAGATTTATTAGCAAGAAAAAAATTATACATCTACATGTGTTTGGATGTAAATGCCTAACAATGCACACTTTTAAATAGTTTTAATTTATAATACATCCAGCTCGACATACAAGTACATTAAATAAAAATTACAAATCATAAACAAATTAAATCCCGCTTTAAAATTTCTAATGCCTATATAAGCACGAGGATCACCATTATATTATAAATATTTAATATGGAAAGAAAAAGTTCACAGAACACAGTTTAACGACCTTGTCTAATCTCTAGTTCCCAGTCTAATTATATAATAATAATTAATTAGCATCTACTTCTGAGTTCGTTTATGATGAGTAAAGTAGACCGGAGAAAGTTAGTGTTTACTTTCGGGGATTTGGAATAAAAATTGTAGAATCAAAGGGCGAAATTACAAGGGAGAGTAGGTAATTTTTTTACTATAGCCTTTAATCTCTAAAATAATATGCAAGGGCTTTACTTAAGGTACCAATTTTAAGTTTCATAACTGTAGCTACAGTACACAATAAGCCTTCAAGGAATTACATTTTTTTCTTAATCGATTGGGGTCGAGTTTGGGTTCATCAAACCCTTGGTTGAATATGTTTGACCCCCTTCGTTGAAATAAGGTAAGCTTGGAAAATATGCTAAATAAAATTTGGAGTAAAGTTTTGAAGATACTAGGTAGTTGCTTCTGATGTAATTGGAAATTCTCTTATATTCGTCTTTTAAGAAGCATGGGACTCACACCAGATTTTATGGGGTTATTAGGGGTTATTACTAGACCCAAATTTTTTTCAAAAATCTGGCGCACCCCCAGAAAATCTTGGAAACTGGCTACAAAATATTTGTGAATTGTTTTCATCATTAATACGGAATTATTTTTTTTATTTTATTTTTATAGTTTTTGAAAATATTTATTTTTCCTAAAGCTACAGCTATTATAAAACTGCTTGTATGAAATAAAAATTCAAATTTCCATAACTTTGACAGATCTCTAAATTTCGAAAAAGACACAAAACTAAAAAGACAATGTAATATCAAAAACTATATTTCTCATATATTTTGTTTCCGTTTCCAAGATTTTCAGGGGATACGCCACATTTTATAAGTTTCGTTTGAAGTTTTTTTTGCTATTATAATCTTATAACCACACACAATACACTCGACATCGACATATCCGAACTTTTACGTTCCGCGAAATTCCACATTTCCGAACTCTCTTCACCTCGGGATGACCGAACTGCGCTGGCGCATGCGCAAAGGGTTTTTCTGGCTCATTCTATGTAATTTTCTTTGTTTTTCGAAGTTTTTATGCAAATGTAATATATACATGTGTACATGTTAATAAAAGAACGTTTTTTAAACAAAAAAAAAATGTTGCCAGGTGCAAAGGAGAGAGTGATGCAGGTAATTATTTTGTAATTCAAAGTAAAGGTTTGTTTTATTGAACATTTTGTTGACGTAACCTATAATAATTTAAAACTGAAATGAAAAATTATGAGAAAATATGTATTTTTAAGAAAAACCGTGATACAAAACAAACATAATTGTACTGTTTATTTGCAGAGAAAAGAGCCTGCTAAGAGGCTAACCTTGGAGCAAAAGCTGGAACTGATAAATCACGCAAAAAAAATTGTGTTAAAAATGTTGAACTATGTAAGATGTATCATATTTGTAAATCGTCAGTGACAGAAATTCGTGGAAAAAAAATAAATTTACATCGGAATTTGAAAAAAAGACGAAAATTGAGTGGACGGATTGACACAAAAAAGTGCACCGGTACTTGTTTGTTTTTTTTATGACACGTTATAATTTTATGCCATGTTAGATTCTACTTAATTTAATCTCAGTTACCTATCTCTAAAATAAACAGTTTTCAAGATACTATTATAAAAAGTACATGAATGTTTTAACATCTTTTGCCTCAGATTTTTTTAATGGTGTCCCAGAATATCCAATGTATGTCTCTGATATTATATAAAAAGGAGGGTATAATGCTCGAAATATGCTCGTATAATGCTCGAATATGCTCGTATACTTAATGCTCGAAATATGCTCGAAACCACTAAGTGCATGATGATGCATCACTGATAGTTTTGATTCTTTCTCATTCTTCAAATTCTTATCACTCAAATACCACTTTAGGAGGTGTGTAAATTAAGTAATGAGACTGATTTTTTTAATTTTTACTTATTCGAATACAATTACAATTAATTACTGTCTCCTTCAAAATACCTTCCTTGGGAAGCCACACAGCGCTAGAGACGGTTCTTCCATTCCCCATAGCAGTGCTGGAACTCATATACTGGAATAGCCTTCAGCTGGTTGGTTACAGCCGTTTGAATGTTTTCTATGATCCCAAAATGACGTCCCTTGAGGTGATTTTTCAATCTCGGAAAGAGAAAAAAAGTCACAAGGAGTCAAGTCAGGCGAATAAGGAGGCTGGGGAGCCACAGGAATGTTTTTACTGGTTAAAAACTCGTTTACTGAAATGGCTGTGCGACAAGGCGCATTGTCGTGATGCAACATCCAGTTGTTCTTGATGTTTGGTCTCAGACGCATGACCCTTTTTCGAAATTTTCAAGAACCTCTTTGTAAAAGTGTTTATTAACTGTTTGGCCTGAAGGCACAGACTCTTTGTGGACAATTCCCTGGCTATCAAAAAAAGCAAAGCAGCATGCATTTGATCTTCGACTTGCTCATTCTTGCCTTCTTGGTTCTTAGAGAGCTTGAGGTGTGCCATTCTTTTGCTTTGGCGCAATTTAACTCTTCCCCAATCATTCTTGTCGTCACCGGACGATCTGAATGCACAAGATCCCATATGTTATCGACATTTTCATCGGTTCTTAAAGATGAAGGCCTTCCACTGCATGGTTCATCTTCAATATTCTCTTCCTCTTGAGAATGCCTTTGTATCAGTATCCTTTGCGCTGTGTCCAAGGCTGAAGCAAAACCTGATAGCACACCGTTGCTCAAAATTAACGTCACTCATTTTTAAAATGCACTATAAACGGTTTACGAAAACAGTCACAAAGAACAAACAAATGACTCTAACTAACTAAACTAAAATGGCAAACTAACAAGGTCAAACTTAACCTACCGCCCTTCCAAGTCCCGTCTCCGCAGTGTTGCTAGATCGGGCGCTACGTTGCCAGCCTCATTACATAATTTACACACTTTGTACTGTTTGTTATGATACAAGTTGGCATACGACGACCAACACATAGGCAATCATCGAGCAATTCATATAGCATGTGATGAGAGTTGCCTTAATTTGATTTGATTGCAGTAGTCCTGTGATAGCTGGAGCTGTTGTACAACCTCTGCTATTAGTGATTTTTTGACGTCTCAAGGATATGAAAACATCACTTTTCTGTATCTTATATTGTATCAATTAAGTTTCGCAACTAAAAGTGACCCTCGTCCTCCATTTTTTTTGTTCAAAAATTTTTTTGGCTCCTACATGCCCTTATAAAATTCTCGGAAATTTTGGGCCAGTTGTGATGGCCAACTGGTGTAAGTGCAATTTTTTTTCTTGGAAAGGAAAATGGAAATAACTCGAAAACCGTTCATTTTAGAGATAGATAATGGTTATCGAAGTGGCAAAATAGTAGAACAATCGAAATATCCGAAAGTCAAGAAAGTCATCATTATTTTACGTGACCTCAGCATCCCTAAAAATCTCCTGATACAAATTTTCAATTCCATACCATTTCTATGGGTGGAATTCATAGTCTTCACTTATGTAAATAGAAGTAGGTAACATTTAAGTACCTATTTTGACCAATACGGAACTCAAACTTGAATGTTTCTTATTTTTAAGTGCTGACTATGAATTTGGCCGTAGTTCTCCCGAAATGTTGAATAGGTTACTCATTGCAAAACACTCGGTATATCTCTGGAGATACGTCGAGTGGAATTCATAGTCGTCACCTAAATATAAGTAACACTCAAGTGCTTGTTTCAACCAATACGCAGATGTCTTATTATTTTTAAATGCTGACTATGGATTCGACCCATGGGTATGTAAGTATGCATATGCATAAAGTACTTACATACATAATATACAAACGGGTGTAGTGAATATATTCAAATGTAAACATTAATAAAATAACTCTTCAAACCCAAACACTCAGTTGGTAGGTACAGTTTATGTTTATGCTACCAATAATTTAAGATGACAAAAATGCAGATAGATAACTGATGATAGACGATATCTTGGGTATTCCTATAATACATACATACCTACGTACATGCATATGGGGCATTTCACGCCAACTAAGTGAGGCTCGAAGTGAGGTCAAAAAAATTTCTGTTTGAAACATCAGAATCGATAGTACTTGCTAAAAAACTAACTTCCCTATAATTTTAGATTTTTTGAGCCACAAGGAGAGGGATGGTGAGGGCGAGAAAATACAAATTTTCGTTTCGACTCTAAACTTTCAATTTTTCTCGGTAAAAAAATGAAAAAAAAAACAAAAAAAAGGTTGCAATAGTTTTCGATGGTTTTTTTTGCGTAGAATACGATAAAAATATTTTCAAAATTATTGGGGGTAGTTTTCACCCTTATTTTGAGGATTGAAAGTTTAATATCGAAATTTCAAAAAGTATGACACGATTTTTTTTTCAATTTTTTTTTGATTTCTTTATTTTTCTTTGTACTCTCGATTAATTTTTATTTCATTATGGGCGTTGACCAGGCACTGGCCAAAAAAACGACCCAAAGTGAAAAAACGTGGTTTTAACGTATTTTTCTCATCCTGTGAGATAGTAAATGGCAAGTGAATAATATATTCCAAGGTTTTTGGGGTCGCTGATTACGAATCTAACGTCAGATTTTCAAAAAACAAAATGATGGATACAGTATGGCAGTCAACTTTTTAAAAAATGGCTAAATTTTGAAATTTAAAAAATACCATGGTATTCTACGGGAAATTTTAAGACTAAGAAAATTTTTTATTTTCTCACCCTCACCATCCCTCTCCTTGAGGCTCAAAAAATATAAAATTTTAGGGTGTTAGTTTTTTAGCAAGTACTATCGATTGCGATATGTTTCAAACAGATTTTTTTTTGACCTCACTTAGTTGGCGTGAAATGCCCCATATGTATGTATGTAGATACCTAGCAGATATCACTATAAGATAAGTAATGAAGTAGAAAGTGAACAAGATAAAAAAATGGTTGGTATTTTCAGTACTTGACCTTATCTGTAGGGACAGCCCGTACACTTACATTCATAAAAATTACATTACCGAATGTAATAAGTTCATTAACATATGTAATTCAAAAAATATTTATATAATAAACAACCACTAATAATCTATTAGTAAATTAGAACTGTCTAGCATATACGACTTAAATATGTAATATTCTTTTAGTCTGCTAACTAGAAACCTAAACATAACATTGCACATGAATTAGCAAAAATTTGAGCTATGCTAAGAATGCTGACAACTGAATATAATAATAAACGCCTTGAGGCTTGCGTAAACAATATTTCAACAGCCTTAATATAACGTTCATTCATTAATTCTCGAATTAATTTCAAATGTTTCAAAGCGGATCATGTTTGTTTTGCTTAGAAAATAAACAGTCAAGAGTAAACTTAACGTATTATGTTCGGCTGACTTAACCTATAAAACTTTACTTACCTCATATACGCCGAAGAACAGTATATAATCCCAATTTTCTTTTAATCCTCGCAAATGTTAACCACGTTTTTCACCAAATTTCACCAACAACAATCGAAAATCCACACACGAGACACAAGAAACACTCTCAACCTCAGATTGTGATTGTTGAACTGTATACAAGTAAAAAAAGACGGCGAACGATAGTCGACTTGTTCAGAGATAACTGAGAATAATGAATGAAGCATATGGTCGAGGAGGTAGGGACACGGCTTCGGTGATTGGCCGAATTTACTCTAGGCGCACTGAGAGCTAAGTTTAGACTTGAGTACCTAGAGATGAAGATTATATTCAACCCAGTACGTTGTACTTACTTTTAATTATTTTGAATATATCAAAAATTTGAATTCTCGTATTGTGCGAAAGGATCATAGTTACAATTAATATTTCCATAGTTTCGAGGAAAAAAACTAGCCTCTTGGAAAGGCTTGCAAAATATTCGCTATATACTGGGTGTCCGGAAATTACGCATTGAATTCCCAACAGGAAATGATTTAGGCCAGTTTACATACAGCCATAATTGGTTCGTTTAGCCGTTATAAGGCAATTAAATATCAGAGGAAATTTTCACAGTTGAAAATAAATTTTAAATGTTTGCAGACTTGTGCCTCAAACCCTCTCAAAACTTTGGGGCACTGTAATTTGAGCCCTTTGGTGAAAATGTAATTGGGGTTTTATAACTGAATTAGGTATTTTATAAAAATGCCTTACAAGTAAAAGTGTTTAAAGGTCGTTTAAAGCACTTGTTAAAATTCCAATTCCAAATATGCAAAAAAAGAGCATTTAAGTATCAGGTGGACCATTTTAGATGTTTTTATAGGTACATAGGGTATCTAGGAAAACGTAAGACATATTAAACAATCGCCAAAATAAATCATGTCTATCGCAATCAGATTTAATTAAGTGCTACAGGGGGATTCTTAGATTTTGGTCTCTGGATAAAATGTCCAATGTTTTATTTACAGGAAATCACAGCAAAGGAACGAAGCAGGATGTAGCTGCATCATTTTTGCAGTGAAATTGAGCTCTGGTTGGTCTTTCTCGAATCCCTGTGTCTTTCTTGTGTTGTTCTCCTATTTAGAGGTCTCCACAAGCAATCACAGCAATGATAAAATCATCCTGATCGACCAGGATTAACGCTTTCCTTACGTTTTTATAAATGCTAGTTATGTTAGGTTAGGTTTTATTAGGTTAGGTTGGAAGGGGGGGGGGAAAATGTCCCATGGCGACCGGGTAGAAGGAAAAAAAAAAAAAAAAAAAAAAAAAAAAAAAAAAAAAAAAAAAAAAAATGCAGGATTCTATTGACACTTTTATATGTAAAATCCATTGGCGGTCAATTTTTTAAATTTGTTTATAATAAAGAAGTTATAATACAAAATATATTTTTTAGTGGAACACCCTATATTGGTTAAGAATATATACTTATTATTGATATAAATATATCACAAATAAGCAAAAAACGAATTGTACTAATTGATCAGCATATTAGTGGCGCTAGTGCTGTAATTTTGTTATTCACAACAATTGAACATATTATGTCAGAAACTTATAAAACGCCAACTGGGTCGTATACGACCCGCATAGGTCGTATGATCTGTAGACCTATGAGGCCTTTCTAAATTGTATGACTAATATGACTTTTCCAACTAATTTAAAATGTATGACCTTTATGGCCTTTACAGCCAATGTAACCTTTATGACCAATATGACCTTCATGGTCAATGTGACCCCAACGACCTTTATGACCTGTAGGACCTTTACGATTTATATAACGTGTATGAGATATGGCTAAAATTTAGGGGTGTGGGAAAAGTATTCGAATCGTATCAAATAGTGATATTCGATTCGAATTTCCAATCGAATATTCGATTAATGCGAACTATACGAACCATTCGAAGTATTTTTCTCGTGGGGACATAGTCACTGAGAGAAACACGTATTTATCGCCAGAAACAGTTTCCTAATTATTTTTGTACATAATAATATAGATTAAATAATTGTATCAGATTGTTTTCTTTATTTTAACTTTTGTTTTTAAACTTAAAATTTTGTGTTTTGATTTGTCAATTTCTAACATTAAATTATATTTAAAATTGGCAAATTTATTTTGAATTAATAGTTTTCATTATTCAATCAATATTCGAACTATTCGAATTATACGAATAGTTTATAATTGTTCGAATTATTTGATTCGATTCATTTCGAATAATTCATAAATTGGAATATTCGCACACCCCTACTAAAATGACTTTTATGACTCATATGACTTTTATAACCTGTCACATCGGTCATAACTGAAGACATTAGTGGATTAACGTGTCATGTAACATTTTTTCACAAAGCGACTTTATGTATTATTTGGCCATCTCTAGTATAAATTTAACCTTCAATAAACACGGATTCCCTATTTTCAATTCCTATAAAGTTTAATGATTCCCTATGAATCAAGAACTAAATAAAAAAGTTCTAGTTTAAGATGTGTTATGCTCATTCAAAAGTTTAAAAATGTGACATGACACCTTTATCACTTTATCCACTTATGTAGGTACATATACATATGTATGTATGTATGTCTTCAATTATTATATTGTAAAAGGCCATATTTGGAGAGAGTGGAGACTTATATTTATGTGATATTGGAATTCGTCACACCTATAAAACGACACGTCACATAAATATATTTCTTAATTCACATTAAAATACACAGCCCTTTTGCTCCCACCACTATTGTGCGAAAACATATTCGTATGTAAAACAATCGTTTCGTGTGTAAAACAATGACTGTTTTACACGCACCAATTTTCTCACAATAAATTGTACAAGTTGACCTTCAATTTATTGGAATAAGTGTAAAACAGAAATTGCGCTCAATTTATTGTCCACAATAAATTGTAGAATTTAGAACTTGCTCTAATTTCTTGGCCAATTTTATGGATATTTAGTAACTTTTTACATTTATTTCGTTGTACCAACCTAATAATGAGATAAGCGGTTTCTCTTAGGAACAAACATGATAACTCTTAGGATTTAGTCATTTGAGAGTTGGCAGTGTTGAAATTGGCCAATAAATTACATTCGAACCCCCCTTAAGTCACCTTCGCTTAATTCACATCCCTTCTTATTTCACCACGTTTTCCCTATTATGTCACGAAACGTCCCCTCTTAAGTCGCCGCCTGTAAAAGTTTTAGAACTACGGTTGAAAATTGGATTCTCGCATGAATATGTACAATTTTTATTGAAAAAAATGATTGTGTAATACATTAAATATAGACACCTAACCTTTAAAATAGGTTAGGTGTCTTTGAAAAATATGTAACCTTTAAAATATCTATTCAAGTGGAAAATTGAACTTTGTCACGCACGACTGGGTATACTTATGTTGATTTTTTCGTTCAGCTGTCTCATTTTTCATTATAACCAGTGCTGTGGTATATCCCGAGAATAACAGACCACCATATATTCTCGGATATATCTCTAAATATTTATTTTTGCAACTAAAAACACGAAAAAGTTGAGATAACCTCAACTTTCGAGACTTAAGACTAAATTTCGCGACTTAAGCGAGACGATGATGACGGATTTGACTATGAGACGGATTTGGTGAATTAAGGGGGGTTCGAGTGTATTACAAATATATAGCAAAGTGTAAACAGTTACTAAAATTGGACAATTTATTGAAAAATAAATTCTACAATTTATCGTGCAATAAATTGGTACCCTATGTCTAAAACAGTCTTAAGACTATCAGCCAAATCAAAACAAATTTATTAGTACCTAAGCTTGACCATTCACGTTTTACAAATTTTTAATAATTCCCTTATATTTTGCTTTAGTGCAAACTTCATGATGATATCTCAAAGCGTTCTTGAGATATTGTGCACACAAAAAAGATTAACAGACCGAGAGACAGACAGGAAAACCGTCGGACATAATTTTTTTCGCTTAAACTTAAAATCTCGACGTTTTAAAACATTTTAGACCTATTTAGCCAATAAAAATGTTTTTATTGGCTAAAATAAATCAAAGTATAAATTAAAAATATCATTTTTTTTATCGATAATAATACTTCCACTCCACTGTGTGTTTGTGGAAATAAAATTAAAAAGCAAGCAAGCAAGCTACAAGGTCTTGAAAACGGCTTGCGAAATATTTGCGATATACGGTGTGTCCACGGATGGGCTGCCGCATTGATGTAAACTTTCTGTCATTCTTGACAAAAAGTTTTGCTTATCCTGAAATGCCATGAACAATACAGAGAGACTTGAAATAAAATGCACAGGATGTATAATAGAAAATGTAAAATTTTATTAAATATAGTGTCTATATTATTTGACAAAGTTGTTTGCATAGTAAGGAGTAAGGGGAGTACTTAAATACGAGATTTGGTCAAAAAAAAAAACAACAAAAATCATATTTGAATGAAAGTAGGTCACAATTTCGATAACAATTTTATTTTACAAAGACAAAAATTAATAAACTGAACTAAAATTATTTAATTTTATTTTAATAGCCTAATATTATTTATCTCGTTGATATACATAGGTATATTTTTTGCTTTTAAGTATCCCAATTGATATACTCATAAAACAAAATAGAAAAAATGGTGAGGTCGAATATAAAAATAGGTAAAAAAAAGTAGATAAAAATCCTTGTATTCGAGCACTCCTTCAGTTGCAAGAACTTTATCAAACAGTTTTTTTTAAATAAGAAAACTTCCATTCTCGAATTTACCACAAATTTGACTAGGTACTGCCCGTAGTATCTTAGTTTAAGCAAAACTTCTTTCTTTTTGTCAAAATCAAAAATAAGAAAGTTTAATAAGAGTGCATTACCCCTTTTTTTTAGGTTAGATGTAACTTTTTCCCCACTTATTTCTTATTTGTTAAAAAAAATCTGTTTTCTTTAAACCTTTTTGTCTTACATTTTTTTTTCTAAACTTAATAGTATTCTAATAGTAAAAATAAGATAGCTTTGGAAAAAACAAAAATAATAATTTGCAAGACGTTTCTAAGATTTTCTGGAGTTTTTTTTTTGACATGGTAACGTTTGAGCAGTTTCCTTTGAAAGTGTTTTCCAATAACCTGTAGGTCTAACCGTCTGGCTGATATGTTTGTTGTTTTTCCTATCCATGTTAGTACGGCTGCCAGATTTTCAAAAATAAAAATCCTGAGGACAGCTGAAGTGTTTTAGAATGGCGCCGCAGACGAAAATTTTGAAAATTTTCAAGGTCACGCGTTTTTCTGGCACTTAAGAATTTCAATGAAAAATCCATTTATACAAAAATATAGACTTTCACAAGAATCAGTTTTGCATTTTATTTATTTTTACACAATATTTAAGGCAATTTCTTTATGAATAAGAAATTGCCGATTAAATGGAAATCAGGAGTATTAGGCTTAGTTTAAAAAGCGGGAGGGACAGTAAGAAATCGGGGAGGCTCCTACCCAAATCGGGAGGTCTGGTAGCCCTCCTCTACATGTTAACCCATTTTTATTTGTTTTGATTAGCACAATTATACAACAGCTTCATTATTATTATATTTAAAATTTGTTTCACATTTTGCTAAACAAAGCTATTTAGTTTGTTTAATAAATTTTAGTTCACAATAATACAATGTGTTCCATTCAGTGCACTGCTTTCTTAACTTTTCAGCGTTATCCAGTATATTTTTTCCATTGTTTGAAAACATGCTGAAACTCTTCAGGAATGATGTTGGGAAGTAATGTTGCTTATCGTTTTTTTTTATATATATCAAAGATGTCCTAGTCGAAATTTCATCAATGTTGACCACAGTCTATTAACTAAATGGTGGGCTTATTTTGTGTGTGTGGGCGGAGCTATGACATATAAAAAGATACCCTCTCTATCTCACATGTCAATTGTCACATTCTTTCTTTGAAGTTAGATAAAATAAAGGCAGTATAACAAACTCAGGTTGAATGTATACGTCAAAGTTGTCAAAACCTTGTCTGTTTTTAAGATGTCACCTCAGGGTATCTTTGTGACGTCAAAACTCCTCTCCCTTTTCGTAATGCCGCCGACCGTCAAATCTATAAATCACGATAGCTGATAACTCTAAATAAAGTTTGAGAAAAATGGAGTTTGACAGTGCATTCTTTTGCACTGTTTTACTCAAGGCCTACTATGAAAAATTGTACATCTCATAATCATGATTTAAATGTGTTGCACTGATCACTTTAAATGCAAATATCTCATAAACTACTACTTGGAGTGACATTTACAAGGTATACCATTTTAGCGAAAAGATGATTTTAAAAATTGATATTTTCAATAAAAGCATAAATACTCCTGTAAGCCACAGAAAAATAACACCGGCTTTTAGTATTCAGAATACTGCAGAGCACATTAACCTACCTTCAGTACCTGATTTGTTGGTTACTACAATAGGGTTTCGATATAGTAAACATACCATATAGTCAACTATCTACTGCGAAGAAATTGTTCCTCACTAACATGAATTTCACAATTTTTATTCGCGTTAAAGAAATAAACAAGAAACACAATATACAATCGTTACAACACAGAGCAAGAAATGGTGTATTACTATTGTGTATTTTTTCCTGCACTCTAACTAGTGAATGACCTCGATGGAGTGAAAAAGCCGTTTATCAATTAGTTTACTATACCGAGATCCTATTGTATTAAGTTTTACACTAAAGTAAGTTTTATTATATCACAATATTTTTACCCAAAAAATCTTTGGGTAATAAAAATGTACCATTAATTATGGGACACCCATATCAGTGACCATAAACTGAACTAAGCACCAGAAAAGAAAAAGGAAAGAGAATAAGATATGATTGAAGGATAGAAAGATAGAGATGTACGAATACATTCTTCGCTGAGAAGAGGGGGTTTGGTGCCCCCACACCGCGAAAGCCATGGACTGGAATGGGGAGAGCAGTTATAATGATTTGTGTAATGCCACTGCAATGTCTGCGTCTGTCTCACTTAACGAACCTCTCTTTTCATGTTACAGATAGCATACTGGGTAGGTCATGACCAAGGGTTGCAAATTTTTACATTCGATTTTTTTTAATTTCTCATTATTATATTTCAAAATTTAAATAGCATGTCCTGTACAATTTATACATATTTTAAAGGCTCTTTTAAAAATAAATTTAACGGTATTAACAAATTAAAAAAATAAAATAAAAACAAAATTATAAAGTAAAAACCGCATAATTATAAAATTTGCAACAATTTGTAATATATTTTGATCAAAACTATTACAGATTGATTAAAACTTTTAACAATGAAAATTAAAAATTTAATTGTTACTATGACATTTCTTTTTTTTGCAGTTACCTGATTTTTACTCATTAATATTTTCATTTTTATTTATTTACGAATTTTATTCTTCGTTTATTTTATTAAACATAAAATTTTAAGTGAATAACACTATAAAATTGTTTTTAAAAAGGCTTTTAAAATTTGTAATACAATAACGAATACACCATTTAAAAGTTGATGTCACGTGTAATCTCGTAATGTAAAAATAGACACCCTTTTTAGTCAAATAAACGCACACTCTTGGTTTTTAAGAAATTGCTAAGGAATTTTTAAGAACTTTTTAAGAAATCATGTACTTTTTAAACAAAATTAAACTGAATATTTTTAAAGTGAATATGTATCAACTTGATACACATTATATAGACATCCAAAAAAAACGTCATCAACTCTGGCTATGAACGAGAGAGATAGAAATAGCGGTCATATCTAAGCATTTCGGTTATGTCAAACCTTTGACAAGTGACTGTCACAATTTGTAAAATAAACTGTGGCTGTCATATGATGTGACAGTCTTGACAAGTAAATAAGGTTATAAATTAGATTAAGAATAGAAATACGTCTTTTTTTCTCGGCCAACTTTGATGACGTTTTTTTTTGGATGTCTCTATATATTGTTGTTTCCATTTGAAATTTATATACGTACACAAACTAATTTGTCGTAATTTATTTACAATAAAAAAAAACAAAATAATAAAAAAAACTATACTCGATGAAAAACCATTTTCGATGATTATACATATATAAAATAGCTTCTGTAATATTAATTATTGGGTCTTAAATTATTGAATCACTGTAACAAACCCTTATTCACACTTATCGAACACATTCACTACACTTATTTTAAAACAGTTATAAAATTGCATACTGTTCATATAATAGTTCTTTAACTTTATAATAATCCTCCGATATGCATCCTTCTAACACAATCCGTCCAGTTTCCACCTAAAAAAAAAATAAAACACTATACCGACTCTCTATGAAGATAGAGGGTACATTCAATAACTTCTGAAAGGAAAGAGATACGTGTTTTGGGTTTTAACTGTGTGTGCAAATAGCTTCAAATTGGAGGTCTTTTAGTATTCTATCATTTTTCCATAACCAACTAGATCTGACAAATAAATAGCAACTTAATTTAATGGGACACCCTGTACATTTTTATTTAATTTCAATTTACAGGTCGTTCTGAGTAAGAGGGTATCAACATAATTAATTTTTATAAACCATTTATTTTTCAAATTTTCTGTAATACCAATGACCTCAAAAGTTGTGATTGAAAAATGTCATTTACTATAGACTAGTATCCTATTAAGTTTGGCATCTTTGAAAAGAGGAATTTTTAAGATTTCAAACATAATATACCCAGGGTATTCCCATTTGAAAAAGTGAGTTAAACGATCTAAAAACTAAAAATTGCTCTTAATTTTACAGTATTTATTACTGAAAACAATATTTAATATTTTTGTGACACAAATAGAATGTTTGATATTTTTTTTTTACTCCATCCAAAAAATTTTATAAAAAACAGCGATACATATTTTGGAAAAAATTTCTAATGATAATTTATCACTTTGATGATTTCTTACTCAGAATGACTTGTAAATTAAAATTGTACAAAAACAAAATACAGGGTGTTCCATTTCTTACATTTAGTTGGTTATGAAAAAACGTGAAAAACAGAGTTGTGCCGGGGGTTTAGACCTTTAGAATGATTTCACGGTATAAACCATATACCAGCGATATATTCGCGGGTATAAACCAGGTCTGGTCTTTTCGTTTAGACTCCACTCTTTTCTGAATTTAAATTTACCGCCGTTATACATAACCTCAAATGTCAAATATACAGATTGAAAATTGTATTGACAGCTCTTTGTTTAGTTTTACAACGCGATGGGGACGATCGCCCCCCCCCCCCCCCCCCCCCCCCAAATGGTCAAGTAAAAACCAAAATAGTCGGGGATTGCGCTTGCCGTTGCCTCCAATGACCTCTTTTTTTGCTTTTTTGTTTAATCTGCATTGGACCGCCCCCCCCCCCCCCAAAAATACTGGCTGCGCCCTTGTACTTTTAAAGATTGAAAATTGATATTTGTTTACTTATAGTGTGTTTAATAATCTTGAAGTTAGTTTGATTTTTAATTTTTGTGCATAGTATAGCTCAAAATATTAGGCTTCCTGTGCTTTTGAGATCAATTTTGAAATAAAATTATAAGTATTTGGTATCAAAAATGTATTATCATAACTAAATCATTTTTGTTCATAACAGCTCAAAATTGTGTTTGGGTTAAACCCGGTCTTTTCCTAACTCTGGTGTAAATTGTTAACAGACTGCAATTTTCCAGTGAAATGTTTCCAGATTCCAGTGAAAAATTGAAATGTATATCTTGTTTCCATTCAAAAGTTATTGAATATACTCTATCTTCATAGACACCATGTATACTCAAACCAAAAAATAATAAAATGGATAATCATAAATCATGCGCTAAAGACTGGCTATTCCGAATCACATGCTTTGGCAATAGTTAAGATAGTCATTGGTGGCACAGAAATCCGTTTAAGTTTGATAAAATTTGTTGCTTAAGATTACAATTTCACGTATTTTTGGTTGTTGCATAAACGTGCCACCAGCAGAGTAGATAGTAGGTGAAATAAGAGTTCTGTAACAAGGTCATACAAAAAGTCGGTTGTTGATCCTTCTATGATGCACAAAGTCAAATCAATTAAAACAAAATTTTCATTAATCGATCACTCATAAATTAGCACAAATTAACATTAATTACACACCAATTAGCAAAAATTTCAACAAATCAGCAACTATTTACATAAATTAGTATCAATACATATCATATGTCACGACTATTTTTGACGATCTTTCAAAATAATTTTGAAGAGAATTTGCTTTTGTTTCTAGTAAATTTAGTTTTATGACATTGAAGTAGATTTTCTCACAAATTTACTAATATGGCAGCCTTCTGACTAGTGGCGAAATGAAGTTCCAGACCCGTATACAAAAAATAGCAATTCACAGGTACAAGTTTAACGCTATACGGTACAGCCTATAGTATAATGCATTATACTACATAATATACAGGGTGGACCATTTTAACCTTTAATAGGGAAATAACTTGGCGGGTGAGCGAAAAAATAAAAAAAGTTGTATACAAAAAGTTGTTAGGCAAGGAGGGGGACGTACGACCGTAACCTTAAATTTGACCTCGACGTTGACCTTGAGGATTATTTGAAGGTCAAAACAACTTTTTCAAATGGAAACAACTATTTTTGACCCAGGATTTGAAGAGCGGGAAATTTTACGTCCAAAATGGTTCTTGTCAACAAGGTCATGGCAAGGTCGATTGAAAGTCAAATTTTCGAGAATTGTTAAATAACGAGGGCTAGCTCGGGATAGAGATTGGAAACAGTAACATTTTTCGGTTTTTAAGGTTATTTCAAGGTCAAAGTGATTTTTCAAGCGTGAAACCCTACTTTTGACCGCTGATTTGAAATGTTTAATCCTGACCTTTAAATGACCCTGACAACTTTAATCAGAAAAATTTTACTGTTTCCAATTTCTATCCCGAGGTAGCCCTCGTTATTTAACAATTCGAAAATTTGACCTTCATTTGACCTTGCTATGACCTTGTTGACAAGAACCATTTTGTATGTAAAATTTCCCGCTCTTCAAATCTGGGGTCAAAATAGTTGTTTCCATTTGAAAAAGTTGTTTTGACCTTCAAATAACCCTCAAGGTCAACGTCGAGGTCAAATTTAAGGTTACAGTCGTACGCACCCTTCCTTGCCCAACTACTTTTGTATACAACTTTTTTTATTTTTTCGCTTACCGGCCGAGTTATTTCCTATTAAAGGTTAAAATGGTCCACCCGGTATATGCCTAAACTTAGATGATTTCCGTAACTGTGTACACGCTGAGACCTCTAGCGGAAGATAGATGAAGTCTCGCCAAAGTCGGATCATGGACGTGCCAAAACTGATTGATAACCAAACATTGTTTTGTGCAACTGTAACGACATCAGCTGATAATACCCCTAAAATAGTCTTCTGGGGTTGGATCATTGTCGTAGTCTCCGTGCCTTATTTCCAGACTTACCTACGACAAGAATCCAGATACTGTATTTATGCCACAATTACATTGTAACACTTTTATTACATTGTAATTACATTGTAACAGAATTTACCACATATTGATTGAACCTGTTTGTTAAAATAGGGATCAAAATCGTTTCACAGTTGCACAAATTCACTTTTGGTTTGAACCCTAGTGCATATACTCTGCGCCCTCTAGAAGAAGATAAACGAAACACAGCCAAAGTCGGATCACGGACAATCAAATTTGAGTTAAATAGGCTAGTGACCCTTATTATTGGTCTCTTTGGTCTCAAAGACACCACCAAAGATGTGCATTAGGACCGAAACCACTTTTTTTTTGAAAAATAGGAATTTATGGATTTTGACATTTTTGATTAACACCATTTGCTAATTAAGTAAATTATTCGGTATATCTGATAAGGGTTAAACAGGTTTTTCAGACCTGTTAGAAATTATTGTAACAAAAAGTTTTTTTTTTTTAGTAAAATCCAAATTAAAAATGGTTCCCTTATCATTCCGACTTTATGGCAGTCACTACATGAAATAATGTAATTTTTTTCATACAAAAAGTTAAAAAAAAAAAACGTTTAAAAAAATCGTCTTACCCGTCTTATGGCTATCGATCCATTACAACACCACAAAACTCCTCCCGAAAATTCTGAAGTAATATTACTCTTAGCAAGAACTTGTTTAAACTCTGACAACTTCAATTCATTTATGAAGACAGGATCGTGTGGAATTTCTTCATCGTGGGGTTCAAGCGTTAAAATTTTCTGATCTTCATCCACTGCGAATCAACAACAATTATTATAAATAGATTTTTCTATAGTGGTGTAGTAGTGTCGCCCTCTACTGTGTTTAAATGAGACTAAACAGGTCTTAAGGAGGATCTAGTAAAGTTAGCGACCACCAAATGTCTGTGATATTTGTGAGTCTGTTAAGCTCATGAAGCGAGAATTTTTCCATTAAAATCAGTCAAAATATTTTTTCTGGAAAAGTGACGTTTGAAAATATCTAAAAAAGATCACAACTGATCATTGATCAATGTAACTGTAATAACTAGAACCCGGAGGTTAATAATCAGGACCAGTCTTAACTCCACTGGAATACTGTTACATATGCCACATTAATAAAGTACATTGTCAACCAGTGGCGGCTGGTGATAAAGGGCACAGGGGCACGTGCCCAGCCCAAATTTCAATAGAAAATATTTCTTTTGTGTTAATTTACTATAAATTACTGTTACAATAATATCAATTAAATGTATACGACAAACTATTCATATTCTAATTATTATTCCTTTTATACCACAAATAATGATTTTTATCATATATATATGACAGACTATCGATCGAGCACCGAGCCACCGTAATCTGAATTCTCGCATTTCGCGCGCGTGGGCGAGGGCACACAGTTTCCCAGCCCCCGTTTTTAATCGGGCTTTTTCGGTGACTGGTAAAATTTGGAGACGATTGCAGCAGACAGACGTCGTTAAATCGTTCGAAAATCAGCTGAACGGGTCACACTTGTTGAGTGACCTTTTTTAGTGTTTGTTTATTTTCTTCGCTGAGAAGTGTGTTTTTACTGTATTTGATTGTGAAACGTTTCAAAATGAATTCGGTGGACTTTTTATTGACTAATAAAGATATTACATACGAGATCCGAATGGAAATTAAACGGTTAGGAAGGCCGATACCCGATTTGATTATTTCCAAAACAGACGTAGGAAAATCGCGAAATTATTCACGAAATTATAATAGTAGTGTCTACGACAGATTTAAGTGGTTATGTGGGTGTCCTAAAAGAAACAAACTGTTTTGTTTTATTTGTTTGGTGAGAGTGGCAACCAAAGTGCATGGACTCAAGAAGGGGTGAGTGATTTAAAACATTTAAATGAACGAGCTAAGAAACATGCTAGCTACAATGAAAAACATTTACATAACATCTTAGATTTTAGTGTGTTGGGAAAGGTAGACATAAGGCAACAGCTTGATAGTGCTTATCGTGAAACTATAAGATGTCACAATGAAACTGTGGATAAAAACAGACATATTTTAAACCAAATAATTAATTGTATTAAATTTTGTGAAACAAATCCGGGACTTTAATGAAAAGGCGATTAACATTTTTGTGTACAATAAGGACAGGCGAGTTGATTTCCTCTACAAATAACGGTAAGATACCTATATCAAATTTTTTTCACATGTTGCCACCCATTATTTTAATATATTTAAGCCCTCAATATTCGTGACTAAATATTATTTCAAAAAGCTACTAAATTCCAAAAAATATTCTTGTGAAAGTATATTTTTGTATAAAAGAATTTTTCATTGAAATTCTGAAGTGTCAGTAACCTGCTGCGCCATTGGTAGCTAATAAGTAATCCTACTGACACACCCTGTGCCCACCCATGTAACACACCCATGAGCCACCACTGTTGTCAACTCCTGCACATATGTATGTATGTACCGGGTGGGCAAATTTCGATGTTTTTATAGGGTATCTCGGTAACTGTAAGGGCTATGGAAAAATGAACCCACCTTTCCCGACCTCTTTTTTCGAGATAAATTCATTGGTGAAAACCAGAATTTGCTATATCTTTTCGTTTTCGAGTTGTAAACGAAAATTGATTTTTTTGAGTTTTCGATTGGTGTCGATAACTCGGTTGTTTGTAAAATTAGAAGAAATCTGTTTGCACGTTCTACAGGCACTTTTTTAAGTAGAATAGGATTTCCTTAACAGATTTTTTATATCTTGTGTAGTTTTCGAGTTATGGCATAAACTTCTATTTTTTTAAATGGAAACCATAGTTGGCTATGATTTAGCTAAAAAGAGGATTTTTTTCTCTTTACAACGATATATAGTTTGTGGGGTCTATGATGAGTGTTTATGCGGAAACAGTTAAAAACATATGTTTTCTAATAAAGGACAGTATAGTAATTTCAATGATTTTGCACAGTAGGCGCCTGTAATTTTTAAAACAGAACAGTTGGATATTGGGATGTAAATACACAGTTACACATTACTGTTTGATTAATTGTTTATGTTTGGTTTTTGCTTGCATTATAGTTTTAAAGTTTCGATTAAAGAAATTGACAAGGCGCGATGGCGTATCAAAATTACGAAAAAGTTTAATATGCTAGAGTGTTTTATTCAAAATGGATATAATTCTGAAGCTGCATCGGAAGCATATTTTAATCGCTACCCTGAAAGGAGACAACCTAATATGTCCATCTTTGGTAGACTAAAAGAAAACCTCGTTGAATACGGAGGATTTAATAAACCAAGACCAAAAAAATTATCGTATTCAAGATGCTGAGGATGTTGCCATAAATGTTGTTGGTATGGTAGTCGTAAATCCTTCAATTTCAAGTAGGCAAATTGAAGCAGAGTCTGGTATATCGCGACGAAGAGCACTTTCAGTTTTAAAAAAAACACAAATTTAGACCTTATACAATAAGGAAACAACAACAGCTCCTTCCAACTGATCCTGAACGCCGACTGGATTTCTGCAATTGGTACCTACAACAAATTGAGCAAGACCAATTATTTTTTAAAATATCATTTGGACAGATGAAAGTTACGTAAGTAGTGCCGGAATTTTCAACCGACACAACAAACATTATTGGTCTGAAGATAATCCTCATCAGACTGTTGATGTTCAAAATCAAGGACGTTTCGGTTTTAGTGTATGGTGTGCCCTATATAATAACCGCATTTTAGCTTACCAACTTTATGATGACAATTTAAATGGTCAACGGTATTACAATATGATAAACTACCACATAGTAGAAGAATTTTTAGACAACTTGCCACTTAACGAAAGACGACATGTATTTTTTCAACAAGACGGGGCACCACCCCATAATACTAATTTAATCTCGGAATTATTAAATACTAATTTTGGGGAGAAATGGATAGGGAACAATGGGCCAGTAAAGTGGCCTCCGGTCGCCAGATCTCTCACCGTTAGATTTCTTTTTTTTGGGGAACCATTAAAGACAATTTATACAAAAAGACAAATAATACACTGGTTCAACTGAGAGAAAATCTTATAGACTGTCTGAATTCCGTTTCAAATATTCACATCTATAATGCAACAAAAAGTGTTTCAAAGCGATGTGAACTGTGCATCGCAAACAACGGACGACAATTTGAAAACTTTAGGTAAATAATCATGCTCGTATTTTTTTTTAATCTGTCTAGTTTTGTTTTTGTAAAATATATTGTATCGTATTTTTTACATACATTATTTGTTACAAATTTGATTGTTAAGTGTGTTAAACTTTCTTGTTATGAATATGTTATAATTAATTATTAATTAGTCACTAATATGTCATAATTAGTTATTTAAGTTTAATATACCATTCATTATATACGACTGTTACTTTTCGCAGGAGTAAATTTCCATAGCAACAGTTATTATTATTAAAACATTGTTGTAACAATGTGTTACTATAGAAACTTACTCTTCCTGCAAAGAAAAAACAAAGTAAGTATACCTATACAAAAAATTAAAATTTTTAACTGTTTCCGCATAAACACTCATCATAGACCCCACAAACTATATATCGTTGTAAAGAGAAAAAAATCCTCTTTTTAGCTAAATCATAGCCAACTATGGTTTCCATTTAAAAAAATAGAAGTTTATGCCATAACTCGAAAACTACACAAGATATAAAAAATCTGTTAAGGAAATCCTATTCTACTTAAAAAAGTGCCTGTAGAACGTGCAAACAGATTTCTTCTAATTTTACAAACAACCGAGTTATCGACACCAATCGAAAACTCAAAAAAATCAATTTTCGTTTACAACTCGAAAACGAAAAGATATAGCAAATTCTGGTTTTCACCAATGAATTTATCTCGAAAAAAGGGGTCGGGAAAGGTGGGTTCATTTTTTCCATAGCCCTTACAGTTACCGAGATACCCTATAAAAACATCGAAATTTGCCCACCCGGTACATGGTACAATCGCAGTTCAATCAAATAATGCCATTACATTCCAGAACATAACCCATACGCTGTGTTGTACGCCAAACTATTCTCAATTTACGGCACATGTTACAGGCCGAGTTGCGAACGCGAACGTAATTTACACTTCTTGTTAGCATTAGTTAAATTGTGCTGATCGATGTACCATTTGCGTGCATGAAACGTCGAATATGTAAAAATGTCTGCGTGAGACAGACAGGGACAATTTTAACTTGGATTTAGTCAAAATGATGGTAGCGTGTAAAGTATAGCGAAGTGAGTCCGCCTGCAAAAACAACTCAGACATATAGTCAACTTTATAAATAGTATCACTGTGTGAAGACTTACAAAAATATTGTCTCGGAATGACAGGATAAATAAATCTATACTGACTTAATACTGACGAAACGACAGATGTTTAAGGACAGAACATAGCTAACGTAGTGGTTGGGGGACTGGATGAGGCAAAAGCCATGGAAAGGCATTTGACAGCTTCAAGGGTGTTAGAAAGCACAAATGCGGAAACAATTAGTGAGTGCGTGACTAGCAGCCTACAGTCACCATGGGGTGAGGAGAACTTTGAAGTAAATAAATGCCATGTATTGCTGTTACCGACGGACGTGGCAGTCTACATGAAGGTGGCTGACCGGGCGCCTAAAAAGGACATAGTATACTAATTTAATCCATGTTATATCTTTGGCACATGAGTTCCACCGTATTGCCGAAACTGTTCGGCAGTGTTCTCCTAATGTTGACAGCCTTATAGCCTTTTTTTTACTTTTATTATTCCCTTTTTTTGCGTAACTTTTCCGTCTTTGTGCTCATAATTTTTGTAATCACAATTCCTATTCTCATCGACATGTATTAAGTTAACTTTATATATTAAGTGCTATTATCATACTCATTATTATTATTATTTAATGTATAACACAATTTTTTTTGTTTCTTTTTCTTTGTTTTAGTGGTACAGTTTTGTTTGTAATAACCATCGTACCTTTGAGTTTGTTTATTTAATGGAACTCTTGCTGTTTGATTTGTATATCAATAGAAGCAATAAATAAATAAATAAATAAATAATAAATAATACTTTTTCAAAACATCAACTTCATATCTCTGAAGTTACAAATACAATCTTATCGAAAAAGTAGATGACCCTGTATGTATAAATCACCACTATACAATGAGATTGAAGTTCATCATCATTCATCAAGATCCGATTTCTTGTGTGTTCCGGGAGAGACACTGTTGGTACAGAGCCAACTTTGTTGGACACACCAGAATGTGTCTGTTAGGTGCTTTTTTTCAACTATTTTTTTGTTTTCAGTCCCAACTTGAAATTTTGGTTGAATATGTCGAAAAAAATCCCTGAAAGTTACAGCCCTTAAAATTAATTTTAAGTACCCAAAGCATCAAAAGATTTTCCATTAGAATACACGTAAATCGATTTTTTTTTCAAATTTCTATTACTACTCATAAGTCAGTCTAATATCTCAAGAAATATTAATCGCAGCAATTTGGTCTATAGGACCTTTTTGTAGTAAATTAAATTTCCAACAAATTCTTCATTTACACTTTTTTTTTGGTAAAATTAATAATTTCGGAGATAACAGCAAAAAAAACGAGAATTTTGGGTAAAAATCAACTTCGCGACCCGCACTCAACTCACCAGTACGAGTTACATTTTCGCTGCAATGGGCACTTTTATAGAGTGTTTTATTCTGAGTAAATCGAGACCAAGACCAATGTAATAGCATAAAATGCGACGGAGTTATAGAAATTTGAAAAAAAAAAATCGTTTTACGTGTATTTTAAATGGAAAATCTTTTAACGCTTTGGGAAAGTACTTAAGATTAATTAAAGTTAAGGGCTGTAAATTTCAGGGATTTTTTTTCGACATATTCAACAAAATTTCAAGTGGGGACTGAAAAACAAAAAAATCATCCTAGTGTCTATCTAGTGTTCCATTTATGCACACTAGAGGGAGATACCTCCTAGCATGGTCAACACAATGCATATTAGAGATAGCATAATGTAACCAAAATTAAGCAAACAGCCATACTATAGAGTTGATATTAATGATAATTTACTATCTTACCATCCATAGGCTCATTGTCCACATTCATTCGTTTGGCGTCTGCCTGGTTTTCTCGAATCACGATGTGAGCATTAATCCATGCAACTTCGGCGTCCTTGCCTTTTGAAAGTTTAGCTGCGAAACTAATGCATCAGTTAAGCGCACCTAGAGAGAAAAAAATGCATTATTAAAATGTCTCCCAAAAATTTATCAAGGACAAAACAAAAAACAACAAACAAATGATTATTGCAAGTGCTTTATCTTCTCTTTTTACCGACAAGCCACATACAAGAGCTAGATAGGGTTTTAACTTGTTGTTGCAATACAGGGCGGTTTCTATGTTTAAATAGAAGTCGGGTAATAACCTCCTCGGTCTTCAGGAATGCAATATGTTCCAACCTGTATTGGAGACCATTCAAAATATCCAAGATCGTCAGAAATGCGATCTTGTAGGTTTGATTAAACTCGTTTGCTAGTTGAGTTTAGTTTCAAATTAGTATTCAGGGGTCACGCACCGTTGTTTGCATTTTCTTGCTTAACATACTCATAAGTTTATTAATATATGATTAAAATGCAGTGTATGACACAGTTTCCTGAAAATTATGACATTCCAATCCCATGGGTCTATTCTAGAGTTATTAGCGATTTATTAGAGAATTTATTAGAGAATTATTAGCGATGTCGTTACAGTCACACAAAGCAATTTTTGTTGTCTAGATCCTAAATAATTTATAGTTTATTCGAACAAAGTTTTCATTAACACGTTGAGTGCGGAGCACAACCTTCATTTCAACCGCGGGGTACAGATATTTTTTCCCTCTTCTAAAATCGTTTTGATGACCTCAATAATGAAGGAATATAAAAAATTTATATATTATGTATTATTTAGGTTTTATTAGGGTTGTAGCCCGGACTAACAACCGCACCCCGAGTTCGTCCCCCACCAGTTCCTAGTAGGTAGAAATTGTGATGCTAGGGTTGCCAAGGACTGTGTTAGCTTGGGCTAACACACGTACCCCAGAGAGCGTTATGTTTGTTAGCCCCGGCTAACATCCGCACTCAACGTGTTAATGTAAACCGACCACCTCCGAACTTTCAACTTACCCAAGACTACATTCAGGAGTGGTTTATTTTCTAATGTTTTATGTTTAAAGTTTAGTTAGTTTTCAATTTGTTAAGAAAATCACAACAAATTTTACTTAGACACAAAACTAAACCAAAACAAAACACAATCCGATAAGAAATAAAACAATGAAAATATATGCATTAAAAAATACACAAAATCACACCTAATGAGAGCAAGACAAAACCCTAACACAAGACAAGTGTTCACAATAGTAGTAGTGGAGGTACAAATCCGACATACGAAACATACTCTAAAATTAACACAAAGCAAGGCGCTTATAAAAGATAGATGTGCTAAAAGAGCTGGAAGCCTTTCAAAAATTAGTAGGAACCAGCTAAGTGTTACAAGATACCTAACGGAACGTGTTCCAGTTAAAGGTTACCTAAACAAAATGGATACAAATACAAAGAACACCTCAGCTGCAGATTGTGTGGTAATAAGACTGTTCGCCATATTCTATCAAACTGTGAAGCATTAGATCGCAGGAGACAAGAAATCATTGGGGTTACAAAAGTGCTCCTGGAAACATACAGCATCAATCCTATGGACCTGTATCACAGCAAAGGAAGACAAGCTAAATCTCTCGATTGTCAGCGCTTTGAAGTGAGTAAGCCAGATTTCGTGACCTCGGACTACTGGTCAGTGCATGTGTTCTAACGATTTACAACGGAACGAGGCATATTTGCCATCAGGGTTGTACTAGGAATTTTAAAGAAAATATATTTGCGTTCGTTTTTACATGATGAATATGTGACAACAGTATTAAATATGTTAATAAACATTGATATAACCCTTATTAAAATATTCTTGAGATGAAGAGTAATTTCTATTCGCATTATTCATTTGCAGCAGTCTTATAGAGCATACAGTTTTTAAATACGTCTCTGGGCTGTCGATGCTCACTCAAGAACTTTAGAGATATGACTAATCTATCTTCTTACTGAGGGTGATGTGCAGCATGCAATCTACTTATGATTTTGGATGGAGTGGTTTTGCTGGTCCTCCTTATGCTGTGCCTGTATCATCTTTTAAAAGACAGCAATAGGCTGCAGTGCTTCCCCGATTCGGGACTGCTTATAAAAAAGGGAAAAACCACTGCGGTGGTACTATACTCCAATCAAGAAATAACAAAATAAACCTTGCTACAGACCAGCCAAGGTATTGAGAATTACCTGCTCCTTACACGCATAGCATGTCCTTCGACAATACACTCGAACCCCTCTTAAGTCACCAAATCGGTGCATCATCGTCTCGCTTAAGTCGCGAAATTTAGTCTCTCTTAAGTCGCGATCATAACCTCAATTTTTTCGCGTTTTAGCTTCAAAAAAGAAATATTTAGATATATACCATAGCACTTGTTATAACGAAAATGAGCCAACCGAACGAAAAAATCAACGTAAGTATACCCAGTCGTGCGTGACAAAGTTCAATTTTCCACTTGAATGAACATTTTAAAGGTTAAAAAAGACACCTAACCTATTTTAAAGGTTAGGGGTCCATATTTAATGTATTACACAATAATTTTTTTCAATAAAAATTGTATTCATGCGAGAATCCACTTTCCAAACGTAGTTCTAAAACTTTTACAGGCGGCGACTTAAGCGGGACGGTTTCGTGACATAATAGGGGGAAACGTGGTGAAATACGAGGGGATGTGAATTAAGCGAATGTGACTTAAGAGGGGTTCGAGAGTAGTTTAGATAGTCAGCAGTGGCATTGAAAACTATATTATCTAAGGATAATAATTTTTGTTGTTTGAGAGATAATAATTGTTATTGTTGTGTGAAACTTGTTATTTTTGGTAGTAATATAGCAAATAAAGTCCAACCCTGCCATTGAACTCAGACGATATCGCCGACCCACCAATAGCAGCACAATTTTGACTGGACTGCATGTAGTCTAATGCCTGTGCTGCAAACATGTGTTGCAAACCTATTTGGAATATACTTTAGATGAAATATTTTACCTGGTAAATGTGTGTCTCACTGGTCGCGTCAACTATTTCCCCTTTCTTCGGAGTGAAAACCCTCGCCTGAATATTTTCAAGGCAGTGTTTTTGTATTACGGCCGTACTGTCCGGAGTACCGTGGACTACTATAACTCTTCTTGGCCGCAATTGGGATAATATTTTCATTAGGGATTCCCCGTCCACCTCCCCTCAAAATCAATATACTGCACTTGACAGTTCACTTGCACCGTCCTATTTAATACAATACATTTCGTGGGAAATTCTGGGATTTCAGCTAAAATGGGAAAGAAATTATTTTTTTAATTATTAGTACTGCCGCGATAGAGAAAACTATGTAGATCTTGAATATCGTACTTAACCCTTAACTGGTGCCATATTTGTCACATAAATGGTCAGGCGTCGTCCTCGGACTCTACTATTTTTAAAGATTAAATAAGAATACAAAAAACCAAAATAATGTAAACATTTTATTAAAGATAGATATTATGAACATTATTGAATAGGGGGGGTATGTAAAAAACAGTGTGATTAAAACAAAAATAAAAGTGAACGAAATAATTAGTATGCTGAAATATTTAGAAAATAACAAGCTTATAAATTTTACTCAAAAAAAAAATAAAATAAACAATATAAATCAGTGGTTTGACCATGGCTGTAGAATGTAATGCATGTAGGCATTGTGACCTGAAGCTGAAAAGAAAAACTCCAGCAAGAATCACTCTTTATCGTTTTTCTTTTCATATTTTTTAAATTAGTTTGGTGTTTTTTACAGACAGGTTTTTTACATTGCAGGCATAGATACTTTGTCATTCTGTTATGTTCCAATAGTAGAAGGTTAGGTTGAAGGGATCACCCCTGTAGCTGGTTTTATTAACCAGTAAGAAAGAATTATTTTTATGGCGTAGTCTGTCTCACGACACCAGATTACGAGATACGAATTGTTAAGGGTTAACAATTCATATTTACATTTGCATTTAAGACCGAATAAAAATTATTTCCCAAATATATACCTTTCTTGTTGATCTGAATGTGCATGTGCATGGAGGATGAGGAGACTGCATCTCACATCCTCACAGAATGCCCCTGCAATTGCAAGGGTCAGAAAACGGCATTTTGGGAGCTGTGTTCTGAACCCAGAGGATGTTAAGAGTATTCACCCCAGGAAAATATGCGCCTTTGCAAGAGAGGTCGGCATACCTGGGTGAATACTCACGGAATGTGGGTGCACAATGGGCCCGTCAGGCGGCCTAAGTGCATGGGTTTTCCCGCCCACTTCTCCTTTTTATTCATTCATTTATTCATATCTTTCTTGATCAAACCGGCATTTTTGTTAATGACATACAGTTGTATGAATTATTATACACAAAAGAACTATTTCCAGCACTTCTCCATTTGTTTACAAAACATTTAAATATTGTATGCTATCAGATAGGGGTGAAATTGGTCTTCTGTGATGCACAAGGTTGGTCATTAACCTCAGACAAGGTCATGCACAAGATTGATTACACAGGACCACAGTACAGACCCGGACTACCCAATGTTTTTTGGGTCGCTGAACTCAAATCAGACCTCAGTTTTCTCGTTTACCACAAGTTTTTTTTCTATCCTCAAAAACTCATTTTACACGTTAGCAAAGCATAAGAAGACAATTCTTCTTTTACGTTTTTCAACACGCTGAATCAAATTCTGAGTCACAATGCATTTGTCTTTTACGACTATCAGTTCTTCCCGTAGGAACATAAATCCCTATGAAAAACGCTAAATCGGACACCATGTCATATACTTGACGAGCTGGTGACTGTAAGTTACGGGGATGATCTAACAATAACCCTAAGCCTCAGACACCTTCAACCCTACGACACATACTCAAAACCATATAACCTCAAAATCTTAACCTCAAAAACCACTATATCTGTGTTTTACAACTGCTAGAGCGCAACAAATGATGAAGAAGCATGAATATGATTCAATCATAGCCTTCAATTCCAGAAATCTTAAACCATATACCCACGGAATTTTATACTCGAGATAAGTAGATTTTAATAACCACGTAACCCAGGGCTGGCTGACTTTCATAAGGTTGTATTGTCCTTGATCTCGCAGGCCCTAGATATAAGGTTTTCTAGGTTTATGAGTTTGAGATTATGAGCTTATGAAATTTCACAGCTATGGAATTTCGAAGCTATGGAGTTTCGTGGCTATAGGATTGAGAGATATGATTGGTTCATATTCATTATTCTCTTCATTAGGTTGCTGAATGCTAAATTTCACAGGTCCTAGATATAGGATTTTTGAGATTAATTGGTTTGAGATTGAAGTTATGAAATTTCAGAGCGATGGGATTTCGGTCTATAGGTTTGAGAGTCATGATTGTATAATACTCAAGCCTTTTCATCACATTGTTGTGTCCCAGATTTTGAAGACCCTACTTTTTGAGGTTAAGGGTTTATAGGTTATGAGGTCACAGGATTACCAGCTCGTTAAGTATAGACATCCACAAAAAACGTCATCAACTCTGGCTATGAACGAGAGAGATGGAAATAGCGGTCATGTCTAAGCTGTTCGGTTATGTCAAACTTTTGACAAGTGACTGTCACAATTTGTAAAATTAACAATGGCTGTCATATGATGTGACAGTCTTGACAAGTAACTAAGGTTATAAATTCGATTAAGAATAGAAATACGTCTTTTTTTCTCGGCCAACTTTGATGACGTTTTTTTTTGGATGTCTATATATGACTTGGTGTCTGATTTAATGTTCTTCTCATAGGCATTTTTGTTCCTAGGGGAAAATTGATAGTCGTAAATGCATCCTGACCTTTGGCTTTTTATTCACGGCGTTGAAAAAAATAGAAGGGGAATGGTCTTCTCTGACTTTGTGTTTGTGTGCCTGTGTAATCAAGCTACAGTGTAAAAATGTGTTTTCTGAGGTTTGAAAAAACTATCGGTAAACAAGGAAAACTGAGGTCGGATTCGTATTCCGTAATACTAAAAACATTGAATTGACCGGGTCTGTACTTTGGTGCATTGGAAACACTTTTGTGGTCCTGTGTTAGTAAAATAAAGTATACATTAATTTAGCATTAATCAGCATTGATGGGCATAAATATTTTTGGTTGTAATTAATTTACAAACAAATTGTAAAAAAATTATTTTGGGAATGAATCATTACATTCAGAAGAAAAGCCACTTCAAAAGTAGCCTAAAAATTATGTCGTTTAAAAAATCAGTTTGTCGCGCTTTGTTAAGGAACATTTTCGTGTATGACAAATTTGACATCACATACGAAGGTCACTCCAGAGTTTCCCTATTTTTAAATATATTAAAATAATGCATTTAAGAACTTGAAAAAAATTATTTATAAATATTCATACCTACATATGTGGTATATTTTTCCACATTGTCGCCATTTTTTTCAATACATTTTTTATATCGAGAACACAATTTTTGTAATCTAGTAGCATACTAAGGCGTACCTATTTGCATCAGCCAGTTGTTAACCCATATTTTCACTTCTTTGTGTGTTTCAAATCGCTCATCAACCAGATTGGCCTTCAGTTGAGGAAACGAATAGAAATCACTTGGTGCAAGATCAGGTGAATATGATGGATGACTAATACTCCACTTGAATTTGACAAGTAAATTTTGTGTCTTTTGAGCGGAAGATAACGAGCATTGTGGTGAAACAAAAGAATTATTTTTGACAAAACACCAGGAGGTTTTCTTTTGATAGCAGCTCGAAGCTCAATCTGAACTTGACAGTATCTGTATACATTAATTATTGCTCCCTTTTCCCGACAATCAATCCTTGCAACCCCAGAATAGAGTCGTCATCACTTTTTCACCAGTGTGTGCCACTTTTGCTTTTTTTTTTGTGCACTTTCACCTAGTGCTTTCCACACCATACTCTGGCGTTTTGTTAGCCATCACATTGACAGCCGTCACAATGTTGTAACTTGTATCTCAGTTCGCTGCTCATCGTGCATATTCTCGCGTCTCTTCAAATTCCATTCGTGAACGATGTATCATTTGGATACCGAATTCACTTATCACCATAAACAACAGTTAATTCATGACAATTATTCAATGCACTTTCACCTTTGACGATTAAAAAACAGATAACAGCGCATATATCACAATTGGACTTGCCTGAATGGTGTTTCCTTGTTTACAAGCTAAATACTGTCAGCTAAGCCATCATACCCCCACTAAACTCTTAGAGAATTACCAACACAAGCCGATAAATGTTTTTAGTATCCCAGAAGATGGTGCTAGTTGGGAGAAACAAAATAGGAAAACTTATTTCTGGACTGACCTTTGTACTACAGCTTTAGCGAATTCAGAACAACTATAATTTCTTTCGAATCTTTCTATAACACAAATTACTGAGATCTGGCACGCTATCACTCTGCCAACTAATTTATTCGAAAAATAAATTTTCATACTTATCTCTTCCTCTTCCTTCTTCACCACTAGATTTTCTTTGTTATCTTCGCCATCGGCAGCAACTTCGACCAATTTGTAATCCTCGGGTTTGATTATTTCTCCATATTCGTCGCATTTAATCTTCTCTTCATGGAACGGATACATCGGGTGCAGTTTCTTGGTAACTTTAAAACCCCGGACAATTTTCCCTCCTGCTTGATGACTATATCGTGTCTGCTCTTTCGAGATGACGGACATTTCGATGTCGTCGCCGGAATCAGATTCAGCATCGCTAAAATAGACAAATGAAATTAAGAGAAGAGAAAAAATATAAAAGAGAGTGTGTATGCTTACTCTTTTGTTCCGTTTTCGTCGCTTTTTTCCCTTTGTCGTTTTTCGTACTCTTCCAGTTCACTGCCTTCTAGTTTAACTCTCCTTTCAATTGTCAAATCTATAGTTCGTCCACCGCCATTTTCCACCAAGTCCCTTGCTAAAGTTCCCGGTGATGTCCTAGAAGAGAATACTAATTGATATATCTGCATAAAAATTCTTTATTAAGAAAACAATTTAAAGATGATAATCCTTTACATTTTACCACTAATTTAAAACCAGTTTATTTCACAATTGTTCTGAAAGATGAGACTAATGATGATGAGTCTAAGAATATTAAAAATATGATATTGTGACTTTTTATTTAAGGGGTTCAAAATGTGTCAAAAATAACAAAAATGTTCAGAGGGGTCTACCTCTGAACATTTTTATTTATTTTTTTTTTGTTTAAATGTTGTAAAAACATGTCAAGAATGATGTCCAAAAGGAATTATTGATGGAAAAAAATGATTAACAATTATTTTTGACTTAATTTGTGAAACAATTAAATAAATTGCTCCAAAATGTTCGAAAATACCCCTCTGGTGCGCCTAGCATTTTGGAGTATCTGCGTGCCAGATCGTTAATTTAGAAGGGATGATATATGGTCCTGGTATAGCAGACTAAAGGTAAAAAATTAACATGCCTGGATTTAGAAAAATTTCATGAAGTAAATACGTTTCGAAACTTTAAACGCGTTTTTTTCGAAAAACATGTTTTCCAACACCAGTTGGAAGCAGCATAACTCGCATACTCACCAAGCAGCATAACTCGCGCAATTTTTATCCGATCAACTTGAAATTTTAACTGTACCTTCTTAGATAAATTATCTAAAGCGGTACACATGATTTTTTCGATCAGTTACAAATTACGGTTTTTATAAACAATTTTTTTTTTTTTGTAAAATTTGATTTTCTTTTTTCAAACTCCAGGCATTTTGCGAAAAATCAATATTTTACAATAATCTTGTGTACCGCTTTAGAAAAACTCATGTAGATAAAAAATTGCTGTGCTGCCCACCAATGGTCAACAAAAAAAAGTGTCTGCGTTCGATGTGTATTTATGACGGCATTTTGTATTTTTTATTAAAAAAAATATCTGTATATACATCATTATGCACTTAAATGAATATATATATCATAATCTGTATATAACTCATTATGCAAGTCCTAAAATTGATTTTTGATCGCTTTATTAGTAGAGCAGAAAAAATTACCAAAGAATGCCTTGATTTTTCGCACCACTTTTGACAAGTGACTGTCACAATTTGTAAAATAAACAACGTCTGTCATATGATGTGACAGTTTTGACAAGTAAATAAGGTTATAAATTCGATCAAGAATATAAATACGTCCTTTTTTTCCCGGCCAACTTTGATGACGTTTTTTTGGATGTCTATATTTTACAAAAATGATTCGATGTTCACCATAGATATATCATTTATTAGAGTAAGCGAAATATAATGCAATGAAAACTAAAATGACGACTATGTCAATAAATGCAGATTTTTGTTCAATATCCATTTCTAAAATTTTATTACTTTATCTCTATCTAAAATATATGAGGGTAATCCACTTTGGAGAAACACGTAGGTAGTCAACAAATTTTTTAACTTAAATATTTAGGTTCAAAATGGTACTGAAAATAATTACACGTAAGCATTCAAGGCAAAGACTATTATTATATTTTGTCTTTGTATAGTTTGCCTCAATACAAAAAAATACATTTTATAAAAGTAAGATATAGCTTGTAATAAAATCTGAGTACACATTACTTGTATTTAATTAAAAATTATGTATTTATACTGGGTAAGTAACTAACAAATTCCTCTTATCCAGTTGAAAATTTAAACTGAATTTTAAATTTCATGATTTTTCAGATAGTTTGCATGCAACATAAGTACTTTACCTCGTAGTGATGATAACGCTATTGTTCGGATTAGAACACCACTGAAGGAACAGCTCCCTGGAAAACCCGCTCTCCATATCCGGAAAACTCGCCAATACGACTTTGGGACTCGACACTTTATTCAGCTCTGACAGGCTGTGACACAGCTGAAGATGCTTAAATTGAAAAGGATTGTTTCTGGCACCCTCGAAGCTCCTCATGAGTTTATCACTCATCCACTCTATTTGTGATTTTGCGAATTCGACGACGTTGTAACTGACGTTGGTGAGTAGCGCCAAAGAATAGGCTAACAGACCCGACTCTTTATTCCTCCACAATTGGTCCAACATGTGTGCTAATTCTAGCACTCTACCCGCAGTATCCACAGATATTAAAACGCTGCCGTTGTTTCGCAGAGTTTGTAAAATGTTGGCTAAAAATTAATAGTACAAAAATAGTTTAAAAATTATATATGTTATTATATACAAGGTGAGCCAGAAGTCCCGATAAGCCATAATAATTCGGCGGGAGTGCATTTTAGGGGAAAATGTTGATTACAAAAGTTTTAGGGATTTTTTCATGGCTATTTAATGGTGGCTAAAAATCATTTAAAGGTCAAGCATTGTTTTAAATGGAATTCCATAGTTTTGATGGCGAAAATAGAGAGAGCGGATAAGTTTACATTCAGATATGGCATTGAGTGGCCCCTCCTTTGACCTTGGGAATCCCCACAAGGTCAAATTGAGAAAAATCTGCTACATCAGACTAGCTTGAAAATTTTTTGTCGTTGTATACATGTAAAGTTCTTTTCGCTACGATTTCTCTAGTTTTATTTGGTGTTGACCATGTTCTCGGTTATTGCCATATACCCAGTAAGGTGATGTGTACAACCAGCTGGTGAAGGCAAGGTGATGTGTGCACCTAGCCAACCAAGACAAGGTAAGTTTCTAACTGTTTCATTAAAGCGTGTGTTCAAAGTTATAGCCGCCAACTTTGGTAGATCCAAATTAAATACAGACTATTGGTAACTTCGTTGTTATTAAAGTTACAAGATCGGTTAAAATAGGAAACTAGTAGGTTTTTAATCAAAATTATATACATATACTATACTATACTTTATATACAATATGGAATAGCCCTTCAGGTGACAGCTACAACCCCTAAAATTTCAAATTGGAAGTAGGGGCTTGTGATACTTCATTTGAAAGGTATTTTCATTCTCTACTCAAAACCGCTCTGGTTTTAAATTTTATTGCAGAAATTAACAAGAAAAATTTCTTCAGCATAGGAAATTCGTTACATTAAAATAAAACTTTTATAAGTAACTATTTATCAATTTTAGGTTCAGAAATGTTAATAATAACAAAAAAATAAATGTCTGTAATTGCCGACATTCCCTACTATAAGATAAAAACTTACTAATAAATACATACAATTTTTTGCTTGGCAATCGAACGACAAAAACGAGCAAGCAGCTCATTTTTGTTTTCTAATGTTGTTTTCTAATTATTTCATTTTGATTAGAATTAAAAAATCTACTAGTTTGCTAATTTAAGCAAACTCCTACCAAAACTCTTGTGTCTCTAATAAAAAGTCGTACCCCCAATTCAATACTGCCATAACTGCAAATATGAAAAGGTTGCAGTTATGGCAGTATTGAATTGGGAGTACGAAGTTACACACACCTAATTTGGATGAGATTGTACACACTATGTATAAATCAAAAGTCGGCTACTTATAAAAAGGGACAAATAGAAGTGAGACTACAAATAAGAAGTCACTACCCTAGTCGTTAGAACAGGAAATGTAGCATTTCTCCTTTTTCACAACCGGCAAATGTCTTATGTACACATACTGTATATAAACTGTTGTAGAAACTTTCTGATAAATAAAATTACATATTTAATAAACTCACTCATTAATTTCTCATCTCGAGCCCTCCTTCTAGCTTGCTGATACGTCGCATTGAACGCGTCAGTAATAAGTAGCGAGGACGTTGTAATTTTTCCAATTCACAACCGTTCAAGTGCCGTTCCTTTTTGTGATTGAAATCATTCGCATAAATAATATCTTCCTCTCCAACTTTCATAATTTTCCAAATCGTCCCCCCTATCATGTGGCCAGCAGGTAAAGGTGTTACTGTTAAACCATAGCCTTTTCCTAAAACATGCAGTTATGCTTATTCCATTGCAAATAATTCTACTATAAACATACAGTGTGAGTTTTTAGTGTGTATTTAGTTTATATAGTCATCATTGTTTGATTACAAATACCAAACTATAATATACGAGGTTGTTAGCGCCCTTTTTGCCATTTTAATAACCCAAAAAAAAAAGAAGTTTGTATGTCAGGGGATTCCAGACCCAAACATTGCCATTTTTTCTAAAAAACATCAAATGTTTCCAAAACGGCTTATGAATGGGGAAAAAGGTTTATGAATGGGTAATTTTTTTAGGAACATATTTTTGAATCTCTCTCTCTCTCTCTCTCTCTTGACTAAAGAGTTTGAGATATGACAGATTGGAACATGTGTAGCTGATTGTTGACTTTTAGTAGACTAGTCCCAATTTCATATTGGGACTAGTATATTCCGTACTATTATATACGGAAAATAATAAAAGGTTTAGCAGTGAGTTCATTGAAATTTACCATGAACATCCATATTTGTGGAATATATAATCAGATGATTATTCTGATAAATATAAAGGAAAGGCTAGTTACAATATACTTTTGCAAAATTGAAAGAAATAAACGGAAATGCAACTGTCGAACCTGTGAAAAAGAAAATTAATAATATGAGAACTGTATTTCGACAAGAGTTGAAGAGGATAATTTAAAAATGGTCTTAATTATTTGAGAAAAAATAATTTGTACTTAACAATAATTCAAACCGTCCGTCGATCGGTGACACGTAGCTGTGCAATGCACATGCTGCATCTTTCTGTCAAAATTAAGTGAACTTAACTATGTATAATCCAGAGGGGGCCTTGTTTTTTGAAATAAAATGGGAATATTTATATAAAAATGTCGCATATTAATACCACCTAGGTACCAGTAACTTTCACTTTGTAGGTAGTAGAGATAACACTAAACCATAAAAGTCAGGGCCACACTTGGTACATAGTACATCATTTTGAGAAGCACGAAAAGATAAAAAAACATTATCTGGCAACACTAAAAACATGTACGTGTCATACACATATGAGTACAGTCGACTTTCAATAATTTGACACTCGTTAATTTGAATCTCTTGATAATTTGAAATTTTGTCCCGGTCCCCTGAAAAATACTCGATAAATTGAATAAAATCAATGTTAATTGGTCCCCTCGGTAATTTGAAGTTGAAGGAATAGTATCTTGCCCGCCAACATGCAATCATTTGAAGTCCGGGCTTTCCTACTCTCTATAATTTGAATCGTTTATTATGCACAGACCAGTCGTTTGTTTACATCATACCTATCGATTGTTTACATAAATGAGATATGAGTGAATTTGCAGTTCACATTCCAGTCTTCCCTCAAAGTTAAAGTGAGTCATGTTAATGTTTGATTGTTATTGAAATTAATTCAAGAAAAAAGGCAAGGAGATCTCTTACTACCCTAAGCTTCTACGCCCTTAGAAGTGACGATTTCTTCGCAGCTCTCACCACTATCGAAAATTCATTGGATAATGACAGACTGAAGTCGCTTACTCAACAGAAAATTACCGGCTTCTTTTCAAAATAATAATAATAATAATAATAATAATCATCAAAATAATAATATGTAAATAATCGTACAAATGTTTCAAATAATAAATCGCGAATTTTGATCAAACTCTTGTTTACTTGATTTTTCTCCTCCCTCCCTCTTGGTTATTTAAACTCTTGGTAATTTGAAATTTTTCTCTGGTCCCTTGAGTTTCAAATTATCGAGAGTCGACTGTATTTATTTTTTACTGTTAATCATGTACCATTTATCCGTGTCTCTCTTATGAACCTTTAGTACAATTTTTTGACACACACACATTGCACTAGGTAAACCCCGTTGTGGTACCTAGGACCTGAAAAGGGCAAAGGGGAATACTGAGGAGATGGGTCAATGTATGTATGTCATATGGAATAAAAATGTAATAGCATCTTATTTCTTGTAAATCTTGTAAATTAGTGTACATAGTACATTAATATTTTTTCTTACCCCTTGATATGATTTTTTTTATGAATAGTTATGAATACATTAATAGAAATAACACTCAACAAAGTGAGTTTATGTTGCCATTTAAAGATGGACTATTTTTTATATAATTCGTTAAAATAATATTCGTTTTGGCGAGGATCTACGTGTTATCGGTAGTTAATGACATACAGTAATCAAAAAACTGGAAGTTTTCCACGAAACACCGAACTACTACACAGTACCCACTCCAGAATACAGTAATCAGGCAAAGAAAAACAAGAAGGCCAAAAAAAAGCCTCATATTTCAGGAAATGACATATTTCAGGAACATAATATCACGCATAAATAAAATAAAAATTGCTTTGGAATATACCATACTGTTTAGTGCGTTGTTCTATGCGTTATGTTTCTTAAATGATCATAAAACAATTCTGTTAATGATATTCTCTTAAATGTTTTTCGTACGCTATACAGTATGTCATGATCCCATCCACTTTTAAGACCGGTATACCCTCAACAATCTCTTTGACAATGCAGCGATCCGCACCTACGAAAGTAAGTATCATCTCACTGACAAAATTACCTGTTTTGTAAAAACATCGTACCCCAGCCATCATTCGTGGCCGGTCAGTAGCATGAAGAACAACATTGAATGAATTCATTAAAGTCCCTATATACCAGAATATTATCTTGGTAAAAGGAAACAATTTTGAGGATCTTAATGTTATATGGGTTGCATAACTTTAACTGCATAAAAGTATGTATTTTGTCATGAATTATTTCTTATATAAACAATCTCTATTCACAGTCTGACCCTTTTTTTTATATTTTAGTGCTATTTCCAATAGATGGGTATTCCATCTAAATTAAGGAAAATAGTCAATATAACGACATACATCATCTTGTAGAATCCGCAATATTATCATACCATAGTATAAAACAAAGTCGCTTCCCGCTGTCTGTCCCTATGTATGCTTAGATCTTTAATCTTTATCTTAGATCTTTCATCTTTAAAACTACGCAGCGGATTTTGATGCGGTTTTTTTAATAGATAGAGTGATTCAAGAGGAAGGTTTATATGTATATTACATGCATAATATAGTAGAGAAACACTGATAATTTTAAAGGTTTCTAATGTGATGTCGTAAACCGTGCGAAGCCGGGCGAGTCAGTATATTATAAAATTGGAAAACAAGGGGTGCACACAAGCTTAACTACTTAATATGAATTAATACTTCTTATAAAACGATTGGATAAGACTAAATCTGAACTGAAAATTCACCCTGTATTTGAACTTACCTTTCAAAGGCACAGTTTGGTTATATTTTAACTGGATAATTTTTTCGAAAGTTGCGTCAACATCGTCCAAAGAGAATATACAGAACTCCTTCATATTATACTGCGATTGATATAAATCATACATAAACATTTGTCCCATTTTATACACCGGTATCGTAGCATAAATAGGACAATTCAGACCTAATTTACCAACTAAGTATGGTAAAGCACCTAGATGAGACACATCGGGATAAGACAATAGTACTGCATCGATTGTATGTACGCGCCTAAAAGCATAAACATAAAAGTATAACGAAATCCTGTATAGATGTCAAACGTTAACCACCTTTTTATATCTTTTATAAACTCCATGTTAAATTTTTCATCCCAGCCGCAGTCCAACAATATTCTAACGTCATCGACTTGTAGAATATAGCACGGAGGGGATTCATCCATGGCCCCCGAAAGAGCTTGTAACTTTATAATGGAAGTCATCTTAAAAGATGCAAATTAATTTATCTATTAACTATTAGAAATGAAAATATTTCATTCTCCTCATTTATGTTAAGAAACGAGGTTAGATTTGTTTGTAATCGGAAAACGCTTGAAGTTTGTCAGTTTGGTACATATACACTCAACATCCACATATCCGAACTCCAAATTTCCGAACTCACGATATTTCCGAACTTTTTCTCACGATATTTCCGAACTTGTACTTCCACATAACCGAACTTGTCGCTGATTGATTGACGACAAAAAATCCGCGAAATTTGAAATGAGAAAAAAAATGTAAACACAATAATGCGATTGTTATCAAACATTTCGATTGTCACAGAATTCATCAAAGAGGAAATCGCCCTCCCCTCAGCAGCACACCTGAGACAAGAGTTCTTCTTTGTACAAACCAGTGAAAAACACTTCTTTCAAATGGCGTATTATAAGTACCGGTGCACTTTATTGTGTCAATCCGTCCACTCAATTTTCGTCTTTTTTTCAGTTTTTTCAAAGTAAATTTCTTTTTTCCAAGAATTTCTGCCACTGACGATTTACAAATATTGTATCTTACATAGATCAACATTTTTAACACCATTTTTTGCGTGATTTATCAAATCCAGCTTTTGCTCCAAGGTTAGCCTCTTAGCAGGCTCTTTTTTTCTGCAAATAAACAGTACAATAATGTTTTTTTTGTATCACGGTTTTCTTAAAAATACATATTTTCTCATAATTTTTCATTTCAGTTTTAAATTATTATAGGTTACGTCAACAAAATGTTCAATAAAACAAACCTTTACTTTGAATTACAAAATAATTACCTGCATCACTCTCTCCTTTGCACCTGACATTTTTTTGTTTAGAAAAAACGTTCTTTTATTAACATGTACACATGTATGTATGTATTACATTTGCATAAAAACCTCGAAAAACAAAGAAAACCTCGAAAAACAAAGAAAAGTACTAGAATGAGCCAGAAAACCCCTTTGCGCATGCGCCAGCAGTTCGGTAATCCCGAGGTGACGAGAGTTCGGAAATGTGGAAGTCTGCGGAACATAAAAGTTCGGAAATGTGGATGTTGAGTGTATTGGTACAAATGCATCACACGTTGCCAACATGCCAGTGTTAAATAATTCAATTACACTCGACATCCACATATCCGAACTTTTCGTTCCGCAAAATTCCACATTTCCGAACTTTCTACACCTCGGGATAACCGAACCTGGCGCATGCGCAAAGGGTTTTTCTGGCTGATTCGACCATATATCTAAACTCCTATATTGCTGGTTCCCGTAAGTAGAGGTGTCACGGGGTAAGTGAGACAGCAAATGACTACTTGACCTGTTGTGCGCAAGCGTTACGAGTAATTGGCTGTGTGTGACTGGATGTTCAATTCTCGGGCATGCGCGTAAGACTCGAAGTAGTTACGAGAGAGAGACAGACGCATATATGTCTGCACCGTGGTGATTTCGCCAATCTCCAGACCCTTCTAGCAATATAGGAGTATTAGATATATGGATTCGACAGCGATATTCGACATTCGACAGCGACAAGTTCGGTTGTGTGGACACAAGTTCGGAAATATCGTGAGAAAAAGTTCGGAAATATCGTGAGTTCGGAAATTTGGAGTTCGGATATGTGGATGTTGAGTGTACATAGTTGAAGTTCGATTGCTAAATCACTACCCAACTCGGAGTTCTCTTTCTGGAATCCTTAAAATACGTAAAGGTACAAAAAGAGCATCCGAGTCTGTTTTCGAATTCGTAACGGGACGGCTGTGACGCGAAATAGGTTCCGTATTTATTTAGTCCTTCGAAGGTCGCGCGCCTGTAATTGTGCATTACTGATTGTTATACTTAATTGATTAACCATTATAATATCAATTATGTAAGTATAACAATCAGTAATGCACAATTACAGGCGCGCGACCTTCAAAGGACTAAATACTAAATAAATACGGAACCTGTTTCGCGTCGCGTCGTCTAGTACATACTTGGTGCTTTTCATTTACACGACTCCCAGCGACTCCTGTGTCGACTCGTGTCAACTAGTGTTGACTCTCATCAAATGGGTAAATGGAACGCTCGTTAGGCTAGTAGTTTCGTGCAAAAGTTGTTGAAAGTAGTTATTGCAAATAATTACATTTGTCACCTACTTTCATTTTCTTCAATCAGATTTCGCATTAATTCTCCACTATATATTCTGCTTTGCCGCGTTCGTTTAGATTTTTACTTCTTTTACACTCACACTTAGCGTGAACTCTGCTGTCTAGCGGAGTCTATTTGAGGTGACTTGTGTCGTCGACTCACGGCGACACAAATCAAATGGAAAGCACTTTCGGAGACACGAGTCGACTCGTGTCGACTTGTGTCGGTAAATGGAAAGCACCCACTAGGGCTAGAACCAAATGGTACATGCCAGGGTCGAACTTGAGCAGCATGCTGCAGTGATTAAATAGTGCCTTACTAAGTATTATTGTTTTCTCTTACTTTTCCCGCATCTGTTGTCACACTCTTACACCTCGTCGTCCTCATATAGGAATTCAATTCATGGGATTCCATTTCTTTTATTTTCTCGGTGTTTTAGCGACTTTACGTGCTTTTCACATTGTCCTTTTCTGTAAACATGTAAGTAACACTTGCATATTTCACAGTACACAGTGGTAGCTTTAACACTTCAAATCTGGAAAACCCTGCACATTTTTTTTAATTGATAAGCAAATGGTGCTGGCATTTTAACCATCGTTATAATAACAATTATGTAAGTATAACAATCAGTAATGCACAATTACAGGCGCGCGACCTTCAAAGGACTAAATAAATACGGAACTTGTTTCGCGTCGCAGTCGCCCCGGCCCCCGCCGCGCTGGCCGGGCCGAGGCCACCTGGAATACGGGATACCGATAAGCGGCCGCCTGGAAGACGGTCGGTATCCGAAAATTTTGTTCTAGCCCTAGTACATACTTTTACTCCCGGTTAAGGCCGGATTAACTAACCACACGATAAGACTGTAAAAATATGTACAGACATTACACAGATTGTATTCTTTTCACAGTCTTAGCGTCTGGTTAGTTAATTCAGCCTTAACCGAGAGTGAAAGTACTGTTTCGTCGACTCACGGCGACACAAATCAAATGGAAAACACTTTCGGAGACACGAGTCGACTAGAGACTATTTTTCCGCACTTTCCAACTAAAAAATCTGGAAACGTTGGATTTGTCTGCTACATTTAGACGCTCCTGTTATCCACAGATATTTGCTGAATTTCTTTTACCCAACATTTCATTTCAATTTGAGTTTGGTGAAGTGAAATAAACTGAAATGAAATGAAAACTAAGAAACACCTAAAAACGAAGTTAGGATGATTTTTTATTTTAGTTACTGATTATATAGAAAATTACAAATTAGAAGAGAAAACTATGCAAAGCCAATCATTGTAAAGATATATGGTATATTTTCATATAAAACTAATGACTAGAGAATGATCCTCCTGATAAAATCATACATGAGACAGCTAACACTGAAAAAAATAGTAGATATCCATTGTGGAACCCAAATTATACTGCTATGGACTCTCAACTCTCAAATATTTGGAAAACCACGTTTTCATTAACTTTTTTGTAGAAACCTACCAACTATACCCACACTTTTATCACAGTCTTAAGTGCAATGAGAAACTGATATGGTATTTTATGGTATTTTTAATTTCAGTAGGACTAGGAACTGATCCTCAAAAGCTCAAAATGAGATGGCATTATAAAAAACCCATTTTTAAACTGAACTGAAATAAACTGATATAAACTTATGTTTCAGGTAAAAGAAACACAGCACTTATAAAACAAAAGAAGAAGAAGAAGAAGAAGTTAACCTAAATTCATAACCTAACCTAGTTATTTGTCTATAAAAAAAAATTTTAATTCTGTAAATATTAAATATGTTACGAAATCAGCTTCATGTAATAGTAAAAGATCTACTTTGTATTGACAAAAGTATATGTAATAATATTCGAAACATTACTGTTAGTGCACAGAGATGTAGGGACGTTGTAGATAGAAAAGAGATGTTGCGTTCATTACCCGCCGCTGATGAGGGAGCAGCAGGTGAAAAAGCTGTTGATGTAGACGCTAGTATACAGAAGTTAGTATTAAATATGTATAATATAGATATACTGATTTATAAGATCTTTACTTTTCAGACGTATCGATACCTTTCCTACTGCTGATACCCCAAATAAACTCTTTAAAGGGATTCCTTTTAAGGATTTACCAATATTTAACATTAGAGTATCTCCAAATAACACTATTATTAATTTCACCGATGCCAAAGGTAAATAGTAATACTATTTCCACCAAGTATTAATATCATCAATAAGTTCATGTCAGTATATAATAATAATAATAATTTCTTCACATATTAATAATTATACACCCACTGTAAATACATATATATTTAAAGGAAGGTGAATAAACTTACTTATTATATTATATATTATTATTATACACAATTACATTCTTTTGGTTGTTCTTTTTTAATGATAAAATGCTAAATGTCCAATGGTAGTTGTCAGTTTGTAAATAACGAAGTTAATAATCACGTATTTGTTTTAGGGTTTCCTAAATTGATAAGGTCGTGTGGTATTGAAGGCTTCAAGAATACGAGAAAGGGAACAAATATTGCTGCTCAAGCAACAGCAATAACCATTGGAACTGTAAGTATTGAGTAGAAGAATTGCATTCTTCCAATTATTGTGAGTAGTATACCACGGCTAATGTCTTAATGTACGTTACATAAATATGTGTTATTTACAGTCAACTGAAAGATTAGTAATATTACTGCAGAAGTTTTAAAGATTGCTGGTATTTCTATTTGACTGTATATTAAACTATTACTATGCAGTGCGATCATAAACTTTGGAATAATTTTGAAATATCTCATTGTTCTTGATCTTTGGTGGCAACTGGTGGAATTTGAGAGTCTCGTATTTACGTAATGAAGCATGGGAGCATCTTAATTTAGGGGATTATTACTAGAACCTAATTAGAAGGTTGTAATAGCAAAAAAAAATTTGCAGGAATTAAAAGTCATGTATATGTTTAACCAAAGAGTCAAGGGTGCCTCATTTATTGTAATCGCAAGTATCCGTAATAGGCTAAATATATCTTTAATTGTTTTAAAAATTTGCTTCACCATTTTATAATCTATAAGAGAAATTTTATTATTTATTAAATGAGGCACCAATGCGAAGTAAACAAATCAAGTCTTTTGTAACGGTTTTTTGTTCACATTGTTTATGTTATCCGTACTTTATTTGTGTGCAAATAAAGTATAATCATAGTAGTTAATTTTAATTCTGTCAGGCTAGCCACTCATTCACTTCTAGTTAATTTAGTAACAAGCCATTCAAAAAAAAACGTCATTAAAGTTGGTTGAGCAAAAAAAAGATATTTATATTCCTAATCTTGAGTATAACCTTATTGAATCGTCAAGGCTGCCATATTATGTGACAGCACCGAGATTTAGAATAGACTAGAGGGAATGCGTATGCAGCGTTTTATGCTCCATACCCACCAATGTATGTAGTACCGTAATTTCTACTGTATTGTCACATTGGCTCATCTAATGTCAAGCGGCCATATTGGCGTAACCGTGAACGAAGCAACATGTTTTTTTTTAATTTTATTTGGTTTCGTTTGTTCAAACTAGCGCTTGACTGCAATGGTTATTATATTAATGTATTTTTAAAGGCTAAGCACTGTTATACAAAAAGTACTACACTACACTATGCAAGCCATGTACTACACTAAGTATGTAGTACATGGCTTGCGTAACAGCCGAGCAAACACAGAAAATATTCCAGGAGTGATATTTCACACGTCATTTGACATTTGATAATTTTGGACTTATTTAGTTTCAAATTATTGTAAAAAAATTGTTTATTATTAGTATATGATCATTGAACATAGAAGTACTCTGGAGGCTATGGTTTGTGTAATAAAATGTTTTGGGGCCAATTTTAAATATGTTTCTGGCCAAGACGCCATATTAGTATCACTTTGTTGATACCATTTTCCACAAATGGTGTGCATTCCCTCAAGTCTATTCTAAATCTCGGGGTGTGACAGCCAATATTTATTTACAATTGTGACAGCCAGTTGTCAAAAGTTTAAAACAACAACAAAGTTTTGTTTAGAGCTTTGACATAACTGCTATTTCCATCTCTCTCATTCATAGATTTCCAGTTTATGTTTTTTTTTTTTTAATGGCTTATTACTATTTATTTCCACTGATTTTTTAATACACTGAAGTGATCGAATACTTTTGTGACTACTTACATTACATTTAACAAATTCAGTCCTTTTTTGCTGAAAACCCATGATTCATACAAGTATTACTTTTTAGAAGGTGCTCGAAAAGAGGAATAAAAACTGTGAGGGTGCGTGTGCAGGGCCTAGGACCTGGACGAATGGTAAGTTTTATCTGGTTTATTTATTCGACTAAACTTTTAAAATGTTGTTTTTTTTTTTTCAGTCTTCTATTAAAGGCTTACAAATGGCTGGATTAGAAATTGTATCGATTACTGATAACACGAAAGTATCATGGAACCCACCAAGGCCGAGAAAGCAAAAGAAACTATAATTTATTACAACATGTTACCTAGATAATTACAACTTTAAATACAATTTTTAATTATGTTTTAGAAATATTGTTATTGTGGTGTGTCCTTTATACCTGTGTGAGGTAAGTACGTTCATTTGATGAACCATTACTGTAAAAATATATGAGGTATCCGGGGAACTGTGGGTACATCGTAAAAGCAGCGATTTCTTGACCCAAAGGGAAACGATTTAGACCAACTCACATATAGCCAAAGCTGCTTCGCCGCTAGAGGGCTGGAGTAAAAATTCCGGAAAAATTTTTGTTTTTAATAACCCTAAAACGTGAAGATCGATTTTGACCGTTTTTGGGATATGGCTTTAGGCTTACAATTGCTGTGTTTTAGTGCTATTTTTTTTTCCACACGAGAGGTGATGTATGCCTCTAGGGGTACATTTGTATCCCCTAAGATTTCTTGTTTCCTGCGATCTAATGCCTCACAGTCTGATAGAATATGGAGGACAGTCTCCATCTCATTACCTCACAGTCTGCAGTTGAGATCTCGATCTGTAACTATTCTTAGTTGGTTCCTACTAAGTTTTATGAGGTTTCCGGCCCTTTATAAGAGCTTTGCTTTGTGCTGGACTTTTTTTTTTGGATACGTACCTATTTTTTTATGTGTCCTTGGAACGTGTTTTTTGTTATCCCAAGGGCTGGTTCCGGACCAACATATGGAGTTGCTGAACTTCTTGCAAGTTCGATATGTTGTTCCTTTGCAGGGATGTCACTGCGACCTAGGTCCCACACTACTCACTCAAGGTTCACTGTAATGAACACAAGGCTCACTGTAATGCAGTCTGCCAGTTCTTTCGGTGCTTCTTGGAATTCCAGTACCAATCTAGATGTTACCTTACAACTGTTCAAAGCTCCAAGGACTCCGCCTGAAAGACGGAGGTATGTTTTCTAAGTGAGAAAGAGCATCTTGTGTTTCTTATCTCGCTGTATATCCTACTCCTGTGCCTTCCTCAGTCTTTGACCGTAAATCAGGCCTCGCCTCGAAGACAAAAATCCTTCCTTTGAGGTATCACTGCCTCCTAGTTGGAACTGGAAATAGTTTTGGTTGACATGTAATCTGTTTTCCTGTCTAAAGTCATCAACCATACTCCTAATAAATATAGTCATACAAAAAAAAATTGGGAGACCCTGTATATTGATGAGTGCTTAGAGTTTATTAAAACATTTCAGTTGGAGGCAAGTAGACAACAAAAATTAGTTTTTCTTGTGTTTGTTAATTTTAATTGCTATTTTATAAACTGCTCGTCAAAATTAGCGTAATACTTTTTATATTAGCGCCATTTGTGTTCTATTCGCTTTAGAGACTTGCGGTTTTTAAATTTTGGTAGCCTATATTGATTTTAACACAGCGATGTCGCGTTGTGGCTTAAAGCGGTTTGCTGTCCACACCCCAAAAACCAACCCCATGTGGAAATTTGAATTCACAAGATTTTGACATCAATTTCAGAGACCTACAAGATGGACTTAGAAGGACGCTGTCTGGTAAAGGCCCCATCCTGGCACACATTAAGACGTTCCCAACAAGTTCTGAGTGTTTGGTCGCTGCCCCACCCCTCCAACCCTTTTTCAGACCCTGTGAGCCTCCCCTCTACATTCATGAAAGCATCTTCAGAAAGTCTTTCTGAGAAATCTCGAACCCATTCGGCCCACCCCGAGTTGTCTGTCTCCTTCTTGCAAAGAGTATTACCTTTTTTGCATCCCATCACCTACTTTTTTTTTATCTCCTCCAAAAATATTTTGAGAAGAAGGTTACACTTACATAGCTAACGAGCCTTCTTTCAGGAATTTCTACCCACTCAAAAATTTTTTGGAGGGGATCAAAAAAAAGGGCAATGGGATGCAAATAAGGGTTAGGAGGAGACAGACGACGCGGGGTGGGTCAAAAAGGGTTCGATTGGAAATCGAATCGAATGGAATCGAATTCGAAAATTTTCAGGGGGTGGGTTGGAGTTCGACTTTTGGTGTGTAGTCGGTCGTCCGCAGTGGGTCCCGTCAACTTCAAGAGTCTTTAATTAAATCCATGACATGAATTCGAGACAAAACGTCATCCCACGCAGCCTTTAACAGGGGCAGAACCATAGGGGATGGGTGGGGAGTTGGTGTAGGGATGGCCTTGAGTGGTGCTTGAGATGTCAAAGGGTGAAAGCAAGTCGTGTGGCACCCCACACCAATTTATTTGGCAGCATTAGGTTTAAGGGAATCGCCCAACAGAGGTCAAAACCCATGAAATGCCCAATGTAAATGCAGAGAGGTGGCTTACGGGGTCTGGAAAAGGGTTGAAGGGATGAGACAGTGACCAAACGCTCAGGACTTGTTGGGAAGGTCCTAGTGTGTGCCAGGATGAGGTTTTTATCCGACAGTATCCTTCAGTCCACCCTGTAGGTCTCGGAAATTGACAAAACCTTGTGAATTCAAATTTTGACATAGTGTTCGTTTTTGGGGTGTGCATAACAAACCCTTTAAGCCAGTGTTGCGACTTAGGGGCATTAAAACCAACCATATAGCCTACTGAAATTTGAAAACCGCAAGTCTAACTCGAACAGAACGCAAATGGCGCTAATCCAAAAAGTGTTACGCCAATTTTGATGAGCATAGCTTATACGATTTTTAAACAGTGCTTTTTATTATAAATACTTTGATATCACACTATTAGGTTAGGTTAGGTTACATCAGGTAGGTTGCAGTTGGAGGCAAGTCGACATAAAAAAAAACAGTTTTTCACGTTTTTGTTAGTTTTAATTTTTTAAGCGTTTAAAGGTGGGTTCATGCAGATATTTTTAGTAATAAGAATAAGAATAGTAATAAGAATTAAAGTTAAACCTTCGTTTTATAATGACCCAGTTCATGCAGTAAATCCTTATTTTTAAAATTATTACTAAAAATTATATTTACTGCATGAACTGGGTCATTATAAAACGAAGGTTTAACTTTTATTCTTACTATTCTTATTCTTATTACTAAAAATTTCTGCATGAACTAAAAGAGTTTTTAATATTCCCCTAATTTTTAAACTGGGACACTTTACGATTATACGCTTATAAATTTTTTAACAGTCGTGTTTGTTTTCAATACCTTGATATTACACTGTCAAGTACTACTACTTAATAATTCTTAGAAAAAAAACGCAATCGGACATTAAATATATGTTTTGAATATGATGAGTCATTACAAAATGTCTGGTCTTTCCAAATTTGTAAAAATATATAGAATGTTCCATATAAAATAAGGAATTAGTCGAGACACATAAGTATATGAACAGCCTGTAGAATCGTCAAAATTTTGAAAAAGTGCCAAAAAAGGTACAAACAACCTTGCTTATTATATTTTAGTATTACTTATGAAACAACGATGCCGTAGACCAGGTACTAAAAGTTCTCCCTGTATACTTCTTCACTTTTAAGTAAAAAAAAAATGCAATATTTAAAGTGCAATGAAATGTACTCTATTTGTACGCAAAATTTTTTTACGTTTCAATGTTTTATCCTAGAAAATCTGGAAGTGTCATTCTGGAAATGAATTCATCCTAGAAAACTTATAAATTTTAATTTTATGGGTTGGTGGGAACCCTATAAAAACAAACAGTTGACAAACAAATCAGTTTGTAAAAATATATAGAATGTTCCATATAAAATAAGGAATTAATCGAGACACATAAGTATATGAACACCCTGTAGATTCGTCAAAATTTTGAAAAAGTGCCGAAAAAGGTACAAACAACCTTGCTTATTATATTTTAGTATTACTTATGAAACAACGATTCCGTAGACCAGGTACTAAAAGCTCACCCTGTATACTTCTTCACTTTTAAGTAAAAAAAACTGAGATGCAATATTTAAAGTGCAATGAACTGTACTCCATTTGTACGCAAACATTTTTTACATTTTAATGTTTCGTCCTAGAAAATCTGGAAATGTCATTCTGGAAATGAATTCATCCCAGAAAATCTGGAAATTTGAATTTTATGGGTTGGTGGGAACCCTATAAAAACAAACAGTTGACAAACATATCAGTTTAAAAATAATTTATTTTCGTTTCTGTCATAAATAATACACTATAAATATAAAAATAATACTTATAAATAAAACACAGCTCCTATTTTAACGCATAAATGATTTATAAATAAATAATAATCAATAAATGTACGATATCCTTTATATGAGTCATGAAACTATAAATAGTTTGCTAAATGCTAATTGGGCAAATTGGCACAATTTTCAATACACTTAAAAGGTGCACTTTTTTTCGTAATATAATGCATGTACGTATCAACGTTTACACGGAATATTATAGCTTTCCATATCATATACCAACTTCATCCATGTATGTAGATAGAAAAGGCAATACACTCGCACATACATTGTTGGTTGAAAATGTAAAAAAGTATCATAATTCATAATAATGAGTATTTCTTTTAAGGATTGCAGTACAAGCACAAATTGAGTTTTTATTAGTGATTATGTATATGCAAGTTTTATAATTCAAAATATATTAAAACAATTTGTCTTATGTTTTTTATGTTACTCACAATCAGTGATGATACTTTTCGATTTTATGGAACGATTGAGTATTACGACCTAATCATTTTTTTATGTAAAAGACGGATGATTTACTCCACTATAACATTTAGTCGAATAATATAGATATTCAAAAGTATTTTTGATCTATTGGCTCTTAAAGAGTAAGCTCTTACTAATGTATTGGGTGATTATTCGAGAATTGACCACTCTTCTATCACCGTTAATATTTACGAAAAAAATTTGCGGAAAATATTATTGCTATTGTATTTTTCTTCTATATATTTTTAATATATGGTATCATTTGTACAGGGTGTTAAACAATCATATGTCAGTGGGAATTGACCTGATTTTTTTATTAACGGAACACCCTATTAATTTGCATTTAAAGTTAGATTATCTCGTGCTAGAACTGTCGTTGGGAATAAGCAACTCTTTGTCTTTGTTTGACAGTCGCTGCTTACACTTACATGGTTGGTTTTGGGAGTTGAAAACCTCATCTTTACTTACCATATACATATATCCATTTTCAAGTACATGTATCACAAAAACTGTGAGATAATCCCGCAAAATTTTATATCTATGAATTCAGAATATACTGAGTGTTCCATTTTAATTGCCATCCGATATGCCATAATATGTAAACAATAGAATAGCTCCATGTTTTCCTCAACATTTTGCCGTAAATATGAGAGGGAGGGAGACAATTCTCAATCAATCACTTAAAATACACACAAATACTTGCTTGCAAAACAAATACATCTACTATGAAAAATTAAAAATGTGAAAAAATTGCATACAGGAAAATCTAATATCTCTAAATTACAATGACTAAAAGTAGTTTAGAAACGAAACCTAAACTAGCTTTCTAAACTACTAAATAAGGGACATTTAATAAATTACGAATTTGAATAGGTCAGTACAAGTAGTTCTTCGGAATCTCGTTAATGGGTTCCGCGCAAGTTCCCATGTGCTTCATCGTGACGATCGACCTGGATCTGCAGTTTTCCAATCTCCAAAAAGCACGCGTTGCTGTACGTCTTGTTGTCCGTCCCGCAAACGGGGTCGTAATAGGCGGGACAGATCTTTTGGCATCCTTTGAACTGGAAGCCGGCTATGCACCTCTTCATGGGCACCACGAATATGTGCTTCCTGTAACAAAATAAAATGATTCCAAAAAACCTTTCGCAGGAACAAAAGGACATCAGGAGGGAAAGGTGTCGTGACTTTTCGGAATCGATTGAAAATGATCCCAATTTTATAGAATGTGTGGTGGTGAGACGGGTGTTTGGGTACGGCCCAGAAACCTAGCGCCAAAGCATGGAATGGCACACTTTAAGCTCTCCAAGACCCAAAAAAAGCAAGATTAGAGCAAGTTGAAGATCAAATGCATGCCGATTTTGTTTTTTGATAGCCAGGGAATTGTCCACGAAGAGTTTGTGCCTCCAGGCCAAACAGTAAATCAACACGTTTACAGAGAGGTTCTTGAAAAACTTCGAAAAAGGGTCATGCGTGTGAGACCAAACACTAAGAACAACTGGATGTTGCATCACGACAATGCGCCTTATCACACCGCCATTTCAGTAAACGAGTTTTTAGCCTTGTGACTTTTTTCTCTTCCCGAGATTGAAAAATCAGCTCAAGGGACGTCATTTTGGGGCCATAGAAAACATTCAAACGGCTGTAACCGACCAGCTGAAGGGTGTTCCAATATATGAGTTCCTGTGATGTTATGAGTTCCTGCTATAAGGAATGGAAGAACCGTGTGGCTTCCCAAGGAAGTTATTTTGAAGGAGACAATACGGAATTGTAATTCTATTCGAATACAAAAATTTAGAAAATCTCATTACTTAATTTGCACACCTCGTATGTCGTCCAGATAATTGAGAGGGTAAATTTCACATATATATGAATACATATATGGTTATGAAGTGTGAATTTATTGATTGCTTTTGTTACTATGTTTAATATTAGTTACTTTAATATTAGTTAATTACATGTATCATATTATGATGCGTACGCCTATGACCCGCGGCACATTTCGGCCAACTCTGTTCAAAAGTAATCCTGTTTATGTTCGGTGCTTTGGCGGTGCGAGGGTTTGGTTCTCATTGAAATAGGGAGGGTACAAAGTCGGTCACGACGGGCATGTGTCCGATAGGTGTGGCAATCACATCTGTCTTATTTTATCCTTCAGTTAAGTCCTTACTTCTTCCTATTTTTCTTGGCAGACTATTTATTTTATAGTACACCCTGTATAAGGCAGAAGATTGACGAAACTATCGGAAAAAAAACTTACTAATTGTAAGTAATGATTTGGAGCATTGTGGAAAAATGTATGAATGTTATTCATACATTTTTGTCCGGAATACATTCATGGAGCAATCGCAACTTTATTTACTTTTTGTTCTAAATTCTCAAAAACTTTTTTCAGATGGAATTCTAAATGTTAGTCTTAAAGGAGCTCTAAATATTAGTCAAGGAGCAATGAGAGATGTTTTTCAAGTTTAAAAGGAATCAAAACATTCTCTACAACACCATGAGCGAATAGGGTGTCCCAAAAAACTTTTTTGTTTCGTGACAGATATATAGCAGAATCTTGTTATTTTCGTTGAAAAAACATGCCATGAATTTTTTTCAGAATTTTTTGTTAGGATTTTGAGGTCGCCAGATTGAATAGAAAACATTTTAAGCCAATTTAATTTTTAATAACGATATAAAGTGATTGCATAGGGGCTTAAAACTTGAGTTCGGATTAGTTATTTTTCATGTAATTTTCTCATCTGAACACGATGAAATTATTATTTTTTAGCTATTGTTACTATAACAGCTTGAAAATTAAGCAAAAACGAAGGAAAAAAGTTATTATAGATTGACCTCCCAAGTACCTCGTAATTTTTGTAATCAACCATTAAAAAGAGCTTGAAAAAAATGTTTAATTTCAGATCAATTGCATTCAAAAATTTTTTTTTTTTTCAGAAGTTACAAACGAACAAAGTTAGAACTCGAAAATGCAAATATAGTTATTTATTGTTATAGAGTTTATTTCACATCTAGTATTGATTATAAAAGTAAAAATAGAAAAAAAAAATTGTTAAATTTGATAAATAAATCATTATAAAGCTTGTGAGAAATTATAGAATGTTACATTTTTTGTTATTTATTTATTATTTTTGTTGTAAATACATATTATATATGTAGTATTGTTGTTAAAATGAGTTTTCTTTCGTTTTATGAAATAAAAATCAAAAATGTATGATATAGTATAAATTATATGTAATAAAAATTTTGTATTCCATGAAAAATAAACTGATTTTAATTGTTTTTCACGATATAAATTCCTCAAAATACCATGAAAAACTCTAAAACAAGAAATAACTTTATTTGCATTTTCGAGTTCTAACTTTGATCGTTTGTAGCTTCTGAAAAAAGAAATATTTTTGAATGCAATTGGTCTGAAATTAAAGATTTTTTCAAGTTCTTTTTAATGGTTGATTACAAAAATTACAAGGTACTTGGGAAGTCAAGCTATAATAAGAAATAAAAACAAAAAAATGTTGTTATAGTAGTTTTTTAGTTAGTTTATATCGATATTAAAAATTATATTGGCTTAAAATGTTTTCTATTTAATCTGGGGACCTCTAAATCCTAACAAGAAAATCTGAAAAAATTCATGGCATGTTTTTTCAACGAAAATAACAAGATTCTGCTATATCCGTCATGATTCGAAACAAAAAAAGTTTTTTTTGGGACACCCTAATGTACGTATACCGTGATTGCCTGCGTATATGTCTACAGAAAATAAATTAGTAGGTGATTTTTCCGCATTTCCCTTTGATAAAAATATTATATATAGGTATATACTTTCAGGTTCAATGTAGTTAAATAAACTATCAGTGTGTTTCTGCGCTGAACCCGGAATATTTGTACTTGCATATTTGTACCTGCATATTTGTACTTGCATATTTGTGTTGTATATTAGGGTGTGTACATTATGTGGATATGTTTAATAATCCTTTCTGATTGAGATCACTACTTTTTTAACCCAGAACACACTTTATACAAGTTCAGGCGCCGTCACTGGCACAGTTGCATGCGCAGTCTTGAGAGTAGGTCAGTCGATGTAGGGTATCTTGGTGTATTCGATACGATCGTTCCTTTCAATTCTTGTACTAGATGAGCAGTGAGCACGCGACATACAGAGTTTACTACAAAGTCTGCTCTGTATGGAAAATTCTTTTATTGAGTTTTTTTTTCAAATATGCAATTTCTATCAAATTGGAAATCCCGCCAATACTGTTCTTCTAAACCGAAACGTCCTAACTAGTAAAGTATGTATTTTGAGATACATTTATTTTAATGATTTTTAGCGTGCTACTTTGATGAATACCTACGGACAGATGCACAATTACTGGCATCTTTTTTATATAACATTATTTTTTAATCTCAAAAGTTTAAAAGTTTTGCTGTGGAATATTTGATGCATGAAGCTGATGAATGATTTTGAATGTTAGGCCTTCTCAAAATAAAATACGATATCACTTAGGTACACGCTTTTCACACAATTTTTATGGAATTTAGCACATATTTAACAAGACCTATTTACTTTTTCACTCAACATTTTTGACATCATTACTGGTGGGTTTTTTAGACTGCACCAGAAATGGTAGGTCATATCATGACAAATATAATAGCAAAAATTATAAAATTTAAAAATAATCCTATAGACAAAAGTGATACTGAAAACAAGTAAAAACAAAAACGCCTTAATTTTCGTTTTAAACTTCGTATTTAACATCTTCCGTATAACAGTGTTTTTATTTGACTTATAACAGCACCAGTGTGTTTGGCTCTTTGATGGTTAAAACCCAAATGGTGCAGACTTTTTTAGTGAACACTGTTATTATGATATTAACGAAAAGCATTTAACACCAATATGGATAAAATTGTTAGTATCTTTCTGATATAGCGATTCAGTTATATTATTGGTGCCGTATTGTAATTTCTAATGAACTTACCCACAGTTCTCTTTTTTCATTTCGCATTCCGACCTGTAAATTTTGTTATCGGATCCACAGACGAAGTTTTTCTCGTCCGAACATTTTTCGTTGCATAGAGCAGTAGTTTTGCAGTGGTGGAGTGGAACTTGAATAACTAGTTGACCGCAAGTCTCTTTTCTCATGTGGCAGTTCGATCTGAAACATAAAAACATATAGTTAAATATTTCAAACACATAAAGTAAGAAATAGTCTAATTTTTGTCCAATCTGATGGTCAAAAAGTCAAATTATACAGTGCTTTCTTCAATTAGTGGATAACATTTGAACATGTACTGTCCATTTTTGACGGGCATTGCATTTTTTCGGCCACTTCTCAAAAAGCTGTGATTGATATATTTTTATCATGTCACCGATATATTTATAGAAATATTTCTTGAGCGTCTTGCGCTCTATTAGGCTGTTCACGGTGCACAGTTTGAAGAATGGTATTCATTTTTGTTACTTTTCTTTCACTTTTAGTAGGTAAAGGAGGGGTTTCGATAAGACCCTTTACCGGCCCCCCAAAATCATGTTTTTTAAAGGTTATTATCTGAATCATTCTTATTTTTTTTTATAATGTGAAAAATATAAAGTTTTTAAAAATACATATATTGTTTGTGTTATTTAATAGGATCTTTATGAAAAGAACCACTTAACTTGAATTCTTTTACAAAAACACGTGATTTTTGTGGTTTTTGCAATCTTTATCTAGTTATTTCATATACAGCGCAACCGAGTAACAAAACGATTTTCATATATGTGGTGCACAAATACATAAGCTATTACATATATAAAAACTGACGTGTTACTATACTGCGCTCATGGTAAAAAATAAATTAATTGGATTTCGGATAATCATAACATAGTATAAAACAAAGTCGCTTCCCGCTGTCTGTCCCTATGTATGCTGAGATCTTTAAAACTACGCAACGGATTTTGATGCGGTTTTTTTTTAATAGATAGAGTGATTCAAGAGGAAGGTTTACATGTATAATACATGCATAATATAGTAGAGAAACACTGATAATTTTAGAGGTTTCTAATGTGATGTCGTAAATAAACACATTTTTTTCCGCTTACATTGCAAACGCTGGCTGAACCCTACGAGATAGATCAAAATAATGTACTACAATATTGTACACCCTAAAAAGGTCTACAAAAAAGTCCGCGATGGTATATGTCTATCTCTTAGAGATAACCCACAATAACCATTTTTTATATTTCCTTTTATTTATATATTAAATCACTAGGTAATATTATCCCAAATTCTCAAGTTCCATACATTGGGGACTATGTAAGGATTATATGTAGTATTTTGAATGCATTCCGGCCGCCAAGAATCACAGATGATCAAAGTGCTGCAATAATTGCAGAAAGAATGTTAACTATCTAAATATCCAAATGAATTACGGAATAAAGTAATACAGGAAAATTGGGCAAGAAAAAGGGTTGTTTGGCAAGAAGTGACGGATGATGCCTTATCGGAATTTCCGTGTTTAACCATCGAAGAACTGAAACATTTAACCTTAGGGGTTTATCAGTTGAAACAAGCTGATTCATACAGTTGAAACAAGCTGATTTTCACAAAGAATATCCCGATATCATAAGAGTTCTAATCCAAAGTCGTCACACCTCATCAAAAATATATAACTTATGGATACAATATCATCCTACTGGAGTTACATCTTGGTATTGCCAGTGCAAGGTTGGAGCACGTGTTGTTGGATGTTGTGTTCACATAGCTTCAGTGTTGTGGTTCCTTAGCTATTATAGGCATTCGGAGTCAACAAGTAAAGTACTCTTCTCACTACGAAGATTGTATTCAAGATGCTGCAGCTGGATGGTCAGATCAAGAAGAAGAGGACTCTACGTAATATATTAATGTTTTTTGCACCTTGTATTACTTTGCTTTGTCAAAAAAAAAAAACGATAATTATAATATTATTTTGTATATTTTGTCACTTCATTCTCATCAACTATAAATCAAACATATACCTTAAACACATAAATAGAGCGAATATTGGCTAATGATATATATATTTGTAAATTTTAAGTGTAGTCCTATAAACACAATATTAAAATAAAAAAAAATTTCATGGGGGCCGGTAAAGGGTCTTATCGAAACCCCTCCTTTAGTTCTTCAATTTTCAAGTCTTAAAAAAATGTCCTTATGTGATCTACAGCGATAGTTACTTTACTGTATGTGAAACTAGTGCTCTTTCCAGTTATATAATAAAATATAGGGGTTGTCATAAAAAAAGATTGATGACGTCTTAGCCTTCTGATAAGTGGCCGAAAAATATTAAGAGTCATATTAAAAAAATGGGATTTCATATGTACAGGGTGATCGATTTCATAGGAAGTGAGTTTTTTCTCGGAAACGGCGGAGAGAAATTAATTTTTTGTGAACGGTAAAGCTCTTCTACTCACCTAAACAAAATTATTTTCGGCATAATACCTTTTTTGCTTCACTATTACAAAGGTATATTAATTATGAGTTATTTTTCTATTTAACTTTTTTTTTGTATTTGGATATTTAAAAAGTTATGGCTCATTTATAGTCGAGTGCAATATCTGTTTTTTTTTCATATACTGCTAGCTAAATGAATATAATTTATGTAAAGAGTATATCAATTTACTTTCCTAAAGGCAAATAAACTAAAGTTTAGCAAAATAAAGCCAGAAGATCTGCCTTTTAAGACACTAATAAAAAATACAGCTTGCTAACGATGTTATTAGAAAACAATGCTGAGCATCGTGACGTTCGATTTTTTTTTTAAATAAACCATCTTTATAATTCGTAAGTTTTTTATTTTTTTGAACCCTTTTTTATTTTTCATTATTTCAAAAATTATGCCCGATCCCCAAAATCTTATTTGGTCTACTAAAACATCCGCTTAAAAATAATATCAATCTACTAAATAGTCCACTTCTAAAGTTCACACCATTGAGGACATCTTCTAATGCAAATAAGAACTAATGAGACAAATGAGCTGTGCACAAAATTTGTTTGTTGATTTGAAGCAAAAGATTACTGCTGCCTGTGCTGCATTAGGTGGAAATATTTTCAGAAAAGTAACTTCTAATGAAAAAAAAAACATATTTACTTATGTATTATATACAATATGTTGGACGAGCAATAGCGTCGGAAAATTCAATTTCAAATGTTGCAATATTAACTATAATATATTATAGCTTTATATTATATATTAACTATAATATATACTAAGTAATTCGTCGGAAAATCAGTCATAACTTTTGAAATAAAGAAAGTATAAAAAAAAACAGGTAGGTATTTTGCTAAAAAAAATTTCGGCGTTGCGATGCCTTAGCTTTGATGCTAGCTGAGAGCATGATTAAGCTATATTTTTTATTTCTGTCTTAATTTTTAGTAAAAGCAAGTAAACCGACACATTTTTATACAGAAATTATATTCATTTAGCTAACAGCTTCAACGTCAGCACAAAGTTTCAGAAAAAAAAAATTTGAGGCGTAGCGACGCTTAACGTCGTTAACACATATTTTTTTATTTTTGCCTTAATTTTGAGTGAAGGTTAATTTTTCTTAGCCGTTTCCGAGAAAAACTTACTTCCTATGATCAATCGATCACCCTGTACATTTTGATGTGTCCGAGCAATTTTTCCGAAAAAAAAAAACAATACGGTGTTATACATTTAAATCGCTACCTAGGAAAGCACTGTATGCGAAGAATTAGCCTATTAGGCAGTGTTAATAAACTTTAATTGTTTGTTAAATGGTAGATGACGCCGGTTTTCATAAAAAAAAGTTGACAAAAATATTTATTTCAAATATTTCATCAGAAGACAGCCTTTGAAACATTTGACAGCATTTGAAAATCAACAAGCTGATTTTCAAAACGACGAACGACAGCCAAAAACAAAAATGATTTTTAGAATTTAATTGAAATCTTAAAATTGTTTTTTTTTTCTCTATAAGATCCAGGTGATGCTTTGGTTCCTTAATTTGAAGCTTTTCAAAACCCACAGTATGACCGATAAAATGCATAGCTCCTCGAATATTATTCGTTCAAATAATCGAATTTATCATAAAGAAATGTTGCACTCTCTTAAGGTATGTGAAGTTGGTACTCCTACTCCCAAATTCTAGTGTTCCTATTTTCTCTATTGCATTTTTTTCCCAAAGAAAGCCCACATTTGTCCAATAAATATGGGGGATTTTTTTATTCGGCTGAAAATCACTAATATCAAAAACTTGAAAATAAACGGTGTGCGATACACAAGACAATAATGAACTATTTTGGAAAAACAAAATGGTACACCGTAATGATAGATGAAGAAGTAATCGTCATATCCGTAGTAACCGTTATCAAAATTTGTACTAGACCATTCCATTTTCCATAAAATGGGAATTTAGGGCGAAAAACGTATTAATTTTATTTTGGCAGTTGTTATGATTCTTTTATGTTATGGCAGCATCTATTTTTATTATGTTTGTTTTTCATTCTAATGCATAATTTGTTTTTTATTACTTTTTGTATGTTTATTGTTACTATTTATTATTTTGTTGTTTTCTTCTTTTCGTTATGATCGGACCTGACGTAGCAGTAGTGCAAGTGCTTGAAAGTTATTCAGGCTCGATTGCTTCTGAAAATATATTTATTGTTGCTGTGGGCTTGCTTTGCCAATCCATTTTCTATTGCAGGTTTCCTGGAACCAGCTACTTCGGGACTTGATCAGAAAGTACAACATAGATAAGAAAGTCGGAATCCTTACGATTCAGTAAATACTTCCAAAGTAATACCAATTTATAGGGAATGACATGTCTGGTTATAAGTTCTTGAAAAACACATATTCTTCCGTTTTTGGGCTGTTTTTCACCCTAAATTCTCATTTATAGGAAATGGAAGGGTCTAAGATAGCGAGCTATTCCGATAGCGACCTGCCGGTGTGGCGGTGTAAACGGGTCGACCGCCGCATTGAAAACAATTTTTTGTCGCAAGTTCGTCACTCGTGAATTCGTGTACTGTATTTACATATTACCTTATTTTGGGTGAATTTCTGCAATAATAGCACAGGCGTTAGCCATTTGTGAATAGACTTAAAAATATGATTGCAAATTAAAAGGATTTTACAATAGACGGATCACATATCGCTTGTCCGGAAGAATAGTGACGCATCTCAAAAATTAGAACTTGTCAAGAAGCGCAATTGAAAGTCATTATAATCTTTCACTGAGCAATAGAGTGAAGTTTTTTTTTTAATTATACCTATTATGCATAATATAATATAATATAATATGATTAAAAAAAAACTTCACTCTATTGCTCAGTGAAAGATTATAATGACTTTCAATTACGTTTCTTGGCAAGTTCTAATTTTTGAGATGTGTCACTATTCTTCCGGACAAGCGATATTTTATGTATTCCTTAAGTACATAAAAAAGTAAAAGACATTTATATTCAAATATCCATCAAAAAAATATAACTGGTACTGTTAAAAAAGATGAATTTTGGTTCGATTTGTGCATAATTTTTCGCGAATGTAGCCTTGCGTGGAACGTGGTCGACAATATTCACTTTAGACGTTTTTTTTGCCAAACATGTATTCGATTTTCCATAGCCTAGTAGCCATACATTGCGTAAAACATATTTACAGAAGACATGTCAACGTGTTAATGGAAAATATAAAAGAAGACATATGTAATAAATATCTGTGGCTGGTGTGGACGAAACAACATATTTTTGCGGTAATAAGGTCGTTAATGCCCCCGATATTGATAGTTAATAAACGTGTTTTGCAAACAGTGGATAAAAGTATAGAAATAGTAGTAACACTTGTATTGTCCTCTGTAGATGTAAAAAATAATAATGTACTGATGTTAGTGGCAACAAAAAAACTGTTAGTAATACAAACAGCTGTGCGAAATTCGTGAAAATAATGTGCGTGTTGTGTCGTCCTCTGTCCATGTGAACTATTTTGAAATTGCTCCTTTAACTTCAGTAGATGTGGAACGATCATTTGCCTTCTACAAGCATATATACAGGCCCAATCGCTCACGTGTAACGAGAATAAATGCAGAAAGACTACTGTACCGGACGGACTAAATGAATCAAGCAATAGGTATGTGCATACATTATGAATACGTTTTTACTCCCGTCTTTTTGATCTCCCATATGCAGTGGCGGCTCGTCAGGGGGAGGCAGAGGAGGCAGTGCCTCCCCTGTGAAAATTACGATTTTTTTTATAAACCTACTATACTTTAATTTTGATTAATAAAATTAAAATTTAATATACTACCTATAATACTTTAATTACCTTTCATTTTTAAAGTCATATATCGTGTAAAAATTAATTTCTAAAAATAAAAATATTAATAAACATATAGAGCCATCCAAAAAAAAACGTCATTAAAGTTGGCCAAAAAAAAAAGAGGTATTTCTATTCTTAATCGAATTTATAACCTTATTTACTTGTCAAGACTGTCACACAGACATTTTACAAATTATGACAGTCACTTGTCAAAAGTTTGACATAACCGAAAAGCTTAGACATGACCGCTCTTTCCATCTCACTCGTTCATAGCCAGAGTTGATGACTTTTTTTGGATGTCTATATAAACATAACAAAGGAGTTCCTGCACTATTATTTGCAACATATTAGCCCTCATAAACGACCCAGCGCCTAGTCTATCGCCGTGGTGGCAAGCCTCCGATGCCAATGTTTTCATATATATGTATTTATACGGAATATTGGGCTTCGCGATCCTGCGTTGCTAACATGCGTTGCTAACAAATTTAACCATTAACTCCAGTGGCATTAAAGGTCATTTAAAAAACTGCATAGCGGAGGCAAACACGCCCACCTCCCACCTCTCACACGTGACCGCGCAGAAAGCGAGTTATTTGATTTCATGAACCTAACAACCTAACCTACAAAATTTAATATCTTTTATTGTTCTGTGTTTTGGAAATTTTCTTTGGAAAGTGCCGTTATTCTTGTAGTTTTTTTTTTAATGTTTTGAGTGGTATAGGAGGGTAATAATTATTGAAAGTGTACCATATTACTTACGTAAATGAACGTTTTATTTAATTAACTATACAAAGTTATAAAGGAGATAACTGGCGATTGTAGTAGTTTGTTTCATAAAAATAACAATACGAGTTGTCATGGCACTCAAATAAATGTTCGATACTGCAATGATACTGTTGAGTACCATATAAAGTACAAATTTATTCGCCTGTCTTATGAGGATAAATTATTTGTTAAAGATTTAAGAGTACCACTGCCAGATCTAAGTAAAAATTTAATTAATCAGGGTAAACTGGCTCGTAGTTTTGTTAATATGTGCTATGATAAATGGAAATGATCAAATGGTTCTTTAACTTAATAAGCTAACTAAATTAACTAAATACATTGTTGCGTTGGCCGTGTGTATTATTTTCAAATCGTGGAAAGGATGCTTGGACAAAGTCTGGATTTGATAAAATCTTGAAACTTTATCTTGTTCAGTTGGCACATTCAAAAAGTCAGGAACATATTAGCTGTGTTTGTAAATTACATCTTTTAGGCAAACAAAATATTATGAATGTGATCATTTCGGTCCGTCAAATCTAAATTGATGCTGTCTTGTCAAAAATCCGTATTTTATTTCACTGCATTTTTTAATTGTAAAATAAGTTTACGGAAACTCCTTCCCGATGGTTTTGCTGAACCAATAAAATATTACAATATATTAAGTACATTATGTTAGACAAATGTACTTAATATATTTTATTGACCAAGAAGAGGTCCTTCTGCTAACTATGCGGCATATTATTAACAATGTTTACCAACACAAACATTTAGGAAACAAAAATTTTTACAAAATATGTTTACCTCCCCAAAAAAAAAATCACGAGCCACTGCCCATATGTCATCTTTCGTCATGACAGATTATGAGTCCGGCCCTGCGTTATAGCACACATTTGGAGCCTTAATTCTAAGTAACACTTGGTTTATTCATTCTCACCTGTATACATTTCCGTCTGATCCGCATACTGGCTCATCGTCGGTTTCATTGTCGCAACTGGACGGGCACGGTTCTTGCTCCTTTAGCTCTGTACAGTTGCCGATATGAGCGAACTGTACGCCTTTGAGACACGTGGCCAAGTTTAATTGGCACTGATTGGTGTAGGTCCTCGCGTCCGTTCCGCAAACGGGGTCGAAGTCCGTCGAGCACTTAATCTTGAAGCATTTCGATAATCGGTTCCGACATTTTTCGATGTCCACTTTGCTGACGCGCCTGTTGGAGCTACAGAAGATATCGTTAAGAAAGACAGCGCTCACTCTAACTATCGAACTGGCGCACAGTGGTCAATTTTGCGATTCTAGGAGGACAAAATTCCAAAAACTCATGTTCTCAGAATTAAATTGTTTCATTAATAATGTATAACAGACCCATTAAGGTATTTAATGCTGTAAAATTTATTATTATATTATAAATTTTTATGACCCTTAACGAGGGTTGAAATATGTATAAAACCAGGTACTCTATTTCCATTTTAAATTGAAATTAGGTAGAAAAAAGCAAGGTTGTCAGATATATTTTCTAAAATTGCTAAGCTCACTATACAAGTATACTTCATACTTCAGTAAACTGTTAGTTCGTGACATTCTTAGAAAGCTAGTTTGGAAATATTTTTAAAAAAATACATAGATATAAATTTATTAGTTAGCATTAAAATAAAGCTTTAAAAATGCTGGAAAAAATAATTATAAATTAAAACAACTTTATGTATATTACTATACTCAAGAAAATTTTAAAGAGCAGGCAACGCCCTGGCTGGCCAACCAGTCGGCCACTGGTGGCGCAACGGAAACCACTGTAGATAAACCACTTTGCATATAATACATTGCTAATATTTGTTCGGTCCACTGTGCCATAAAATTTTAACGATGTCGTAATGCCAGTGTAATATTGATAATATTTGAATGTTACTTGTTTTAAAAACCACAAAAATCTAACTGTTTTTTTTTGCGTATGACTTTTTTTCGGACTATATCATAAACAAATGATGATATAGATCCTTGAACACTAGGCAGGAATTTTTCGCTGACAAATTATTTGAATAATTGACAAAATACCGACAATTTCAGAAAAAAAGTAGTTTTTGAAAGAATTAAGTATATGAGGTTCTTAACAATTTCTACCAGGATATATGTGTATACCTGTACGTATGTTACAGTGTTGTAGTGCTTACCCACAGTTCAGCAATTTCAGTTCGCATTCGCTCTTATAAATAAAGCCGTCGGAACCACAGGTTGGTTTTTCTACTTCGTTCATACATCCCGCTGGACATCCTATGCTATGGGAAGTTCTCTCCTGGCTAACGCAGTACGCCATTGGTACTTCAAAAACGTGCTTTCTGGAAAACAATTGTACTCATTACTCTCATTTATTTGAATTAATCTCGTTTTCGGCCATTGGCTATATTTACGGATTTAAATAAATGAATAAGCTGTACTGGGTGTCCCAAGTTTTGGCTTGCAGACTGCAACTAATCACCTGCTATACTTACGAGAAAAATTTTCCAATAAATGTTGTTCGGCTTCGTAAACAAAATTACCTCGTGAGTTTTTCACCTTGAAGGTCAGTTGAAGGTCCATATTGCTTTTTTTTAATGGCCACCTACATGTATTATATTATAAATAAAATACAACTGAAATAACTTTAATAGAAACTTTTTTTGCTACTTCTCCAGTTTTCGAAATATTTAACATAAAATCACTGAGAAAATTTACCTTACATATGTCAAATAAACAGACGGCTGACGAATGAAACATGAACTTAATGAAGTGCTAAATTAATTCTGCTTGTAAGTCATAGTCATAAGTTGCTTTTCAATCATTTGTTTTTTATTTTCCAAAGCCTTGTGCTATTAAGAAAGGGAAGTTTTTTTCAGCGCATTTATGTAAATTATTTCGGAATATTGGAAATATTGCATCTTTTTTTAGTAATGCAAACGTTTGTTAAACAAGGTACTGTAAAAAATATAGGTTACCACTTAAAAAAGCAAAACTGACTTTCGAATGACCCTCAAGGTGAAGAAGAGGTGAAAGACTGATTACGTTGCTTTGTACAAGGTCATGGATTTATCAAAGTGAGTTTTTCTCAGAAACGGCTGAGATCAGCAGTTGAAAGTTAAATAAGTTTTACTTACCTTCACTTAAAATTAAGGTAAACATTAAAAAAAAAAATGTTTCAACAAGGTGTCGTACTGACGCCTAAGAAATTCAGCAGCAGTTTACGACAAAAACTATATAGAGCACTCAACAATAAACGGACCAAAACATTTTAACTATTCAAAACACAAACAAAAGTTAAATAGAAAAATAATTAACAATTAATATATCTTTTTTTGCCCTCACAATTTTTTTTTGTGAGGGTAAATTTGTGAAAATTTTCTCTCGGCCGTTTTTGAGAAAAACTCACTTCCTTCATCGATCACCCTGTACAGTTTTCGAAACCAGACGACTTTTATGTTTTTATGTCTATTTGCAATGAAGATATATATATGTATATGGATATTTATACGAGTATTCTTACTTAAATAGAAATAGAAATGTATAAAAATGTGTAGAAATGTGTAAAAAACAAGATATTTGGAAGAATCTGCCAAGGTATTATTTCGACTTGTGTAAATTATTTTTAAATATTCTTTTTAGTTCAATTAACCTAAAATTTAGAGATATGTCGAGATTTTAGGTACTATCGAAATATTTTTTTCTGCTTTCCTGTCTGAGTGATTGTTTTGTCTACGTGATAAGATATAAACAAAAGTTGGCACACTCTTGTATCATCATAACGAGATCCGGTGGTGATATCGAAAATACACAGTGAAATAAGAATCAGGTCTCGTAAGTAAGTTCATTTACACATTTACCTTTTGTTTCTTATCTTAAAAGTAATTGTATGTGCTTTAGGTTCAATGTTGATATCCGCTCCATTGTTTTGAAAACACATTATGCACGTAAATGTAAAGTACTGTTTCATAATGATAGTGTAATGGGTCCTATTTCGTAATTCATAAAAAGCATGATTATGATGTAAACAGCGAAATCAAGTTTCTCATTTTACATTTCCAATTCTGTATATTTTATAGTATATTTTCACATACTGGGTGGGCCAACAAAACCGAAAAGGTCGAGTTTTTGGTAAGTTAAAGTAACAATTTGGAAAAACGCTTGGACACGTCAAATTAATTTTTGAGGGGGATGTCTTTTGCAATTGAGTTTTTTCAAACATCCTTTCACCCCTTGGCGCTATGGGCACAACCCCTAAAAATTTAATTTGCATGATAGGGCAAGTTATACCTTATTTTAGTATCTGAGTAACATACTAATATTTTTTGTTTCTATCAATTTGTTTTCGAGAAATTGAAAATTTAAAATGTACACATTATAAAAGTATTGGAGAGTTTGAGGGGTTATTTGACGACATTCGTCTATCATTATCTGTCGCAACTCTGGAAGGAACCTGGTGTGGTGGCATCAAGGGGACTAAGATCTGGAGATTTTGCCGACCATTCCAAAGTAACTCTACAGCGGATCCATTGCCCTGCGAAAGCTAAAGTGTTCAAAAACTAACTGGTCTTGCATGATGCGGGGGGAGGGGGGGGGTGCTCCATCTTGTTGGAAAGTCAAGGTCTTCTAAGTATTGGTCATTATGTTCGACGATATCTACAAGTAATGGATCTACAACGTTTTTAATTAAATATAAATAATATTCTCCTGTCAGATTACCGTCGAGAAACATGGGACCAATGATTCGATTTCCAAAGATTCCTGCCCATTTCGCTTTTTTTGGTTTTGGATTTCATCAAATATCTGTGGATTACTAGCTGACCAATATCGACAATTGTTGCGAGTAACCGTTGAGTTTTAAAAAAACGTTGACAAATATTGAAAATATAATTCTCATCAGCTCCTAATCGTTCTGTCGTAACTTCACAAAACTGCTGTCGCCGATCAACATCATCTTCATGTAATTGATGAACTAAATACAATTTGTAAGGATGCAACTTGTAAGCTTTCACGATTAGGCGATGTTCTGCTAATGTTTATCACAATCCCTAGTTGGCTTGTACTTAAAGTTGGGTCCGCAGCAACTTGCCCCAAAACTCCAATTTCAAAAGTATAATTTCTTACCGGACGTTTACCTTGTAAGTCACGTTTTTTATTAGCTATAGAACTTGTTTCCTGAAACCGTTTAACCAGCTCCAGTACGTATTTTGTCTTACAATGACTGTCTGGATGTCGTTGATTAAAAAAATAACTGCAGTGAGATTAGTATTGCCGCCATTTTTTAATTAAATAGTGGCTATTTCGACTCTTTCAGCAATTGCGTAAATCATTGCCAAACGATTTAATTGTAATAATTAACAAATTAATTAGAATCTTAACTTCGCATTGGATAACTCGGATTTAATACTTATTCAGCGAACCAATAGAATATTTCGTAAATATAATAGCATACAGCAATTATTGCTAGCTAGATCCTGGAGTGGGTACTGGAAATATTGCTAGCTACACAAATGTTATGATTTTTGTAATACTTATCCGTTGGCTTGTTAGTTTTTGTTCCAAATTCAGGTTTACATTTTTGTTTCACTAACAAAACACTAAATACTTTTATAAACTGTAAGTTTTGAATTTCTCGAAAACAAATTGACAGAAGCCAAAAACATATTAGTATGCTACCCAGTGTACCTTATTTTAAAGATATCACTTGTCATATTATGCAATTTAAACTTTTAAGGGTTGTGCCCATAGCACTAAGGGAAGAAAATATATTTGAAAACTTCTATTGCAAAAGATCCTCCTCATGAATAAATATGACATGTTTGGTCGTTTCTCCAAATTTTTACTTTTAACTTACCACAAATTCGACCTTTTCGTTTTCGTTGGCCCATCCGGTCTGCGTATTGCCTTCAAGTGCAGAGTATAATACTGGGTGCTACTAAATGTAAATAACCAAAAAAAGAAATGTTTTGAGTTAATATGTTTTTTCAACTAATACAGTTTTACAACTAATAAACAGAGGGCAATATATCAAGCTGAAAGCGTTTCTTTTTATTTTCTTCAACATTAAAGATATGAATGTACTGTGTATTCTAGAATGTATGCTTTGTGACTTCTACGGACACTTTATGAGTTATAGAGAGCCATAGATTGTGTGTTTTGTGCGGCTATTCCGCATTGCAGGAAATACAAAATGAAAACACGTACGCACTGTTTTAATATTTATGAAAAGGACACGTGCGGAGAATATTAGTAAACAACGAAATAAATAACAGAAACGGTAAATTACTGTACATATGCCATATGGCATTATAAATGGGCTGATAGAGCATTTGTTTTAAAAATAGCAAGTTTCATTAACATTTGTAAGAATTTAAAAATATTTTTACATATATACAGGCTGGTTCTCTTATATATTGACCGCCATGCGCCAAATGTAGCCCTTGATAGAAACACAAACGTTGTAGATATTTATATGTATTATCGTTTAGCGACAAAAAAATAAAATAAATAAGAAAAAAATAAATAAAGAAGGAAGAAAAATTTTCCTAAAGTGGCTCAATTTGACAGATAGATCCTCTGAAAATTTCCCTTTAACATGAGTCTTTTAATATGAAAATAAACTTTGAAAAGGGTTTCATATTTTCGGAGATATTCATGATTTTTTTGAAAACATCGCAATTTTGAAAACATCGCAAAACATAACCACAATGTCTATTTTAGGATATTTGGATAATTTGCTTAAGGGGGCATTCTAGTCTACAAATTTGAAAAAAATCGAAATTTTTTTTGTTTCATATTTCCAAAGTTTAGACATTCAAGAATATGCCCTTAAAATGATTTTTCAAAATTTCAATTATTTTATGAGTTACAGCCATTTTTGTGACGCGGCATCGGCTCCGGTCCGACCGGAACAAATGAACAATAGACGGTAGACGCTGCCCGAGTACTTACGAAACACTAAACATATTTAGTCGGAATCTTTTCGTATTAGTATTTATTTCAAATTAGTTTTGAGCCAGCCTTCAAGCAACGTGGACGTGCTAACTGAGTAAAATTGCCCGAAACTTGTCTCAAAACTTTAAACGCGTTTTTCTCAAAACTACTTTTTTTCGAGTTGGCGTGCACGATATCTCAAGTTCCTAATTAACCGATTTATTTGAAATTTGGTGTGAATGTTCTTTATACATTACTCTATCGCCTCAAGGACGCTCAGATCAAAATTTTTAATGTTACTATTTTAAAAAAAATCGGAATTGTTAAAAAAACATGCAAAAAAAAAACATTTTTTTTCTTCAAACGGCCGCCATTTTATGAAAAAAAATTTTGTTTGACTTTTCCAAGGTTCGGGCTATAGGGGCATCTATATTAATTAAGAATCCGTTCGGCTTTTTGTTTCAGATGACCAGAAGGGTTGAAATCATGCACGCCAGGACACCCTTTTTTTTAGATCCCCCATTTTGCCAGCTCATAAATTTGTCAATTTTGAGTCTTTTTTGTTCAGTTAATTTTTTATGTTATTTTAAAATATCAATAAACAAATGATAAAAAAATGACAGCCAACTCGACAGATGTAACTTCAGTAGTTACAGTTGAACTATACATTGTTACAATAAATTTGAACAGAACGGATAGCATTTATTAATGGTACGAACAAAATTTTTTCAGTGTACTTTGTTAGTGTTAAACCAAAAAGTAATTTATAGAAAGTGTGTACGTGTTAGACTGTAAATGAAACGAGACAGTTTAACTTACCCGCAATTTTTCGATTTCATCCTGCAGACATTAGCATACACTTTCCCGTCAGAACCACAGGCGGGTTTCGCATTTCTCCAGCATGATTCTCTACAGTGGCGAGTTGTCTGGCAATATTTTTTATTCGCTCGTACTACGCCCTGCCTGAAATAAGAATTATTATATAAAATATAAATCGTTACTATCTGTTTTTTCGTGTGATCAATTTAAAATTTGGACAGCTTTCCAAAATATTTAGGTATTTTTCAATGAATTCAATACAACCAATGAGGTACTTGGTCCATATAGGGCCAGTGCTCGTATTAGGCCATAGGCCATCTATCGGAAAACTGCAACGTCGATATTGGAAGAACAGTTTAAAAATGAAAATGCGTTATGTGCTTAGGAATCTATTATACAGTGTTGTTTTAAACGGTTTCGGCAAACGTAGTTCCTCTGAAAATATTGTTTGTTATTTTAAAAAAATGTATTAAATTCGTTTATTTTTGATTAGCGTGTCCCCAGGTAAGTTAACTTTGATAACATGGTAAAGTTTTTCATAACAATAAAGCTTATGTGTTTATTGGAAGTGTAAATGTTTAATCTATGTTCCAATAAGGTTACTAAGAAAAACCTGTGTTTGGGTTAGCTTTCTATTCATATAATTGTACTATATTAGTACTAAACAGTAAAAGAAATACTTGCTCTTGTCTAATTTATTCCACAACTTTATTTATACCATAAATATTTTACAAACTAAGTCCACCAGACATCAAACAAGACTCCACAATATTCTGTAATCTGTTTCACCAATAGATAACAGAAAAAAAAAAACAAAAAACATCGTCTATTGTGTATCTAGTAGGAAAAACAACAAATTCTCCGCCTATGATGCAAACCGTTTGGGCCTCGTCCAGCAAGCCACGAAGGCCGAGAATATGATTTTCCTACGAGGTGCACATACTATTTTTTCTGCGGTCTAAATTAATATTAAATAAAAATAAAATGAGGAAATTCGATTATGAAATATACTTGTATTTTTCTTCGGCCTAAGCTGATAATTAAATATTGCCGTTACTGTCAGTACTACTTTTACTAATTAGTTTGTATTGTCTGATTGCTTAGTATCGGCCAAAAATACTGAAAATCGGCATTTTGCTGTGTCAAGAATTTAAAAACGTCAATTTTTAAACGGTCGCAGAGCAAATACTTTTTGTGACTGCGTATGTCATTTTACCTAACAAAGCCAATCTCAGTTTTCGTTTTCAAATTTAATAAAACAAAATTCAATAATTTACAAATCATTAGCATAAAACCAAAGTTAATACACTATTCAACACAAGCATTTTTTTAAAGTTTGCTTTATTCCTCTTCTTCTGACAGCCACCTAAACCTTAAGGTGGGATTAATTGGTACAAATATCTTATTTCAGTTTTCTTTCTTCATCGCCTTCATTTTTTAATTTCTATTTATTTTTTTTATGTTGATTGGATACTGTCAATGAAAGCAATTATTTAACACAGAAGCACTCTGGAGGTTATACCGGGTGACCACGAGATTACTACCCAGGCTCTAGCTGAGGCACGAAAAAAGATATCGATTTCAAATTTTGGGAATGTCCATATCATTGAATGGGATGCAAAACTTAGTTACAAAAACGACTAATCATCACTTCCGGTTTGACCGGAAATGCCCTAAACTTTGTTATTTTATATGGAATACCATGTCTATTATATATTTTTTTAATTCTACCCAAAAAACTAAGACTAAAACATGTATCATGTCCTATACCTATCTTTGACAGTTTCCGAGAAAATCGCGTTTAAAGATGTCAAATGTGTCATTTATAAAATTATTTTGAAAGAAAACAAGTGAAGATAGGGACAAACTCATATGATATCTTTAACTTATTTTGGAAGCACTAAAGCCTGATGTCATTAAAATTTCGCACTTCCGGCTCAACCGGAATATACCGGAAGTCATCTTTAGTAGCAATTTACTGCAATCATTTTCATGGAATGCCCTATAACTAATTAGAAATTTGAATTCTACAAACAATTTCGAATCATTCTTATGTACACTTCCCTATACCCAAAGTTCATAGTTTTTGAGATATTAAATGTTTAATGTCAGAATGTCATGGTATGAACGATACATAAATAGAAAACGATAGAGTCAGTCAATGCATCTATCAGAGGTGCCTAGGAATTTTAATATAGGTAGGCGCTATCACAGGCTTTTGTTTTTAAACGTCAGTTTCTTCATTGTTGCTTAATTTGACAATTAATTCTTACTGTTTACAACGTTTGGTGGTAGTGTTATTACTTCTCTTTTTATTTAAAATGCCACTTTTTACTCGCGAACATCAAATCGACATGCTGCTAGTGTATGGAGAAGTGAGAAAAAATCGCAGGGAAGCAAAAGCTTTATACGGGCAACGATATCCAGATCGTGCACAACCACATGATAAATATTTCCCTTGGCTTGAACGTCACTTAAAAACCGAAAGAATTGAAGAAGAACCTAACGAGTTTATTGTTAGTGAAGAGGCGGAGATTAATACTCTGGCGTGTATTGAGGTAGATCCGACTACTTCAGTTAGACAAATTGCTGCCAATATTGGAATTGGACGGGAAAGCGTCAGAAATATTTTAAAAAAAACCAAAAATTTAAGTCATTTAAGTACCAGGTACACCACCATATTTATGAAGCCGATCACCAACGGAGCCTGGAGTTTTGTAATTGGTTTATGGTGCATCAACGCCCAAATTTAAGCCGCTTTATCCTTTTCTCTGACGAATCACGCTTCACGAATTTGGGTATGTTCAATAAAAATAATTCGAGATATTGGGCAAGAGAAAATCCTCACTTATTTAGACAAGGAGCTTTCCAGGAGAGATTTGGTGTTAATGTGTGGATGGGAGTAATTGGAACGCGCATCGTTGGACCAATTTTCTTTGAAAATCCACTAACAGCAGACCAGTATTTACAGTTTTTAAGCAATGAAATAGCTGACTTTCTCGAAAATTTACCAATAAATGAATATTTCCACATTTATTACCAGCAGGACGGAGCCCCAGCCCATAATGCTCGAAGGGTTAGGGATCATTTGAATCAAACGTTTGAAGATCGTTGGATAGGTACGTACGGACCAGTTAGATGGCCAGCTAGGTCCTGCGATATCACTCCCTTGGATTTTTTCTATTGGGGTCACATTAAAGAAGCAGTGTACAGAACACAGCCTACAAGGTTCTATTACAAGATCTCCGCGACCGGATTACAAGAGCGGTGAACAATATTACTCCTGCTCAAATGGAAAATGTGTTAAGGGAATTTGAAAACAGGATTCATTTATGTCATCAAATGAATGGTGGACAATTTGAACATTTAATTTATGGATGATGTTGCGTTTTTTAAAATTTACTATTTTTTTATGTTTTTTTTAAATAAAATATATCTCAAAAACTATGAACTTTGGGTATAGGGAAGTGTACATAAGAATGATTCGAAATTGTTTGTAGAATACGAATTTCCAATTAGTTATAGGGCATTCCATTAAAATTATTGCAGTAAATTGCTACTAAAGATGACTTCCGGTATTTTCCGGTTGAGCCCGAAGTGCGAAATTTTAATGATATCAGGCTTTGGTGCTTCTAAAAAAAGTTAAAAACATCATATGAGTTTGTCCCTATCTTCACTTGTTTTCTTTCAAAATAATTTTATAAATGACACATTTGACATCTTTAAACGCGATTTTCTCGGAAACTGTCAAAGATAGGTATAGCACATGATACATGTTTTAGTCTTAGTTTTTTCAGTAGAATTAAAAAAATATTTAATATACAGGGTGTTCCATATAAAATAACAAAGTTTAAGGCATTTCCGGTCAACCAGGAAGTGATAATCAGTTGTTTTTATAACTAAATTTTGCATCCCTTTCAATGATATACATTCCCAAAATTTGAAATCGACATCTTTTTTAATGCCTCAGCTAGAGCCTGGGTTGTAATCTCGTGGTCACCCGGTATATGTGTAATGCAATTATCGAAGACACTAATTAATTTTTGTTTAAATTCTGAGATCTGTAAAAGTTATGGCAATTTCAATTGTTATTTCATACTGGCATGTCGTATTTGTTATTTTTTAATATGATGCTGTATCTTGAAGTAAAATGAAACTTTTGCAAAAAACAAGAATATAAAGTTTTTATATTCACTTGGTAGTTCTGAAAAAAATAATCACAAATATATTTAAGTCGTTTCCGAGATCTTCTGATGATGCAGACTTTTTTTGAAAATATTTTCGCAAGTTTTTTTAATATGATGTAGATCTCATATTTCCTTACCAAAAGTAGGGAATTTCAAATTCCGTTACAAATTCATCATTTAGGAAAATCAGCAACGGACACATTTGCCGTGATTAAGGCATTATTTAGCCAGTCCATCTATGATAAGATCTGCGTGTTTTAGATGGCAAAAAAATAATTTACTGAAGGTGGAAATAGCTGCGAGTTGCAAGACTCCAGTTCAGGGGCTCCAACTGTTGCGTTAGCTGAGAAAACCATAAACACTGGAGCAGTAATTAATAGAATGTATTGACAGAAAGTATGCCACACCCTCATGTAACGATAATGTAACTCTGTCTGACTTTTATCTGTTCCTTCAACCAAGAAAATGCCTTGAAAGACGGTGGTTCTTATCAGAATTATATGCTGTTAAGGTTTTAGATACGATTTTGCAGAAGCTCTCAAAGCAAAACTTGTATCATGTCTGAATAATGAGAGCATCGTTGGAATAAGAGTATTGCTTTACGGTGAAACTATAAAACGTTATAAAAGTAATGTTATTGAAGACGAATAAATCAGGATTTTATAGCATTACTCCCAGTCTTTATCGAAAACCTCTCAACACTCAAGTATTTGACAAAACATAAGATGGCATTTTACATTTCTTGTATGAATTTTATATTTTTTGTAAAACTAAGTTTTATAACCTTTTAAATAAAGGTTATAAAACTGTAGTTAGGTATAAAGTATGATTAGGGTGTACTAGTCACGCAATCGCTGATACACATACTTCAAATATTTTACATTAATTCGTTGAAGTAATTATTATTGACATGACAAAAAAGGTAATGATGGAAACTATATATAATCAGTAAAGAAACTGTTACTCTACTATGTAGTGAGTTAATAAGGGCATATCAAAAGATACCGAAATAAAGGTTATGCGTGTCTACACTTCACTAACCTGTCAAACATAACAACGTCTTTATCCACCTGTAAAATATAGTCACAACACACAAACTGGCATCAAAATTAAGTTGATTACCTGAAATTATTAGGTTGGTTTAACAACTTTTTTTAAGAAAGAAACATTAATAGTGTCAACGTTAGTTACTATACGAATTTTTTTTTCGTGGTAACATATGTAGAAAATGTTTCTTTACAAGTAATTTCAGACGCTATCTGCTGGGTTGAACTTTTTTCTAGTTTATATTATAATGCCTTTGGAACTCATAAGTAGAGCTAACCTATGTTAATAATTATAATAGATTCCAGGGCCGGGCTTCACGCGATAGGATTATTGTCATATTTGAAAAATTAATAAAGTACATCGTCAACTCCTATACTCGTATATATGTATGTACATAATACAATCGTGGTTCAAATCAAATAACGCCATCATATGTATTCCAGAATGCAACCCTTCTGCCCTGTTCTGCGTCTTATTTCAACCAAGGTCGAGTCGCGAAGGCGAACGTAATTTATACTAGTTATTTAGTTTTATTTACTCTGCGGTGGTCGATGCGTCATCATTCGTCTGCACGAAACGTCAGCTTCCGTAGCGTGTTATGGTCAAAGTTGGATAAACAATTTTCCGGAACTGACAGTGTAATGGCAGTGAACTTCGTTGTACCATGTGTGACAGTGTACTGACGTAAAAACAGCTGCTTTGCAGCATGTCGCTACGGACAAACATAAAGCTCGTGTAAGTGGTGGTGTGACTGCGCGAGGCAGACAGAGACAATTTAATTTAGATTTAGTCAAAATGACAGTAGCGTGTAATATTCCATTCGTAAAATTAGATCACCCCGAGTTCAGACAATTTGTGCAGAACATTGCGAGTGGAAAGTACGGCGAAGTTAGTCTGCGTGCAGAAACAACTGAGACGATTATACATAGCACCATTGTGTGAGGACATAAAAAAAATCGGAAATCTACTTGTATATGGCTTAGTATTGATGAAACAACAGATGTTACTAACCTTGACCTTCCCACGTTGTGTTATATTGTGGATTTATTTACCGACAAATAAATGGATGTACCTGAACAAGATATAAATGTGCCGTTACAAAACTTTACTTATTTTAAATATGGCCTAGTTATGTCTGTAGACGTTGAACGCGCTTTTTCATTTTATAAGTGAATTTTAAGTGACAGGCGCCAGAGCGTAATTTCAGAATATATGGAAGAGTTATTAATAATTTATGGAAACTCGAGTGGCAGTACGGAACACGTCTGTATTATAGTGTCGTTTACTACGAGTATGCAAGTTCTGTGTCTTGTGACTATGGTTCCTTTGCCGATTAGTTGTGCTACAACAATCACCCCACATGTGTAGGTATGACCTGTTTAATATTTCGTAACGTTCCTGATAGATATCCTGGAGTCGCCCCTGGTAAAGTAGGTATCTATTATAAACCTCCGAGCTCTAATCATAAGAAATGATAATTTCTTCATACGCGCCAGTTGAAAAAGTTGTGGAAAATTTATTATTAAACAAAATGTAAAATAATCTCTAAAACATCCGTTTTTTTCTCCTTTCTTCTAGATAATTATTCCACAACTACTAATTTTAGAGAAAAGTTAATAAAGAAAAATGTCTTGTTATTAAATTTTACATAGGCTAATCTGAAAATAAAAAAAGCGATATTATTGTTACAAAACAGCAATTATTAGAAAATAAAATTGAAAGAAAAGTTGAAGTTGAAGTTCGTCGCGCTGCTTCAAAACAGACTTGAGTTCAAAACAGCGACTCGCTCTCAAAGTGTCATTATGTTTATTACTTAAAAAAATCTCTAGACTCTCTCAATGAACGAAATTTGAATTCCCAAAAAAAAAGGTTCGAAAGTTTGAAGCCTCTTTAATGCGAAAAAAGAAAATCAGGTTGCTCAAGGCTTTTTTTGACGGCTCTATAATGTTTGAAAAAAATTGCGCTTTTTTAACTGGAGAGCTGGATGCAAAATTATTGTGCAAAAACTCATCTCAGTGGTCGAAAAAAAAGTCATGAAAAAAATGTTTTCTTATATATATTTTTTTAATTATAGCTATTTTTGCAACAATACAATGATTTTTTCAACTTCACGTTTACGAGTTATCTAGAAGACAAGACGAGAGTCAAAAAAAGAGACATATATTTTAGTTTCTTTTTTTACATTTTGTTTAATAACAAATTTTCCACAACTTTTTCAACTGACGCATATCCAAATTATCAGTTTTTATGATATTCTAGAGGCATTTCAACAAACATTAGGGATCATATGGAAAAGTCCAAACTACCTCATTTGAAAACAGATGCCTGATTTATTTAAAAAAATGCCGCCTGTATTTTGAATTGCTGACTCCGATGCTGTCATCAGAATAATTTATGCATGACAGGATATCTCCCTAACCTCAAAATATAACACAAAATCATCGAAAATCTCAATTTCTTGAGTGGATATACTGTGTTATCTATTGTTCAAAATCACCAAAAATCTTAATGTACCCGGTAGTAGTTTGAATATAGACATTGAAACTTGACTTTTTTCCTTTCTAAATGAACTCCGTTCCAGAAAATCTTGAAGCTTCCAGTCAAGGTTAAGAAAAATGGTTACGGTAAGTTTTGAAAATGATGGAGATCAGTTATCAGGGAAGTTCATGACTTTTTTGTTTTTTATTTTTTTTTATTTCGTGCCTGTGTAATCAATATAGTTCAGATCAGAGCATCAACACTGTCAACGTTAGTTGCTATACATATCGACATTTTTTTAATGATAACGCATGTAGGCAATGTTTTTTTTTTTGTTGCTTTTACTACTTTAAGTTAACTCTTCACAAGTATTTTAAAATTTGTTTAAAATCGATTAATGTTTTTGCCGACTGATTTAACTTTTGTGTTGATTTTTTTCCCATAAATTGTACCCTAACCTTGGTAATAAACTTGTGTTTCTTCTTTGTACATATTTTCTAATAAACTAATTGAAAATACTTATTGCATGAGTTAATTTAAAGCATTTTCTGGTGCTTTAGGAATATCAGTTGATCTAAAATTTATAAGGCTTTTAATTATTTTCTGGTGGTCTGAGCCAATTTTGCTATTTAAAATTAACAAAACTGTATTTGAAGTAATGGAAAGAAATAATGGAAAATAAAATGAAAATAATTGAATTAAACATTTTTTTAATTCAAGTAAAATTTTACTTCATCTATGTCAACTTAATCCACATATAGGGCAAGTTTGCATCGCAGTCGGGTACATATGTTTGTACTATTTACTAGATAGTAAATAAAGGAATCAGCTAAAGTCAAAATTATTATTTTTTTCTCTTCCTATGGTAACATTAGAGGTGACCGTTAAAAAAATGGAGCGATATTTTTAAGCGTCATGAAACTTAACTGACACAGTCTCAGGAAAGGATTCTTATGCACTTATTAGTGTTTTCATATATATTTCTCTTCTAATACCTGGTACATTTTGGAACACCAGTAATTAAATTTTGGGCCAATAAAATTGTGTCTATATATTATGCAATAATATACAGGCTATCCCAGTGTAAATAAGCAAGTTTGTGTCTACTTCTCGCATAACCAGAAGTCTCAGATCTCTCAAAATGTTGCAGTTAAATAGAACACATCGATTTTACTTTGTCTCCAAATTTTCAGAATTTTAATATCCAGCTTTGGCGAAATAGACACAGGTCCAACATAATGGAACACCCGATATATGTTTCAGAATTGGTAACCTTAATCTTTACTCTAGTCCCATCTAAGTAGGTACACATATATCTACGTATCACCGGCCGCATTAATCATGTTTATCTATGTATTTTCCAATTTTGTCGTGAGCAGAGTGTAAAAACATTAGAAACTGGCATAGTCTTCCATTAACTTTTTCCACTAAGCAAACGCGAATCAAGTTCATTATCCTAATAATAATTAATTTACGCATATAATTAGTATCAGCTGGTAGATTATTTGTATACAGGATGTCCACTAGTTCGATGGAATTGCACTGGTAAATTCTACTCGCAAACGGTAGAATTTATAGAGAAAATCGTTCAATGAACGTTTGAATGACATCTGGTTTTCTATTTAAAATGTTTAAATTTATATCTCTATCATATCGACTTTAGGCGGTCAAGGCCCAACTTTTGTTTTGCTTACGAAGACATGTATTTTTTGTGCAAGAAATGCAAAAATTTAATTGTTTTTACTTTGATATTAGGCATGCGACGGTTCTTGATATAGCAGAAAGGTGGGTGTTCTGTCTCCTACCGTCTAATAATAAAGGACACCGCACACCGCACAATTCTTATGAGAAGAGAACCCCTTGGTGAAACTGGCTGAATTTTTTGATATTTCTTTGCCCATGACCAATCCGTCAAAAGTCTCCACGACTCAAAGTGATAAAATGAAAACTTTTTTTGATACGGCCTTTTTTCGTCATCGTTGTTGGAACATGTGTACCTGGCGACTGATGATTTTAGGGGGTGATTACTAGATCTAAGTAGAAGGCTATAATAGCAAAAAAACTACAAATGTAACACTTTTTATTCTTGTGATTTTTCCAAAATTTTTGTAACTGTAACTATTGTAAAATCACAAAGACGAAGTGTTGGGATGACCTTTTACAAATCTTGAAATTTAGAGAAAATCACAAAAAAACACTTATTACTCGTATTACTCGGTTATTATGAAAAAAAGTATTTCGCAAATATTTTGCAACCCATTTTCTTCAGGGGAGGCAGCCATTTTTGGAAAACAAAATTTCGCAAGTTTTATTTGAAGATTTTTTGCTGTTATAACTTTCCACTTAGGTCTAGTAATGACCCCCTAAAATATGGTGTGGGTCCCATGCCTCCTTATGAAAATACGAATATGTCAAATTTCTCCAACCGCCACTGGTCACACAACATCATTCTCTTTCTTTATACTTTTACTATATAGTCAGGTAAACAGATATCATTTTGACAAATCTGGGATAGGTTGATTGTTATATCATTTCAACTCTTATTATAACTTTTAATCCTCATTCTCATCGCTGTAACGACCTTTTTGTCACATTAAATTATACGAGCTGTGTAAATTAAGTAATGAGATTGGGAACGTAGCGCCCGATCTAGAAACAGTGCGGAGACGGGACTTGGAAGGGCGGTAGGTTAACATGTAATGCACCTTTAGTACAAGTTTAAACTTGTCATTTGTTAGTTCTTTATGACTGTTTTCGTAAACCGGTTTTACCTAGTGCGTTTTTAAAATGAGTGACATTAATTTTGAGCAACGGTGTGCTAATCAGGTTTTGTTTCAGACTTGGATACAACGGATACTTTTGCAAAACTTTAACACGCCTACGGAGACAGTGTTTTTTCAAGAGCCCAGTGTTTGTTCCATGGTTTAAAGCATTCTCAGAAGGTAGAGAGTCGATTGAAGATGATACACGAAGAGGAAGGCCTTCATCTTCAAGAACCGATGAAAATGTCGATATAATACGGGATCTTAAGCGTTTAGATCGTCGGTTGACGACAAGAATGATTGGGGAAGAGTTAAATTTGAATCACACCACTGTTCATCACATTTTGACTAACGAATTGGATGAGAAAAATCTTCGCAAAAAGGGTTACAAAAAACCAACAAAAGGAACAAAACCAAGGAACAAAAGACAAAGGTGTGTTGACTTGGAATCGATTGAAAATGATCCCCATTTTATGGAACGTGTCATTACTGGTGATGAGACTTGGGTGTTTGAGTACGACCCGGAAACCAAGCGCCAAAGCATGAAATGGCACACAAGCTCTTCAAGACTCAAAAAAGTAAGAATGAGCAAGTCGAACTTCAAATGCATGATAATTTGCTTTTTTGATTGCCAGGGAATTAAAAAAAAAAATGCCAGGGAATTGTACACAAAGAGTTTGTGTCTCCAGGCCAAACAGTAAATCAACACTTTTAGAGAGATGTTCTTGAAAAACTTCGAAAAAGGGTCATGCGTGGGGTGTGAGACCAAACATCAAGAACAACTCGATGTTGCATCACGACATTGCGCCTCAGAGCCATTTCAGTAAAACGAGTTTTTAGCCAGTAAAAACATTTCTGTGGCTCCTCAGCCTCCTTATTCGCCTGACTTGAGTCCTTGTGACTTTTTTCCCTTCCAGAGATTGAAAAATAATTTCAATGGACGTCAGTTTGGGACTATAGAAAACATTCAAACGGCTATAACCGACCAGCTGAAGGCTATTCCAGTATATGAGTTCCAGCACTGCTGTGAGGAATGGAAGAACCGTCTCCAGCACTGTGTGACTTCCCAATGAAGTTATTTTGAAGGAAACAATACTGAATTGTGATTCCATTCTAATAAGAAATTTAAAAAAATCAGTCCCATTACTTAATTTACACCCCTCTTATTCAGAATATAAGTCTGTTGCATTCTGGTGGAAATTAAATGATTCTTATATGTATTAGAAATCTTCTTGTTCCAATTTTCGGCTCCCTAATAAAGATGACGGAGAAAATGCATTTTAGAGCCGTAACAAAAAAAAAAACAATTAATTTTAACCCTTTGAGCCTATAGAGACTTTATTTATATCATTTTATCGAGGGACACATTCCATAAGTTCTTTATACAGTTCTGTGTACCTTGGATACACACGAGATGATTTATAAACTAAAAAAGATTTCATCAAAATAGCGGACACTCTGTATAACAATCATTTTCGTGAGTAGAGGTGGAAGGTCCAGACATCCGCAATTAATCAAGTTCAAAGCTGGAAAATAATTCTCGACGTTATTATTAACGAGTTTTATCCAACTCTAGCCGCACGACTGTGTTATTGGATTGAATGTATCGTTCGAGAGGCTGATTAATTTCTAGAAAGTGGAATAACGTAGTTTTCTGTAGATTGATTGAATTCCAGGTGTAATAATTACATCAGCCACCCGAGAAAAAAGTTACTGCTCGCTAGACTACCATACATCACCGTAAATATACCGGGTGTCAATGATTCCACGCTAATGCCTGCTGTTTTTCTGTTTAGCTATATGAAAAAAAAAAAAGATATCTAGAACGTGTACGTACATTAAGCTTGCGAGCAAAGAAATCGACCCACATGAAAAAAATGCCCTTTTTTTTAATAACTTCTACAATAGCTTTGTAGTAAACTTTTTTTTATTTTGTAGTGTAACTTTTGCAGAATACAAAGTACACAGCGTACATCACACAAATTGTTTATGTACGGTCAATTTCTGTGGTATACTTCGTTATAATAGATCAGTGTTTTTTCAGAATAATAATTAGAAAAAAATAGAGCACCCATGAGTTGCCAGAATTGTGTTGTCACTAGCAATTAGGTAGTCTTTCCATTAAGGAACCACTCTTCCGCAAGTGTTTTGATTCTTTTAACTTCATTATATTACTTCAAAAGATATATAATTTCATCTAAAGCATTGAATTTTAAGCAAAGCTTAAGCAAAGAGTTCGAGACGGTCATGAGTACGAGTTAGGACGGGTTTAAACCCGTCCTAAAAATGTTCAATCGGGTTGATGTGTGGGCTGAATGTTGGCCAATTCGCAACAGGATTAGTAACTTCTGTAATTTAATCATAAGGCATAAAGTGAAAACATTTTCTCCGATGATTGACTTCATCATGGGGCACACCATTCTTTGTTAAAATTCTTGAGTATATCAAGCACCTATTAGATCCCTCTACTAGCGAGGACAGCTCTCCCTACTGATGAGAAAAGGATAAGGTCGTACTTCCATAGAAATTGCGTCACAGGTCATACATGAACTACTGGTCCGCTCTTCACTCAGCAAATAGCTCGTTGGACTGGCTTGCCATACAGGCAAGTTCTGGTTTCATGAGATAACAAAATACATCTCCAATGTGTTTACAGTATATTTCAGATCATCCAGTATAAAGTCAAAAGGTGCGTGGCGATGAGTTTGCGTTAGTTTTGGAACCGTTGCAGGTCTATGAGGGCACGTCTCCTGCAGTCATCGCCTAACGGTCTACTGACTAACATTCACTCCCCGAATTTCACGTCGATATTGTGACTAGTGTGAACATATCTGCAGACGTTAACAACCTGCCAGTTAATTTTGAGAATAATTTACCATGCCTTAGATAAAATTGTACACCTTAATGTAATGAAGAAAAAAATATGAATCAAAAAAGAAATCTTGCGGAAGAGTGCCTTAGCGGCGACCTCAATTGCTAGTGGTAAAATTATCTTAGTAACTCGCAGAGAGAGTGCTCCATTTTTTTTTTGAAAAAAAACTAGTTAATTTTATCGAAGAGTGTCACACAAGATTGATGTGTCCATTCCAATAATTTCTGTAATGCATTTTATTCTATAAGAATTACCATGCCATAACGGTCATAATGGTCATACCGATTGTACAGGGTATATTGGTCATTAAGGTCATAAAATTTATAAAGGTACATGGTGCTAAAAAATGTAGGAGTTACCTTTTACAGAAAAAAAAAACGTACGTTACCACACTTGGACAAGCCTGGTTTTCTGAAATCACATCATTTAATTTTTTTACAGCGTTGATGTAATTACTTAAGTATCCACTTTTTTTGTATACCATTCAACTCCAACTATAGTCTTTTTTTTTAAATAAATGATAAACATATGTATAAGAAATACTATCATGTACCATAGGTTGAATGATGCCGCTTGATTGTTTTATTTTAAACGTTGAATCATATTAATTGTTCGAAATCTAGTGTCCCGGAGTGTATTAATTATGGCAAAGAAACATATTGACGAGGCAAATATTTTGAAAATCTATATAATGTACTTACCCGCAAGTTAACAGTTTCATTTGGCAAGTATTCTTGTAGACATTGCCGTCGCTTCCGCATATAGGACCATCTTGGGGAGCTTGTTTACAGTCTACCGGACAGTTCTCTCTGTGCGCACTGATGTTGTTGCATGGACCTAGATGGGAGAGCGCTACTCCTAACCTGGAACGTAAAAAATGATATTAAGTTGCATTCTTTACGATTTACTATCAAAGCTGCGCCTTTTAGTGGCATCCGTAATTTCTGAGCATTATTGACGAATTGTGGGGAATTTGGCGACCTTCTTCTGTTTTTGATATGCTGGATTTTAGGTCCGGGAATAAACAACAACTATTTGATTTTTGCCAACATTTCGGAGATTTATTTCTCCTTCTTTAGGGTTTGCTACAATTTTATACATAATTATGTAGATATAACATATAGATATTAGAAATTGTTTAGAATTTTTTTAGAAATGGTAGAAATAAAAATGAATAAAAATAGTGTTAATAAACGCAGTGACATAGACGATTTAAATTCAGTACATTACAGCATTCTAGAAAAGAACAATAATTTCAAAACATAATATTTTCATTGTCTCAAACTCATTAAGAATACTGCCTCCCACTCCCTAACACAAATGTGATATGCGTACGACAGGTTAGAATCCCTCAAAACCTTCATTACTATTGTTTTTGTATTGTTTTTATTTTGGGATATTTGTTACATATGTATATAGATAGAACTGCCAATGTGCCAATGTTCGTAACTTACCACCTTAAGTAACAGTAATAACATTGATGTAAGTAATAGTTACAATTGCTTTTCTATAACAATTTTTATATCTATATGTTATATCTATATAATTATGTATAAAATTGTAGTAAGCCCTGAGAAATGAGAAATAAATCTCCGAAACGTTGGCAGAAATCAAATAGTTGTCGTTTATTCCCGGACCTAAAATCCAACAAACCAAAAACTAATTATTGAAGAAATTGGGAGATAAATTTCGAAATTGATAGACTGTACGAAGTGCAAGAACAAACTGAGAAGCTGGCACGACACGACAGTGTATTGACAGACAGACGAAATGGACTTGATAATAAAGATAAGTATGCCAAGTGTTTCTAGAACAGCACAAATACTCTTTATTTGAAACGGTAACACATTTACTTTAGTTACAATCACATATGTAACATTGGACCTTGTGGATAACGTTTGACAAAACGCATTGACGACTTATTTAGATAAATCCTGATTTACAAGAGGTCTCTCAGAATATAATACTCTGCTCTAGTAGGCGTGCGCTTCCTTTCCTTCCCTTTAGTAAGTACAGTGACAGAAATTAGCTAATACATATAATAATAAAATAGCTAATCTGTTATAATATCTAAACGGTTGCGAAACGCTTACCCTCTTAAGTAGCCTTATAAGTAAAGCCGGCTAGACAGCGCTGTGGCCCACAAAGTTTTCACACATCTCAACGTAAATAACAGGGTAAGTTTAACACATCTCTTTCTAAATTGCAACAGTTTATTGTTTTCATGAATTTTGTTTTTCACATACAAGTAGTAAGACCCGTCCGATTATGGCCCGCCGCCCGGATCTGCCGGCTTTACTTATAATGTAGAGTAGCTATTTGCTTTGTAATTACTAGAGCCCGTAGGTTAATAATAGATTCCAGAACCGGTCTTAACGCGACTGGAATATTATTATAACGAGCCATTCGAAAAAAAAAACTAATCAAATCTGGCTATGAACGAGAGAAATTCAAGTAGAGGTTATGTTGAAGCTCGAAACGAAACGTTGTTATGCTACTGAAGTTTTTACAAATTTCCTTCAATTTATGATAGTACGAGGGTGGTTTGATAAGTCCGTGACTTTTAAAGGAAAAATTTTTTTTTCGGTAAAAAATCATTTTATTTTTCTTCATAATCTCCTTTTAGCTCGATACATTTAGTCAAACGTTTTTTTAATTTTTGTATTCCTTCTAAATAATATGATTCCTCAAGGCCTTCAAAATAAGCGTTTGTTTCAGCTATGACCTCTTCATTCGACCTGAATCTCCTACCACCCAGCCATTTCTTCAGGTTTGGAAACAGAAAATAGTCGGAGGGGGCTAAATCTGGAGAATATGGTGGATGAGGTAGCAGTTCGTAGCCCAATTGATGAATTTTTGCCGTGGTGATTACACACGTATACACCCGTGCATTGTCCTGATAAAACAACACTTTCTTCTTCGCTAAACGCTGTCGTTTCTGCTTCAAAACAGTGTCAAATCTGCCCAACAGCTGTGAATAATATTCGCCGGTGATAGTTTTACCCTTTTCAAGGTAATGGATATGAATGACACCGCGCGAATCCCAGAAAACTGTGGCCATGAGTTTGTTGGCCGACAGACCCATCTTAGCCTTCTTCGGTGCACGTTCACCTGTAGAAACCCACTATTTCGATTGTTGCTTGGTCTTTGGTGTGGTGCGATGGATCCGTGCAAACGACACAAAAACTCGTTTTGATTGCGGCTGAACATCCCCAAACACTCCTTTGAAGTGGTCACACGGTTGTGTTTATGGTCGATCGTGAACAATCGCGGCACCCATCGCGCGGATAGCTTTTTCATATCCAAATATTCATGCAAAATGTGATGCACCCGCTCATTTGAGATGCCTACAGCCTCAGCCAACTCACGCACTTTCAATCTTCGATCGTCCAATATCATTCCATGGATTTTATCGACGATTTCTGGCGTAACGACTTATTTTGGGCGACCTGAACGTTCAGCGTCACTTGTACTGGTGCGGCCACAACGGAACTCAGTAAACCACTTTTTAACCATTAAAATTGACGGTACAGAGTCCCCATAGTATTTATCAAGCCTCGCCTTGGTTTCGGTAATGTTTTTTTTGCAGAACCCGAAATTCGGTTTTTTCCATTCTTGTGGAAATTAACGAGGTTAGCTGCTTTCAATGGCTGTCAAACATAAACTAAATGACGTAGCTTGCTCAAAATTTTACATAAGTCTACCGATAGATGGCAGTTGACGGAAGCAGTGTTGCCATTAAAGTTACTGCGCGGGAACTTAAAAAAGTCTCGGAGGGATCAAACCAAGCTACATCGTCAAGTTATTTACGAGGGTAAGTTTTCCATACATATATTGTTATAAAGTGAGAACGTATTACCATGCATTATTACTATATATACTATATTTAATATTAGTTACTTTATTGCATGTTATGATATGTATGTCTATGTCTCGCGGCATATTTCGGCCAACTGTAGGCATATGTCTATTTGTAATAAGTTGTCATATTACCTGCATATCTCGACCTGCAGCATACATCTGTTTAGGTAAGTTCGACCGTCCGTGCCGCACACTGGGTCCTTTTCGCCTCCGCATTTGTGTTCGCATTTTGATCCGGATGGCCTCTGGCATAAATTGGAATCGGGGGATAGAGTCACGCCTGGAAAAATAACATTGCATATTGTTTGGAAGGGGTAGTATTCACTTAGTTATACGCTTGTATTTTTTGGATACGTATTATATAAAACCATTATTTTTCGAATGTTTATAAAATGTAAATAAAAAAATCATGTAACATTAGCACGTAGAAGACTGTATGCTCCCTATAACCATTTTTAAGTTTAAAATATTTATATACCAGTGGCTTCCCTTGATCTTAGCAAATTGTTAATCAGCAAGTGAACTAATTTTAACGGGATAGACGAAGTACGAAAGTTTTAGTAAAATAAAAAAGATATCACAGGAGTGGGCATTCTCGGAGATGGGCGTGGCCGAACAAAAGCGTCACCGGTAGCGTGGGTTTTGACATTAAACTTTATGTCAGAGAAGACACTGTCCAATAAGATTGTCGCTAATCAGAACGCCTACTCGTTGTTTTAAAATCTGCTAAGATCAAGGGAAGTTATTTGCGTAGTTGTAAAGTACGAGGTGTGGCTATTAAATAACCGAACTGATGCTGTTGCCAGCGCGCTGCGAGCGTGTCGCGACAAGTTTGAACAGAACTGTGCCTGGTGATACTTTCCCCACCCTGAGCTCGCTAGACAAGCCAATGGGTCGCTCAGTTTGACTGTAATAGTCGTTTGAATTAGTCTACGCACCAGTCACGCGTCGAAAAAATGTTAAGTATTCAGATGGAGCAGTTTATTTGTGAAGTTTTTTCTTAAACTGGGGAAAATTTTTACAGAAGCTTATGCAATGTTAAAAGAAGTGTACAGGAATGAATGTTTATCCCGCACACAAGTTGTTGTATGGTTTAAACGGTTTAAAAAGGGGCGTGAAACGACCAAGGACGATCCGTGCCTCGGACGGCCATCAACGTCAAAAACGGAAGACCACATTGAAAAAAATTAATCCGCGAAGATCGTCGTCTAAGCATCCGAGGGCTTGCTGAAATAATAAGAATCGACGAAGAATGTGTTCGCCAGATTTTGCATGAATCGTCCAACATGCGCAAAGTTTGCGCAAAAATTATGTCAAAACTCCTCACTCTCACAAACAAAAGGAATCAAGAATGAACATATGCGCTGACATTCTAAACAACATTGACGGTGTTAGACACGGTGATTACTTGTGATGAAAGTGTGGAAGCGGTTAAAGCAAAAGCGATGGAGGTCATGAACCAGCTGACAGAAGTGGATTTCCAACAGTGCTTTCAACAATGGAAAAGTCGTATGGAGGGGTGTAAAGATCGTCAAGGGGAGTACATTGAAGGCGAAAAAGTTGCTACTGTAATTGGTAACGAAAAAAAGTGTTACGACAGCAGTTCGGTTATTTAATAGCCACACCTCGTATGTAGATATTCAGGGTGCTTCAGAATGAAGTATAAATGACACCAGGAAATAATAGAGGTCAACATAAGTCAATTGAACTAAACGTACTTCAGTCCAATGGTGTCCCAGCTTGAGATACAATCTTAAATATTTCCAAGTCCGTATAGAGGTGTCCAATTTTATTTAGGTACGTACAGATTCATAAAATGGTCATTTTCAAGATAATCGATTACATTTTTTAATTAAAGGGCGTCGAAAACTGCTCCTTCTGACCTACCATCGTTTTTAAGATTCATCCCCATGGCATGCTACGATTTTTTTATTTTTTTATACAACCGAAATATAACGATTTAGCGATTATTTTATTAAAAATCCGAATACATAGCATATTAGGACTCCTCAAAAACCCCCATTTGTAAAATTGGAACAAAAAGGTATTTATTTATATACGATCTCAAAGTTGAGCAAAATACCGAGTTTTAGAGCCGCTAGACGAGTCATTTGTGACATGGAATTTTGTCAATGAAGTTGAATATACAGCCACTCAAACTTAATTTGGACCTAAATGTAATAGACAAAAAACTATTTTCTTTAGTTTAGTTTTTTTTTGTAGGTACATATTATTATTAATAAACAGCTATTCATAGTAGACCATTGGTCGACAATGAAGAATACGTTTTAGTTTAACATTTTTATCAACGACGCTGCTGTCTTCAGTCCGCTTCAAAACTAGTGTATACAATTTTCATTCTCCTGAAAATTCTCTGTTTTCAGATATGACTTCCATGAGATAAATTACTTTTCTTTTCTCTTTCCAATTTAACCCACCTCGTGTTTCTATTACGGTTCAGAATTGATTAATGCAATCCCAGTAAAAAATGGGACATCCTGTATGAACGTAGTAGTGTAAGTAATGATTGTCACCTTTATTATCATTTTTCTATCTTACTCTACGTATATTATATAACACCAAGAAAAATAACTTTTACAGGGATTATTTTGTGCATTTTTTAAATTAGGTACCTACCTATAATTTAAATTATATACCTACTTTATTTGCAAATTTTATTTTTCACCGATAATTGGTGTACATTAGTTCGAATGATACTGAAGATAGTAGTTACTGTATTTTGCCAGAAAAAATCCCTGTTTTTTTTTAATTATCGGCTGAAAAATTCAAGATGTGAAAATGATTTCAAGATGTGAAATCCATTGTCCTATAATTAAGGTTTTTGTGTCCTACATTTTGATACTAAAATGGTTCAAATTAGATAATAAATAAAAAAATACGAGATGTTCTTAATGAGCTACACTCTATATTAGGTTTAGGTAATAGTGAACGGTATTATAAAATATAGTATGTCCTATTTGAAATAAACAATTTAAGAAAGGATACAGTTGGTCAAGATTGAATCTTTTTTGAGCAACCCGCTCATTTTAGCTTAACCTTTTCACATGGTAAAAAAATTATCATTGATTTTTACCTCATCGTAAGTTATTATTTTTTTATCTTATAACATTATGATTACATTGATTTAATGGGTAAATTTATTTGACATAATGGAAAGTCGAGGAAATTGAATTAATTGAATTATGTTGCTTTTAAAAAATGCAAATACTATCACCATAAGTTATGATAATATGTAGTGTCATGTATGTCAAATATTAAGGATTCATAGTCAACACTTCATGTAAGTGACATTTTACATTTAAGGAAGACTTTGAAGTTAACAAGTTTTCGTTCAATTTTCTTTCACGTTCACACTTTGGTGAATACTTGTGAATGTGTAGGGTAAGTTTATTTGTAAGTTCCATTTATATTGAATTAGACGGGATAAATGTAGGAAGATATCCAATAATCATGTCATTAAATGATATTATAGATTCAGCAACGTAATGGTGTTTATTAAATAATTTCGCTAGTTTCTGATTGTTTCTTAACTATTATTTTCGATCCTATAACTATACTCTATCTCCAATTTGGATCTTATAGAAATCGTCAATTTTTTTCATTATTCTAACCTAATTATAAACAGAATAAAATAGGATTAAGTTAAAATAGATTATTATTCTGTATCCAACTGTGGGTGCCTCAGCGTAAAATTCAGTTTTCGAACGTTCCCGCTATAAAAACTTGTAAATTTTGTTTTGTACAAAAACAAAAAAAAAAAAAAACAGATGGCGTAGTGTCGTCAATACGTAGTTAATAAATGCGGATCGTTAGTAAACATGGAGATGTGGTCAGGAGAACAACACGCATTTATGGTAGAGGATTTTTTTTTAAATCGAACGATTCTGGTATTGTGGCCAGGCGGCGTTTCTGTAATCATTACAATATTCGCCTAGTAATTAATGCGCCATCCGCAAACTTAATGAAATTATGGGTTAAATGATTCCAAGAAACAGGTACTTTGGTAAACCACAAGCACTCGGGTCAACAAAAATCGATCAGAACACCTGAAAACATCGAAACTATACGGCAGGCTGTGAGACTGCAATCAAAGCGCTCAGTACGTAAACTCGGTGTGCTCAAGTACGCAATGAATTTTAAAGAACGGTTTACACTTTGATCCGTAAATGTAACTCCGACAGTTTCTAAAGCCCGAGGGCTTTGAGTTAAGGAAACATTATTGTGAGACCATGACGAATATTTTTGGGGATGAAGGTGGATTGGACAACATTTTGTTAAATGATGAGGCTCGCTTTCATTTAGAGGGGTATGTCATCAAGGAAAATTGTCGTTTCTGGGAGTTAGCTAACCCAAAAGAAATACATGAAAAATAACTAAATTCTAAGAAGGTGACAGTTTGGTTTTCTAGAATAATCGGTCGGTTTAATAATATCGGTTACTGTGATTAGCTAGCGCATTATTGAAATGATTCGCAACTTTTTTTATTTCGACTCTTCAGAACTTTCCTGGGTACAACCCGAATTGGACCTGGTTTCAATATGATGGTGCCACGACATCCATTATTTCCAAATTTGGTGATATCCCCTTCCCCCAAGATCACCGAACCTAACGCCCTTAGATTTTTTCTTTTGGGGATACTTAAAAAAGTATTGTCTTCATCAATCGTTCAGCCAAAGCGAACCAGTCAAAAAATAACCTTCCAATATTCCTGCTGAAATGTGTCAGCAAGTTTTCCAAAATTTAAGGACAGGGATTGGAGGAGTGCTGTGAGAAAGGTGGTCGACATTTGGATAATGTCATGTTTAAAAAGTAAAATCCGCATGTTTGTAGCATATTAATTTTAAAATATATATTTTGAATAGTTTAAATAATTTTGTTGACTTAAAAACTGAATTTTACTCTGAGCCACCCTGTATAAAGGCGCCCTTTAGGAGACCTTGATAGTTTCCTTGTGATACCCAAGTGTGATTGTAAGTCTTCCCTAAATATAGAGTGCGGTCTATGAAATACAATATTAATGCAAGTGCACACTTAGCACAAAATAAGTGTAGGGACAATAACCCGCAAGTGTGAACTATCTATTAATTCGACGTAGTTATGCAGAAGTCTATCAATTCACAATGTCACCTAAAAGGAGTAATGTATAATAATTAGCTTTTCGTTGACTATTCTTGGTTTTGCAGAAACCTATCGACTGATTTGAGGTCCTGACATATTTTAAATAGATTACCTACCAACCCATGTATCCATTATTTAATCATGTATCTAATTCAGAAGGCTATCGACCCACTTGGTTGGTATATGATTCATTAAAATCCATTTTGCATACTTTCTCAAATTTAAACGATATAACTTAAATTTTTATATACAGTTTTTTACCCAACGATTCCGATTTTTCCAACATCAAATGTTGGTAAGTACATGTAGAAAAAAGAAGCTTCTTATCGTCACCAAAATGAAGTCCGATGATTTATTTTATGGCCCTACAAGAAATTATTCATCTCATCCCATCAGATTGCCTTGGTTTTTCCTTAAATTTAAAGATGATGCTGATATTCAAGAAGACGATGGGTTCAATGTAAATGGTCTTGATTTTGAAGTTGACGACGATGTAGTTTAGTACATATTTCATAATCTGAATTTCTCAAAAATAGAATATCTTCCTCTTAAGCCTTATTTTTATTGCTATCAAAGTATTCTTAAGTTTGCGGAAAGCTACCAGCCCACAAAATTCAATGAATTCAAGAAAAAAGAAAAAATCATTTTCTCGATTTAAAGTATGCGAATACCTATTGACATATTAAAAACAATTGATACCAAATCTTGCTTTGATAACGACCTGACAACAATAGTATTTTTCATCTTTATCACTGATTTTTAGTTAGATTGACTGATGATTAGTAGTTTCTGCTTAAATACGTCCAATTCGGCCCTAGTTTCGCAAAAATTACGCCTTTGACTGGCGCCTTCGCCATTTAAGTGGATTTGTGTACTCACCTTTTCCGCACGTTTTCTTCTTTAGCTCGCAAATGTTGGGGTATATGATGCCGTCACTTCCGCAGACGGGATCCCCGTAGGCATTTTGCGTGCATATCCTGGGGCACGACGAATCTCTTGCAGCTGCTACTCCTGAAACGAACAAACTTTCTGTAGAATCTTATCTTCACATAGAATTTAACGTATGAATAAATCTGATGCTTTCGTAGAGTTTCTATTAATTTTAATAGAATCGTATTTATTATTGTATACAGTATGTCGCATAATTGATGGTACACTACTGCAGAATTTTCGGGGAGAATGATTGCGATTTAATCAAACTTAACTAAGGCCTAAAGTTAATTAAACCAGAGTTGTGACGAAGTATTTAGCCGAATAGTCGAATACCTAATATTTGGTTGGATTTCAGCCGAATATTCGGCCAAACCGAATAGTTCTCAAAACTCAATAAATTGTTTTAATTTGCACACTTCAGACCACGCGGGAATTCTCTCATAGATCAAACTTATACTACGTTCTGGAACTGTTACAAATAAATGGCCTCGTCTAGTAAAGATATCGATAGTTTTAAACCCAAAAATAATATTACAATTAAATTAGATGCTTATTTGTCGGGTGAAATATTAAATAAAGATCGTTGCCCATTTTTTTGGTGGAAAAAGCATTGCTAGAAGTATACAAAAATGAGCGAGCTTGTAACGGTTTATTTATCGGCTCCTTCAGGTACTGTTTATAGTGAGCAACCATTCTCAGAAGCTGGAAACGTACACGAGAAAAAAGGAATCTCTTACTACCTGGCAGAGTCGAAGATGTGGTATTTTTTACATCACAACCTACCACTCTTTGATTATGAGTACTAATTGCTGACGATACAAGAACATATTATTATTGTTTTCTTATTTAATATATTTTCTTTTGTATATACTTACAATTAGTGTTGTTGATTGCCTTAACTCATTTTTTTATAAAACCTTTTTTATTTTATTTTGAACTTCAGAATTTGAGTTCTTTCTTTAATATATTTATTTTGAAAATTGACAAAAAAAATCTATTAAAAAGTTAGTGTTTGTATTATTAAAACATCCAAACATAAAACCGAAATTTAAAAAAGTTCGGCAAATGAACTGAATATTCGGCCGAATACTGAATAGTGAAAATAAGGATGATAATTATTACATTATTACATAATACCGAATAATTATTCGGCTTCGGTCTCATCTCTAATAATAACCAAAGTACAGGGTGTCAAACATATAATTATATTTTTGATTTTCGTAAATAAATCTTTTCAAAATTACATTCTTGCATAAAATTTGGTGATTGATTTTGGTGATTTGATTAAGTTTAATCAGTATCTTCAAAAAACTTTTTTAGAAAAATGAAGTTTGAAAATGATTTATTTCCATTGTTTTTTTTTTGCACTCAAAGCCTACTATGTTACTGAAACAAGTTGCGCTGAGCACCTTAAACGCTATCTCGAAAACGGTTATTTAGAGTAATGTTTATTAGGTACACTTTCTTGCAAAAAATGAAAAGCAAATTGGTATTTTATAAGGCGTAAAAAAGTTATACCAGTTTATGTAGGGGGAAGTTCCGTAAGCCCGGACGGCTCCTAAAGCCGGACAGGATTTGAATCAGTACGAGAAAGAGCGCCAATTTGTTACTTGTGTCGCGGTTAGCAACTTCCTCCGAAGTGAAGTGGGGGGGATGACGCTCGCGAATCAGTGCCGTTTCGTTCGTCGTGGAGATTAGTGTAAATTTTGAAGTTAGTAAAAATTTTGTTCGAGACAATTTTTTTGAGTCTGTGAACAGTAATTGAAAGAAGGGATGATATTGATTATCGTTAATAATTATTGCCATGTTATTAATCTGTCATAATTCATAAGATTTTTTATGATTCATAACTCAGAATATGAACAAGTTTTCTTGAATGTACCCAAGGGTCCCTAAGATCGGACACTCTAAAAGTCCCCTAATGGCGGACAGTTTTACAATTAGAGATACATATTTTGAGGCCTGTGGATTATGGATGAGGGCTAACTCTGGTGCAAGAATAACAGAATATGATATTGCTTCAATGGTGATACAAGCTTTCAATCACGAGCCGTGAGTCGACGAAGAAAAGCTGAAAGAAGTGAGGTTTTGTAAGGCAAAAAAAATTAACGACCCGAAAAAAAATAAAAAAGACAAAAAAAACAAGTTTAATTTGCTTTATTAATGGTTGATTAGTTCAATTGGAATAACATTTTTTACGAATTTTTTTGTTAAAATATTTTTTTAAGTTCAAATAATAGAGGAAAAGTTGAATGTCCGATATTAGGGGACCTTTTTTCAAGTGTTCTCTTAACTATATAAATTGTTACTTAGTAACTACTACATCTAAAGTAATATTTGAGACTGATTACATATCTATGTTGGTTAAGTATATAATAGAGAGTTATTGTAACATAAATAAACAAATTAAACTCTCACGAGTTTTTTTGTTATTGTTAAGATTCCTTAAGTGTCCGGTACTCGGGGACTTCCCCCTATGTATATTCAGACAAGATGCCTCAGAGAGCGTGCTATATACAAATCTAGGTTAAAATTATAGACAAATTAAATTCCTCGCTACAAATAGCTTCCGATGTCTAAATTTCGGGCAAAAATTCCATGTATATTGGTTACTACTTTTACGTTTGGAAATAAGTTTGGTTGCTTCCCAATATTTTTACAGAAAAGAAGTAAACAAAATTGCATTTTTGCTGTGCATCATTAATTGCCGTGTATACGTATGCCGAGTATGGTTCATACATATTTCAACTCCAGCACATTTTCGAAACACTAAACACATATCACACTAAAATGTCAAAGGTTACAAACATTGTTCTGTTATGATTATGTTATTATTGTATTCTCAATCAGCCTCTGTTATAAATAATATTTTGCAAAACATGCTTTTTATATCTTGGAGTTATTATTGTCATCTATTAAGTGCAGTCAAGTTGCATGCATTCGCTTAATTAACAAAGTTATTTGTCAAGTATAAATGTATACGAAGTAGCCAGTAGAGAAGTTTATGTCTTGCTTATTTTAAATGGAACACTAGGTATATCATTGCATGTTAAATCTCGATCAAAATTAGGTATGTTTTTCTACTGTGTTTCGAATTTACCTTTCCTTTAAATTTAGGGCAGAACCGGATAAATTCAATTTTCAAAAAGTTACCTAATTTTTTTTTTGTTTATTTAGGAATGGAATTCGGAAAACATGTTTGTTTTGAAATTCTACACGCTATTAAAGAATTAGAAATTACCCTGTATAGTGTACAAAGGTCTCTGTATAGTGAACATCCTGTAGATTCGACAATATTTAAAAAAAGATGCAAAAATGGGTGTAAAAAAACTTCACGTATTGTACATATTTTAGCGTTTCTTATGAAGCAACGATTCTATAGACATGATAGGTATTAATAACTCAGCCTGTATGACAAATACCACATTCTACATAGTACCATTTGTTAATAATAATAATAATAATTGATGTCATGAAACCTCTGGATGTTTTCAAGTCCAACAATAAAAACTGGATAAATGATTATCGAAAAGAAAATTATTGTAATTAATTAAGCTATACACGCTTCATAAAAGCAGATGATATTATTTGATTGCAATCAGCACACTGTCAAAAAAGTAACATATTATATTAACCGCTATTATTAAATGGGGTATAGAGGTGAAAAGTATTGGTTACTGGAGAAAAGTATCCGATGACCTATTGGCCTCGTGGCTAGTGCCTCTCACATGACCTATTTACTTGCAACGTACTTGCTTCATAAGTGTGTATAACAATATTAACAATAAAACACTGACTTCCATTATAACTGTCCTACGAATACATGGTGTCTCATTATATCTCATGTGGCATAGCGAAACTACACATTCTTTGGGTAAAAATATTACGATTTAACTAAACTTAGCTTGGTCCAAAAATTATTGGTAACCAAGACACAGGATGTCAAAGTTATAAAGGAACCCGCACAAAACAAATGGAAAGTGGGTCCCGGTCGATTTGTCTAATTTGATTATATGAGGAGCAAGCGTTCAAAACGTATTAAATCCTGATAACCTGTTTTGGAGAAAATCGCCAAAATCCCCTAGTGAGCAGCGTCTGGGGCAGAGGAGCATTGTTAATGGGGTGTTCGCTTCATTTTAGCAAGTTGACAGTATACCCCAAAATTCGTAAAGTTTGATCAAAAGGTATGGCAAAAATTTCAAAATATATTTTGGATTTAATACGTTTTGATTGATTGGCTCTTGGATTTAAAACGGTTTGTTCGAGTCAACTTAGGATTTACAACGCTTTGTAAAAATGAAATATTGATTTTCATGAAACAATGTAATAAACAATGCAAAAAAATCAAAAACCAACAACTGAAGCAAACTAACTGGAAATATTAACCTAAGCATGAGTCAATTTAGAATTTAGAACAAATTGTTTAAACGAAATATTTATTCTCAGAAATATTGTATAAACCATGTAAAAAACAAACACTGAAGCAAAGTAACTGAAAATACTATCCTAAGCTAGTTATCTATAATGAAATTGTGGATTTACTACGTTTATCAAATAAAGATTTCAAGTTGGATTTAATGCATTTTGTTCAATTGGTGACATTTTGAACTGGATTTTACGTTGGATATAATGCGATTTCCTCAAATCTGAGCGCGGCATTGGATTTAACTGATACTTTAGATGCAGATCCTGTGCTTAACTCATTTTCGCTTAAAAATGGATTTAATACGTTTTGAACGCTTGCTCCTCATATGATAGTTCTCGACTTTCTGAACAAAAGTTCTCATGCACCAAAAAATATCCTATGATTAGGATTCAAGATATAGAGGGATGAAGGTTGATTATTTGGCTATATTACTGAATATGCCTAATGTATTTTGCAGATCATCAGTCCAATAACCTACGAAGTGTGTAAATTAAGTAAAGAGACCGATTTTTTATTTTTGTATTCGAATATATTTACAATTCAGTCTTGTCTTCTTCAAAATAACTTCCTTGAGAAGCCACACAGCGCTGGAGACTGTTCTTCCATTCCTCATAGCAGTGCTGTAACTCATATACTGGAATAGCCTTCAGCTGGTCGGTTACACCCGTTTGATAATTTTCTGTGGTCCCAAAATGACGTCCCGTAAGGTGATTTCTTAATCTCGGGAAGAGGAAAAAGTCGCAAGGATAAAAAGTCAGGCGAATAAGGAGGCTGAGGAGCCACAGGAATGTTTTTATTGGCTAAAAACTCGTTTACTGAAATGGCTGTGTGACAAAGACGTGATGCAACATTCAGTTGTTCTTGATGTTTGGTCTCACACGCATGACCCTTTTTCAAAGTTTTTTAAGAACAGTTTTAACATTTACTGTTAAGCTCTTTGTGGACAATTTCCTTGCTCATTCTTGCTTTTTCCGGGTCTTGGAGAGCCTGAAGTGTGCCATTCCATGGTTTGGCCGTTGGTTTCCGGGTCGTAGTGAAACACCCAAGTCTCATCACCAGTAATGACACGTTTCATAAAATGGGGATCATTTTCAATCGATTCCAAAAATTCAAGACTCTAACAAGTTCAGACTTGTACTGAATATGTTAACCTACCGCCCTAAGTCCCGTCCCCGCAGTATTGCTAGATCGGACGCTACGTTGTCAGTCTCATTACTTAATTTACACACCTCATATATAAGCGTTTTAGAAAGAAATTAACAGGTGAGCATCGAAAATTATATATAACAATTGTATATTTTTTGTTTTTCTAAACTCTTCCTCCTGATTAAAGAGATACCGTAATTAAAATAGTAAATAGTAATTATATTGGAACTGTCTGATTTTAGACTGATCTCTTTCATACTTCTTTTTTCGCATGTTATGGGACACTATTATAATGACGTGGACTAATTGTAATTATATCGCAGGCACAAGAGCAGGAAGCCGCTCTGGAATTCACTAATCGCAGTTATTTATGGCTATTGTGTGAATGACCAAATCATCGTGCGCTTCGTTCGTGAGTTGTTATTTGCCGCTTTTACTGTTGTTTTTTTATGCCGTATAAGTATGCTGTGTAAACCGAGGAACTTAACACGAAATGCCGTACTGTAAACGGAGTGTAAAACAGGCAGTTTAATACGATGTTCTGTTAGGATAGGAGTATTACTTAAACTACTGGGTGTCCCAGAGATTTCTGACCCATTTTGATCGTAAATATCTTTTGGCAGAGAGAACTTAGAAGCATGCGGTTTTTGCCAGTCGACTTGAAATATATTTTGAAATATAGTTTTTGAAATATGATCAAATTCAAGGTTAAAATTCGCGACAATTTTAAATGCAACACCCTATATCCGTTTACACCAAATAAAAGCTGCAATCTTTCACTTTCCAAAAACGTATAGTTGTGATTAAAATGTGATCCATGTTTATCGGTCCATCTGATCCATGTTTATCGGAAAAATCTTTTCAAAAGATATTTAGGATAAAAATGTTTGTCTATCTTTAAAATTACTCGGGAAATAATGAAGGTAGAGAAAATTAAAGTAGGGTCTTGAAAACTGCAAGGTATCTTTTACAAGATGTAGTAATTAATTTTTGCTAACAATTTTCTTTCAAAGCGAAAATGTTATCCAAAAAGAGGTAAAAATTGCATAATTAGGGATATTTGCATAACTTGGTATAACTTTGCAAATAAAGGACAAACTCAGGATATTGACTGCAACTTTTCAACCTTACACTACCCCAAAGAAACCCTGATAATTTCAAAAGGCTGTGATTTTTTTTCATCGTGCTCGGAATGGTTGAAATTGTCGTTTGTGCTGCTGCTAAAAATTTTTAAATTAATTATTTTATTTAATTTTTTCGTTCTTCTAAATATCCGGGATTTTTTTATATGTCTTAATTTCTGTGCATATAATCATCATACAATAACAACTTACATCTTGCACTTGTTCTGTTTTCAAAGACGTGGAAAGCGATTTCTCAAAAATCTATTATCCGATTTCAAAGACCGATATTTCATTTGAAACGTTATGAAAAGGTTATAAGAATTTTAATTATCTAGGTAGATTGTTTAGATTTCGTTTTCATGAATTTTTGAAGATTTAAATCTTTTTAGAAATAATCGGTTTTTGAAACAATAATTTTCTTTCTGGGGTAGTTCAAAAATTGAAATTTTCTGGCAAGTTTTGATACGCAAAACGCCAGTTTCCAGTATTTTTTGCCGTTATTAGGCAACAAGACTTGACTCTACGAGAAGAGCTTTTTCTCTGTCTAGGCCAAGAAGAAAAATAATTCACAGCATCTGACCTTTCATGTATCCCCAGCGCTGAGAAAAGACGGCATCAAATTATTTTGGACTATACGAGGAGGACACCATAATGTAAAAACCACACATTTAACGGAACATCTTCTAGAAGTTCAAATAAATAATTCCATAAAAAAAAAAAGAAAAAACAGACAGGGAAAATTACTGATGATAACAACATTGATGTTCTAAACTTTTGACTGAAAGTAATGTGCCAGTAACAAGCACATTCGTCGACATGAAACACAAAATTTAATTGTGTATTATTTCGGAAACGCTTACTTTCAGCGACTCTGAAAATGTATAGCTTTTTTGAGTAAAACAGATTAAAAGAGTAAAAAGTGGTGAGGATTTAAAAGCATTTGACACTATAGCCAAAAACTGAGAACGAATTTCTATATTTCGGCCCCAAAAACCTTCTATCCAAATTTCATACAAATACTTCAGTTATCACTGAAGCAACTATATAAATATGAAATAAATTTTCAACTTTGACACTCAGTTTCTACGTTATTATTGACTTTTGTACTAAGACAACCTGGGTTAAATCTACTTTTTTAAAATTTTAATTACAAACGACCCATTCATTACTGAACACACTGTATCAACGGAGAAGCTGAAACGATACGGCATGAACAACTTGCAAAGTGTCTGCAAACAGCGGTATATTTAAAACAGACTTACAATTTATTAAAGATACATTTTCTAGATTGCAGCAATGAATTGCGTTTCTAGAAGGACAAAAGCAGTCTTTATTTGAATCGTCGACATATTTTACTGTCACAATCACTCATTTAAAATCTATACCTGGAACTTGTTGTCAACGTTCAGCATTTTAGCAACCCGCATTCCGGAAAAATACTAGTTTACATATGTTATAAGAGATCTCCCAGAAGGTAATAGTTCAATTCCGAGCAGTAACCTCATTGCATGTTGTACATTCCTCCCATTACAATATGTGACGTGAAACGATTTTTTTATTTTTTTCGTAGTGCGAAGTTGTGTTAACTGCTAAGCGAGAGTCGAGATCCTCGAGGAAAATTTAGAAAAAGTGATATGTACCTATGTAAACGTAGTAATATCATTTTAATTTAATTAGTACTCGTATAAAGTGTATCACCTATCATCTTTATTACAAATTATATTTTTAGTATCATGTTTAGTTATTATCATTGATATATGCCATAACATGAATTTATTTTCATTTGGCTAATGGTGTTATTTGTTGTTCCACAGGAGGGGCGAAGGCAAGGGGGGGTTGTATTTTAACTCTTACTTACTTTAATTTAACTCAAAAAGGCAGTTTGGTTCACACGCAGAAGTTCAGAGAAGACGAATAAATAGACTGAGGTAACTTGCTCCAACAGGACAAGAAGGACAAGTAGTTAAGGAAGGATAGGAAGGAGGAATACGGTGGTCAAGGAGGTAAGGAGGGTAATGGGTTTAAAGGGACAATTAGGACAAAAGGAGAGAGAGAGAGAGAGAGAGAGAGAGAGAGAGAAATATGATCTCTAAGGACAAGGAGGGTAGAGAGAGAGAGGACAAATATGAGAGGACAAGGAGGGTAATGAGGTTAAAGAAGACAATAAAGACATAAAGACAAGGAAGGTAAGGGGGACAAGTCGGCCAAAAGGGGATTTTATTACATATATTAACGGAGACAGAGGGAGGGGGATCATTCTGAAGCATGTACCTGGTATCAATATTTAGGTTTGTTAAGTAAGAACATTGTTTCAATTTCTAAAAATTAAAATTTCTGCTGTTTCTGATGCGAGAAGTGGTGCTATTAAAACCGAATAAAATAATCATATCTTTTATTGCCGTATAAACACGTATTATGAGTCTAATTAAATACTATAAACCAACTCAATGGAAACCATTAAATGCGCATTCTTTATTCTAATTGAATTAGGTTGTCTGTCAATTACCGTGTCCTGTCTACTTTGCGCTGCTACAATTCGGTGTTGTTGCGGTGGCTAAGGTTACATACATTTGAAAATAAATATAATTACCATGGTAACTACACTTTATTGTTTATTATGGTTGGTACAGGATGTCTTCATCGCACTGTTGCGAGCGAAATATTTAAAGTAGGTGTCTCTTAGTAGATAAGTACGAAATCTGCATTTGCGGGAAATTGTGGTATTATATCCTGTTTATGTTAGAGATATTATGGTATGTACGAGTATGTAAATGAAGAATGAATATGCAACTTATTTGACAGTCACGTCTACACATCTGATAAAAAAACTCGTGACACCAGGGACGGCATTTATAGATTTAAAAAAGTATCGATAATGAGAATGAGTGATACGAAAATAATTTAGTAAGTAAACATTGTTTGTAAGGTGTACCATAATATTAGGGTGTTAAGAAAGTTCTGCTTATCGTGTTTAATGTTTTATTTAAAGTACCTAATAAAAGTTTTTGTATGAATTATACCATTTTGAAGAGCAGATTCGAGCGAATCCTTTGATATATAAAATGTTGAGAAGCTGCAAAACAAAATGGCGGCCGAAACAAAAATATGTTTTGTATAAAATTCATAGTTTTTCTCAAAAACTACGGACTTTGCAACAAATGTTCTAACAATAAAAATGTCTTAGAATCAATTGCAAAATACTCTCAATTTTTTTCTGAATAACGTTTTCGAAAATTTCGATTTCGTGGTTTTTGGAACAATAAAAAAATCGTCTTTAAAAATCCTGAAAAGAGTATCCTTCAAAAAAATTCCAAGACATTTTTGTTCTTGAGAAATTTTTACAAAAATGTATATTTTTGGAGAAAAAAACTATTAAACTTTAAATATATATGCGAATGAATGTTTTTAAAATCAATTTCTGAAAAAATTCCAAGGCCATATTCTGAAAAAGCATGGAATTTTACGTCGGAATTAATCTGATCCAATTTTTTTTAACACAGATAACATTGAAAATAAGCTGAATGAAAACTATTTACAAAATCAGGACATTTGGGATTTATGTATGTTGCCAATGACAATTTACTGGTGTTTGTCACAGATGCAGCAGATGATATGTTGAATAGACGATATGTATTTGGGTAAGTGTATTTACCATATTTTAATTTTGTATTGCTTTCCTGAGTTCGGTCCTGATTCACCACGAGCTTATTGTACCCTAGTACCTACTAGACTGCAATAAAATATGCGGAATTCCAGGTCAGGACGTCAATTTGCATTATTTAATGGACAGTATTAGAGAAGACGTACGCAATTGATATATTTGGGTCACTGTTGATGAAACCGTGGATTTTCGTGGTCACAAGGTAGTGAATGTTCTGCTCCGTGTTTTAAAAGTGAATAATAGTACCCCGCCAATATTAATTGCAAGTAAACGTGTATTACAAACTACAGCTGAAACGATTGATGTATTGGTGACGGATGCTGTACGAAATGTGTGTGTTGACAATGACAATTTACTGGTGTTTGTCACAGATGCAGCCGCATATATGCGAAAAGCAGCTGAGCGTCTAAAACGCACATATAAAAATATGACCCACGTGACATGTTTAGCGCATACCTTATATCTTGTCGCTGGTGAAATTGCAAAACAATACCCTATAGTGGACCGACTAATTTGGAACACAAAACAAATATTTGTAAAGTCAGGGTCACGAAAACACAAATTTAAAGAGACCCTACTCGATATACCTCTACCACCTTCACCGGCACGTACACGATGGTGCACGTGGCTGCAAGCTGTACTTATTTTGCCACCCACTTCGAAATTGTAAAGGAATTCATCATACAACTAAATTCCTTAGAATACAAAGCTATACGACTTATCCAAAATGCATTTAATACACCGGATATTCACACATATTTAAACATTATAAACCAGCAGTTTAACTATTTAATTCAAGCAACCACAAGGTTAGAAAATTCAACATTATCCTGTGAAGAAGCTCTAACTCTAAAAGTACAATGACTAATTTAGTAGATCGTAAAGGTGTCAAGGTGTAAAGCAATTAAAAACAAACTGGAAACTGTGTTAAATAGAAATACCGGTGACCAAACAATGCGTAATTTTTACACAAATAGGCAGAATGTTGTTACGTCGAATAATTATGTCGAATACTTAAAATTTGCACCATTGACTTCTGTAGATGCTGAGCGATCGTTTTCATTATATAAATATATGTACCGACCTAATCGGTCACATCTAAGTGCGGTGAATGCAGAAAGTATTTTAGTGACTATGATGTATGCTCATGCTGTGCAAGAATGTCCTCTTACAATTAGTGATGACGGTGACACGACCTTTCAATAGACAATAACTGTTTGGGTAAGTGTCGCTATCATATTTTAATTTTGTACTGGTTTCCTGAGTTCGGTCCTTATTTACCTCGAGCTTATTGCACCCTAGTACCTACTATTGCTCGCGTCTATAGTAGTATATGTTTTGTGTCATCAGGATTTTTGATCCGACCTCAAGTCATATCATTTCACTGGTACCCCATATTTCAGTCATTGTCAACATAGAAATTATATATGAAAATAGGAAGAACTGTAATACGTTACATTTAATTTGCTAATCTGAGCATGGACATGAACTGACTGATAACAGATAGACCAGTAACTGAATGTTACTGTATGTAAGATGGTGGAAAGGTTCGCAGGTTCAAAGGTTCACACTCCGTAGGTACATTAACTCTGTTTTGATATAAACATGCAGTTTAATTCTTCAAGGATGTTTTTAGTTGCCTAACGAGGCTTCTATATCACATATTCTGTTCAACGGATTTAGACAAATTTATAATGTGTCTCTAATGAGCATAATTAATTAAAATATGTTTATTTTAATAGTTACAGTCCAGCAACAGTAACTTTGCCCTTAGCCCTTAGCAGTAGACAAAACCTGAAATTGTGCTCACTTCTTTTGTATTTGCAGCTGTGAACTTTTTGAGAAGTACAGTCTGTTATTATTTGTTTGTGGGTATCTCATATATATCTGGGGTCTGGGGTATGGTCGAACTACGTCGTGTTACGTTCGTTGTGCACAATTTGCTGGCAAAGATATTCTGGTTGTACTGTACATGTACGAATTCGTCCATGGCCTCAGAGAATAACATAGCACCACAAAAAAAAAGTGAAATGTACCTCTGACCAAACTTGGTGGATTACATGTTTTTGGGGTCGCTGAATCCGAATCCGAAGCCCGTTTTGCCCCATCACGTAACATTTTTTTTTTGCGCTGAAGACGGTTTTTCCATTCCTCATAGTAGTGCTGGAACTGATATACTGTTTCAGGGGCGGTGGGAAGTATACTTCCCACCTCAATTTCTTTGTTTTTTTTTGTAATAACTCCGCTTTATTATATGATATCAATACAAAATAACTTTTCTTGTACATATTAGTAACGTATCTAAACACTTCTATATTATTTTTGCAACAATTATGCATTTTACAATTGTTATTAACACGTTGAGCGCCACGTGCCCACGGGTGGGCATTTCTATTTTACTTCCTGGGACAGCGTGCCCACCGGTGGTCACACAGCAGCGTTGAAGTCAAGCTCGAGTGGTCACGGGAGAACCCTTATTATATGGGAATTGCATACGCTAAACGATTGTCTGGTCCCAGGATGTAACAAAGAAAAGTTTGGGCTGGGCAGTTTAAGTTCGAAAATGTTTGGTTTTTGGTAAAAAACCGTTTGGTCACCGTTTTGGTCACGACATTTAGGTGGATAAAAATACTAAAAACCCATACATAATGCTGTAATAACTGAAACATGTATTTAAGTAAAAAACAGCGAAGAATAAATAAAATAAAAATTTGGTCCCAGGGAGTAAATCTGAAATGCTCACCGGCGGGCACGTGGGGCTCAATGTGTTAAATAAACAATGGTGAAAATTTCGCTTTTTTTACATTAAATTCGTTCCTGTTTTTCCGTTTTTTACATTAAAAAGTCTCTAGGATGTAAGTCATCTTTTAAATCATGCTTTCAGATTCTAGAGATGATAACCAAAGCTTTTGTTGGCAAAAATTTAAATGTACTTATTGTTGTTATTTTTTATGTAACAAAATATAGCAAAAAAATGTCAGTTTCATTCAAAAAAGTTATATATTATTTTATTACACTTGATTATTCTATTCTATTTTGTTCATAATAGTAGTATTTGAATTTATAATTATAAAAATGAAAACATTGAATCATGCAAAATGGTGAATTCAAAATGGAGACCCCAAATATTCTATTTTCAGACTAAAAATTGATATATTTACTTATTTGACATGATGATTGAATATAATTTCATATCTAATAATAAGTTGAAGTGACTAATCATGAAGAAAGAGAAGAAATTAATTTTTCAAAATGGCGGATGAAAATGGCAAACGATAATTGTTACAAATTATTTATCTCCATGTCCTCGTCGTTAGTTCTGTGTAAAGCAGAGAGGGAGAATTTTCACATTCTTAATTGACTTCGTCACGCACAAATTTCAATTTTTTTTTTCTCAAAAAATATGCATTTTTGAAAGAAATGACAAGATTTTTTGTTGAAAATTTCATGCAGATTATAATTCAATTTTTATTATCTAAGAAAAATTGTATTTTATTCTGATATTTTCAATTTTTTTGCTTGAGGTCCACCATATTGCCGTCGCCATCTTGAATTTCCCAAATTTGACCTCATACTTGTAATCAGCGACCTCAAAAACATAAATATATGATATGAACAGTTTAATAAAATTTCTAGTTTAATCACGTCCCTGAAAGGAATAAGCAGACTGAGGAGCCACAGGAATGTTTTATTGGCTAAAAACTCGTTTACTGAAATGGCTGTGTAACAAGGCGCATTGTCGTGATGCACCATCCAGTTGTTCTTGAAGTTTGGTCTCACACGCAACCCTTTTTCGAGGTTTTTTCAAGAACCTCGCTGTAAAAGTGTTGATTTACTGTTTGGCCTGGAAGCACAAACTGTTTGTGGACAGTTCCCTGGGTATCAAAAAAGCAAATAAGCATGCATTAATCTTCGACTTGCTCATTCTTGCTTTTTTGGGTCTTGGAGAGATTGAAGTGCGCCATACCATGCTTTGGCGCTTTGTTTCCGGGTCGTACTCATCACCAGTAATGACGCGTTTCATAAAATGGGGATCATTTTCAATCGATTTCAAAAAGTCAAGACACCTTTCTCTCCTGATGTCCTCTTGTTCCTGCGAAAGGTTTTTTGGAACCATTTTTGCGCAGATTTTTTTTCTCATTCCCAATTCGTTAGTTAAAATCTGATGAATGTGTGATTCAAATTTAACTATTCCCCGATCATTCTTGTCGTCAACCGACGATCTGAATGCACAAGATCCCGTATTCTATCAACATTTTCATCGGTTCTTGAATATGAAGGCCTTCCGCTGCGTAGTTCATATTCAATCGACTCTCTTCCTTCTGAGAATGCTCTAAGCCAAAACCTGAGCTCTTGAAAAAACACTGTCTCCGTAGGCGTGTTGAAGTTTTGCAAAAGTATCCGTTGCGCTGTGTCCAAGTCTGAAGCAAAACCTGATAGCACACCGTTGCTCAAAATTAATGTCACTCATTCTTAAGACGCACTAGAAAAAAACCGGTTTACGAAAACAGTCACAAAGAACAAACAAATGATTTTAACAGGTTCAAACTTGTACTGAAGATACATTACATGTTAACCTACCGCCCTTCCAAGTCCCGTCTCCGCAGTGTCGCTAGATCGGGGCTACGTTCCCAGTCTCGTTACTTAATTTACACACCTCGTATATGTTTTTTTCTAAATATTTAAAACTATGCATACACTGTAATGTCATTTTTACAAGTTAGTGATTTGCTGTATTAACTGCATTTGAAATACAAAATTCGTTTTTCTTTTTTAAAAATTTCCTGTGGGAGAATCGTTCTTCTCACAAAAGAATGTGGAGCTATTGGATGACTGTGAATTAAATACTGAATTAGTTGACATCCGATATATTAAATGTTAAATACAGCTGTCTCTAAGCATCTGCTTCGAGATTATATCGAAAAACGTTAAATACCAATTAGCGGGACATGAAACAGTTATTATGTGTATATTAATATTTAGGTTATTTGTATGGGCCGGTCCAGCTGCAACATTTGCATCGCCAACTGTGGGAGTTTAGTGGAATATCAAAATTTGCCAAGATTAATTACGTCTAACTGTATAAACGACTGGTTTTAATAGCTGGTTTATAATTGTGCGAAATTAATTTCTGTGCATTACTAACGTGTTTTGTTCTGGTGTGAAAGACCGTGAGGTTTGAAGCCTATTTTTGGCCCTCTAAAAATGTAGTTTCTTTTCTAAAAAAGAAACTAAAAACTCTTAAAAAACTGTAGAAAATAAAATACATTGAAAATGTAACTAATAAAAAGATGCGTTAAAATTAAAACCTAACTAAATAACGATAATGAAAAACGAAAGGCTGAATAAAAAAAAACATAAAAAGAGGTGGATTAAAATTGATCTTTAAAATATTCATTTAGATTGTAGTAAGCTTTTTCTAACAGCTATTATAGTTTTTTTTGTTTTATTTTTTTTTTTACAGAGTGGTCTAATGTTTCTGGCAATTTATTATACACTTTTGTAATAGAATAAGGTAATGTAAGCAACGAAAGTCACCATACACCCACTTTTTGAAGTTTGTTTAAATTCTGATAATTTGTGTATTACAGCATTGATTTTTTGTTTGCTTCTGACAGGATTATAGCTTGTGATATTCTGCGTCAAATAAGCCGAAGTTGAAGGCGGTATGTCGATTGTGTGAAAAGATATCGATAAAAAAGTAAAATTTCAATGTTTTCAAATGTTTCCTTTCGACTTTGTGAGTTGTTGGACTCGTATTAAGGGAAATCTTCAGTATCTATCTGACTAACTGAGTCATTTTGAAAATTCTCCTAGACATGAACAAAATCTAAAGTTGAACCAAAAATATCACGAAAATTCAAAATTCTACCATCCTTAGTATCGTTTTCGTAAAAATCACTGTTCCTGAAATTTTAATAAAACACAGAGAGATCTAGAGGGATATTAATCCCAAATTTTTGTTGCAGTAATGTATGGCGTACAGGGCTTTTTTGAATTTTCGTGATATTTTTGGTTCAACTTTAGATTTTGTTCATGTCTAGGAATTTTTTTTTTCAAAATGACAGTTAGTCAAATAGATACACTGAAGATTTCCCTTTTAATACGAGTCCAACAACTTCGAAAGGGATTTACTATTTTCGAAGTTATTTACGTTTCTTTGAAAACATTGAAATTTTACTTTCTTAGCGATATCTTTTCACACAATCGACATACCGCCTTCAACTTCGGCTTATTAGCCTCAGAATATCACGAGCTATAATCCTGTCAGAAGCAAAAAAAATCAATGCTGTAATACAAAAATTATCAGAATTTAAGCAAACTTCAAAAAGTGGGTGTGTGATGACATTCGTTGCTTACTGTATGTATGTGAAATTTGATACTGATGGATTGGATGACAAGATGATTTTTATACTGGTTAAATATGTGTGATTCCTTTCAAAATTTTGAAACATCGATCTATTTTCTATTACAAACGTGATTGCTTCATAGATAAAAATACCAGTTAACGTCAATATCTTTAGGGTAACAAAAAATACTTCTTAGCAGGATTCTGTCTGCTTCATGTTAATAATATTTCTCAAACATTTCTTTTGTAGTATAAAAAATTAATCCGCATCAAAAGAGTTGCCCTAGAAAATAATCCCATATCCAATTTTAGACTTATATATGCATTATTATAAGCCACAAATGTTGTTTTGATGTTAATATTTTTTTAGCAAAAACTTTTAGTGCGTAACAGTAAGCCATGTTTTGAACTACATATTCTACATGTGATTGCCAGTCTGATCTCGAGTCCACTTTTATGCCTAAGTAAGTTATCTACTAGTCAGTTAAAGATGTAAGTTTACCTTTTTTAGTATTATTTTGATTTCAAAATTTTATTAACCGCGTTTTATCTTTGTTTAGCTGACGAAGTAATCGTCAATGGCCAGAAGGTGTGTAAGAGATGTATGTGTGTGCAAGAGGTACAAGAAGTGGTCGTTCATAATTAGAGGATGAATAAGTAATACATGGTATAGTATGAAAAGAAATGATGTAAACAAGGTCCAAACTTAACCTGGTGAAACCTGTAGGATTTTGTGGGTATTTTTTTTTTTTTTTTTTTTTGCAACACACCTGTTAGTTTAAGAAGTGCCTCTCTGAAGAAGTACAAGTAGTAGTTTTCAATGATTAAAGAGTGCTGAAGAACCACACCTAATTGCAGATAATGTAGCGTTGAAGAAGAGAGTGAAGTTTATGTAGTCAAAATTCTACCTGTATGAGTCCGATTTTTTTTTACCTGGTCAAAATATTACCTGTTACTTTAAGAGATTTTTGCCTGATCAAAAAAATTATACCTCTTTAGTGATAAGTGACTATGTTATTTATGTGTAGATAGGATGACACCTGGTAGGAGCATGTCATGGTTAACCTGAGTTTATCGAATACATTTTAAATACCAGCAGGAAATTTTAATTAAGCAGGAAAGTGTTGCTTATAAACAACCATTTGTTTGTAACCATAATGTCACTTGATTATGGTTTCACAATAATATAGATGATGTTGAAAATATACTAGGTGATCAAATAGTTTTGAAACGGTCGAATTTCTTAAGAAATACACTTGGGTTTGAAAAATAAAAAAATATGTTTTAATGTTTTTACAAAAACTATTCAGCGACACCGAACTTGTTCTTCCTCCCCCGGGGTGGGGGTAACTTTAAAATGTCAAACGGAAACTCATATCTTTTATTCCAGAATTGGATTCTCCAGAAAATATTATACTGTCTTGTCTAGGATTAATGTAACATTTTTTTAACAGATTGCCTTACAATAGATAAAAATACACGAGATATGCGAACGTCTTGAAATGGTAGAATATTTCGAGAAATACACTTTGCATTGAAACGATACATCTTCAATACTTTTAAAAGAGCTATCTAATGGCAAACTCGACTCTCCCCCAATTTCTGGGTTGGGATGAGGGGTAATTTCCAAATCTCAAATGGGAACCTCCATTTTCATTGCAGATTCAGACTCTACATGAAAAATTCTGGATTTTGATAGAATTATGTTTTTCATTTTCTAATAAATGACTCTTTAATCGCAAAAATCAAATTGTCCACGTACTTAATTATTTGTGGGCAACAATAAAACGAGTTTAATGAAAAATTCAAAGGTATCTATTGCGGACCAAAAAAATTATTTCAATTAAAACCTGCACGTAAAATCTAATCTTAAGTAAAAATAAAATAAAAAATAAATAAATAACTAAAATACAAAATTAATCTTCCATAAGCACTGGTGTCTATTCAAGCTTCCAGACGTTTGTACTTCTTTTCTATTTTTATCGATTGCAGCGCCATCTATACCAAAGTTTACATTAATCATTGGTCAAACCAACGAATTATTTTGTGGAGAAAGCAAATGTGTAATAAAAAATGGAGTTTCCTGTTTGATATTTAAAAACTACCCTCATCCCACCCACAGGAGGTAGGGGAGGGAGCATTAATTTTGGTATGATTTGGTAGTTTTCGTAAAAATATCGACGTTTGTACCTCTCGTGTCGATTGTATCGCCGTCTGTGAAAGAATTTTAGGTCAAATCCAAATATTTTTTTCTAGAGAATACAAATCTCTAAAAAAAATGGGGGTTCCCACTCGGGATCCTCACCCCCTGGAGGAGAGGTGGGAAGGGGCAACAACTTTGATATCACTGGATATATTTTTTGAAAATATTGATGTGTTTTCCTATTTCTTAATTTAAATTATATTTCTCGAGATATTCGACCGTTTCCAGACTTTTCGGACACCAGGTATATATTTTTATCAAAATAGGATAGTTGGACAAAATACATTGTATAACATTTATGTTATGAGTGATTTTACTATGTTAAAAATAACCAAGTTAATCACGAAAAAAATAAAATCAGTATGTGAACTTGTATTTTACTAATTGTGAGTATAAGTTATGCTCAAATGTAAATTTTAAATTTATATTTGAGCATAAGCCGTTGAAGCGTCGCTGGTCTTGTATGACTAATCCTATAAAATATTCAGTCGTTACCAGATTAGAATATGAAATGCTCTTGCTCCGAGTTTTATCCAATTAGGAATCTAACAATGGATGCATGAAATATTACTCGGAAGTATCGTGTACTGGCACAATGTAGCCGTTCAGACGTCTCGGTAAGATGCAGTTTGCTTTACGCTCGAATTGGTCCATCGATTGTATATAATTCACTTAAAAAGAATCCTGTTAAAGACTATTGTCGTCAACATGAACGCGCCTGGAGGCACTAAATCGCCTCGGGTCAACTGTCGACATTCATTAAAGTAGTGGGCAGTCTACAATCTCATAATAAAAAAGGTAAAATGGCAAGTATGCCTTTGCTGTTTTGCTGTTTTTAATAAGTACCGTTTTCTAATGTAGCATCAAAATAATTTATACACATGTTCATAGATATGTTCAAAATTCATAGACCTCGCATCCTCCGCAAGTATCTTGGCGTATTGAAAGTACCAGACACAAGTGGGTTTTATAAATACTGTGGCAGCATAATCATCGTCAGTACGTCTCGGCAGAGACACGACGTTACCATATTATGAACATTAACATTGTTATTTAGCCCACCATATTTCAGACTACCGGCGAGATAACGAACTTGACGAATTTGCATAAGAGGTAAACACGGTGAAATTGAACGTTCAGCATTAGGATTTAGGAGGTGTGTAAATTAAGTAATCACGCTCAATTTTTTAATTTTTCTTATTCTAATAGAATTACAATTCAGTATTGTCTCATTCAAAATAACTTCCTTGGGAAGCCACACAACGCTGGATACGGGTCTTCCATTCCTCATGGCAGTGCTGCAACTCATATACTAAAATAGCCTTCAGCTGGTTGGTTACAGCCGTTTGAATGTTTTCTATAGTCCCAAAATGACGTCACTTGAAGTGATTTCTTAATCTAGGCAAGAGTAAAAAGTCACAAGGACTCAAGTCAGGCGAATAAGGAGGCTGAGGAGCCATAGGAATGTTTTACTGGCTAAAAACTCGTTTACTGAAATGGCTGCCGCTGGTGAGGCGAATTGTCGTGATGCCACATCCAGTTGTTTTTGATGTTTGGTCACGCATGACTCTTTTTTCGAAGTTTTTCAAGAACCTCTCTGTAAAGGTGTTGATTAATTGTTTGGCCTGGAGGCATAAACTCTTTGTCGGCTATCAAAAAACCCTGGCTATCAAAAAAGTAAATCAGCATGCATTTCATCTTCGACTTGCTCATTCTTCCTTTTTTTGGGTCTTGGAGAGCTTGAAATGTGCCATTCCATGCTTGGACGTTTGATTTCCGGGTCGTACTTAAACACCCAAGTTTAATCACCAGTAATGACACGTTCCATAAAATGGGAATCATTTTCAATCGATTCCAAAAAGTCAAGACACCTTTCTCTCCTGATGTCGTTTTGTTCTCTTCTTCGATTATTCTTGTCGTCAATCGATGATCTGAACGCAAAAGATCCCGTATTCTTCGACTTTATCATCGGTTCTTGAAGATGAAGGCCTTCCTCTGCATAGTTCCTCTTCAATCGACTCTCTTCCTTCTGAGAATGCCTTAAACCACCGAAAAACCTGGGCTTGTGAAAAAACACTGCCTCCGTAGGTGTTTTGAAGTTTTGCAAAAAAGTATCCGTTGCGTTGCATCCAAGTCTGAAGCAAAACCTGATAGCACACCGTTGCTCAAAATTAATGCCAGTCATTTTTAAAATGCACTAGAAAAAAAAACGGATTGCGAAAACAATCATAAAGAACAAATAAATGACCCTAACAAGTTCAAAATTGTACTGAAGTTCTGCCTCACTAGTGTTGCTGATCGGGAGCTACGTTGTCATTCTCATTACGTAATTTACACATCTCGTAAATGTTTAGGATCAGGCTAAATAGGAGAATAAACAAATATATTAAGCGGGTTGAGATTATTTGGTGAGGCAAACTTGAAAAATAATTTTGACAAAATCTATATTCATCTTCGATTCGCGAAAACATGTTTCGGAACAACATAAATATGAAGTAGAGGAATGATATTTTTGGGTATTGAGCAAATATATATTCCATATTCTATTATTAGTCCTCCAAATTAGTCCTACAATTAATTTCCAATCATCTAAATACAATATTTTCTCTTCAAAAATCTTTCCATCAGTTGGTAGTAAAGAATCGAGTTTTTTTTTTTACAAGTAATATCTACAACTTTTATTACTACTATATCCAGTACCTTCATAATAACCTTTATGCCCTTCTCTATCATCATTTCTTGCTTTTCAGAGGTCATCGAAGGACTAATGGGTCCTTCGTTGTAAGTAACTAAGATATTTCCCCGTGGTTGAGGTTTGTCCTTATTTCTAGAATCTCGACAATATAAGGTTCTTTTTAAATATTGTATGTTGTTTATTACCATGACTGGTTATCATTTAATGTAAGTTGTTCAGGTGCAATTATTGTCAATCAGTTGTTCAAACAACAGTCCATTATCAACTGCGGTAGTTATCTTGTACTTGCTAATGACACCATTGTATTTATTTGCATTAATAGGTTGGACAAATTATTTTTCATTCTCTGAAACGTTGAATTTTCCTTTCATTATGGTAAACTCCCTTTCTTCCTTATTTTTGAAATTGAGGTGGAGAAAATATCATCTAAGGATGCCACTGATGCTACTCTACGTCAAGATCAATGCAAAAATTATATAAAAAAGAGAGTTTACATTTTATTTAAAATTTTGTCTCTCATATTTGTACTTACTTTTTCGTTTACCTTAGGTTTTTTTAAAATATCAAATCATTTGCTTTTCAGAAATCGGATATGACTACATTTTAAGCTTGTATTATGTAAATATTAAGTAGATAGTAATAGTAATATTTATTAGACATAGGATGTTTTTGTGCACTGGGAAGTGGAACACAGCTTATGCCAACCTCTTCTTCTGCATGTGAATGTACTTTAAACGCAATATACATTATTGTTCTGACCGTTATTGGATCTACATTTTTTTTGCTTGTTTTTATTTATTATTTATTTTCATTTTTGAGTATTGCATATTTTAAATTGTTCTGTTTTTTATGTTGTATTTTATGATATTTTCGAGCATCAAATAATTTAATTAAATCCCTTAAATACTTCAATAAATAATATTATCAATAAAAAGTATTCATTTATTTCTATTTCACAAAGTTTTAATATTGATTCATCTTTATATACATAGTATATACTAGTGTTTAAAAAAAACTGACTATATTTTTTTCTCAAAGAACATTAAATAATCTTCAGAGTATCCATAGAAAATGACCCTGTTAAAATATGAGCCCATAATATTAATATTTAGAGGTGGCGATTCTCAATTTTCTATTTCCCATTTAAATAACACGGGAAAGAATTTTTTCTGAACTTTGGAATTGTATTACTAAGATAGTTTTTTGTAGGAAATTGAACGCTCTATAAAAAAGGTCTTATTGAAGATTTGTGTGAGGCAAGCCGTTTCGGAGTTTTTAAGCCTCAAAAAATTAACTGTTTAAAAAAAAATCTTAAAATCACAAACGTATATCCATATCTATTATCAACTTTACAATAAAAATCTGTAAATTTTTGACATAATGTAGATAAAAAAATTCTATTAATCAAAGGTGAATGATTAATTTGATTGATCAATAATAAAAAATACCGGTATATTACAAATGAATATTAAAACTTCATTATAAATTTTGTATATTATGAAATACATCGATCAGAAACGAATCGAAAAATTCTATTAATCAAGGGTGAATGATTAATTTGATTGATCAATAATAAAAAATACCGGTATATTACAAATGAATATTAAAATTTCATTATAAATTTTGTATATTGGTCGAAACGAAACAGAACTACGAGATCAATTGAAAATATTTATTAATTTTGAACAAAATATTATATTTTTGAACAGTCGGATACAACCGAAAAATTCTCTTTAAGTCAATTAATTTTTAAGGGTAAAAAAGAATAGATTTATTTGTTTGACCAGATTTTTATTTAAATTAAATATGGATATTTTTATAATCATTCCCCCGAATCAAAAAATATCGAGTATATTACACATGAATATTCTGAATAATAAATTTCATTATAAATTTCGTATATTATGTTTTCCTATGTTATTTGAAGGAAAATTGAGAATCGCCACCTCTAAATATTAATATTAAGGGCTCATATTTTAACAGGGTCATTTTCTAGGGATAATCTGAAGATTTGTCACTGTTCTCTGAGAAAAAAATAGTCGGTTTTTTTAAACACTCTAGTATATACCTCTTTATTAACAATCTTTTGCGGGACAGCCATACCCTTTTATCTCATTATCAGCTCTTTCAAAGCCAAACCGACCGAATTGAATATGTCGGATTATGCAAAAATCGTGTGATATATCATCGTAGACGACTCTCATATACACGCGTCCAAATGTATTTTCAATGTTAAAATAAAATAATTTTCGCAGTCTCACACTTACTCTCGTAGACCTTCATTCAGAACAACATCGAATGGCTATGGTATTTTTAAGCAAGATGTAATAATAATGCTCACTCTATACTTACTCCCCAGAGGTCCTGTGCAGGGAAGGGATGGCTATTATTAATATTTGCCATGGTTCCCTGGGAGCGACTTTTCGATAACGCATTTGCTTGACAGTTCTGTCATTTTCAGTTCAGTAATTTTACAAACAACATCTTATAAAACAACATATATGTCCCAAAAATATGAAACGTTTTTCTGGGGGGAAACAAAAGTTGGCGGACAAAAAACGGACATACGTTTAGTTATGTAAATTTACGTGAAATATGTAATTCCTTCTTACAAATATATAATATAGATATACGTTCCAAGTTCTGTAATATCGGGCATTGTAAGAAATATATTGATTAACACAACACTCTATTTATACCCTGACAACACAGTACTCTATTTATACCCTGATTTTTACATTTTAATTTTACATAACTAAACATAGGTCCTCATGTGGCTAACGTTACCTATGGTGTGTATTTTTACAAATATTTCTTTCTATGTGTTACTTATACCACTGTAATTATTAGAAAATACTTTCCATATTAATTGTATTATTTTTCAGGAAGACAGAAACTGGGCATGTGCCCTTTGCTTGCTTTAAGAGAAATCGTCACTGTTAGATATAATTTTTCTGCAATAATCACATTTCTATTTTACTATAATATTAAAATTGTTTCCAGAATTTTACTTGTTTCACAATTTTAATTAGCAATACATATCGTTCTAAAAATATCTTTTCTGTCGAATATTTTGACACAAATGATTTAAATCAGATAATAGATAAATAACATACAGTATTGTCTGATTCTTAATGTGCCACACTGTATATTAGAAATATTATAGTCGTTCCAATCACATATGTATGTTTCGGTTTCTACTTTGCGGGAAAATAAATATTCAACATGTGTCTTTCGAGGTTAATGCAACGTAATGTGCATATAAATTATGCATGTAACGCTAATCTTCACCTAGCCAACCGACTAGAGATATTCATCTTTGACGTGCGCCAATCAATTCACGCTGCATAAGTCGAGGCATGTACGAGGGCAGTTTTTTATGTAATCTGCATAACCAAGGAATAAAATACAGAGAGCAACGAACAAAAAATAGTTTTCTCCACGCGACCCTTCAATTACCTCAATTAACTCAACGTTTCTGCAATAACGAAAAGCCTTAAAAATATTGTTTTGGTCATTTTTAAAATAAATGACAATATCAGCTTTCATGATAACAAGAAGAATTCCGTCCTCGTGTAACTGTTTTTTTAAATTAGTGAAAATATGGACATTGTTGGGTGCTAGTTCCAGACTGTAGGGTGCACGTTGCAACCCTTGGAAATCACATTCATCAATAATTTTGAAAATCTTCCAGTGATCAACCTATGTTTCATAGGCAGTAATAATTTTCGAAACAATGTCTCAGTTTAGGTTAACGTATCGTATTTAGTTAATGTAAAATTTCAGTTTTAATCTTCTCCTGACGATGCCAACTTAGTTTCTGAAAAGCGCGTCGAGAAAAATATAGTAGTTCGGTGTTTCGTGGAAACGTCCGGCTTTTTTGTTTCTACGTCGAAGGTTCCAGTATCCACTCCAGGGTAAATTTTCTTGACAAATTTCTCGTCTGATACGTCTCTGTTCTAATGTGAGAAGCCCCGGAACCAATCTCGCTGACACTTGGATTGTCTTTAAATCTTCATGTAAAATTTTCCAAACTCTTATTTATAATACCTGAACATCCTATTCAATAACCGAAACTGTTGTCACTACAGATATGTCAACACTAACTCTTCAGTTTTCTTTATTGTTTCCTGAGTTTTTGACTGAAGAGGTCTACTAGACTTTGGGTCTTATTGAATGGATTCTCTACCTCGACGAAATTGTTTCGACCATAACACAGGCTAACCAAAATTTGATTGATTTTCGGAAGCAGAACTTTTCCGAAGGTTTCCGGTACTCTGATTCTGAATGGAACTGAAATTGCTCAGTCTATAACGTCAGGTCTTTGGGATATCCTAACCTAAAAGTGCAACAAACTGTTTTTTTGACATATTTGAAGTTATGTAACATCGTAAGTATTTTGTTTTCACAGAACTTGTGATCTAAAAGTATGATTCTTTATCTTTAATATGAATTTTGAATCATTCAGATATCCTTTTTTTAGCGAGATATGACAATTTGAAGTTTGTGTTTCATCGATCTACTTTTAGGTTAGGATATCTCAAAAACCTGACATGATGAATTCTGAAGCCAGATTCGGATTTAGCGTACCGAAAACCTTCAGAATAGTGCACTAAAGTTTCTACTTCCAAAAATCAGTCAAAATTTTAATTAATAACTTTGAAATGTGTGAAATTTGAAGTGAATGAAATTTTTGTCTGCCATATTGGATTTGACATTTTGAATTTTTAGAATCTGATAGTGGATATATGTAATCAACGGCCTTTAGAATGCTTATACAGTAATTTAACAGTATTTAGAAAAATACGCTCAAAAAGGTGAGTACCTTGTATTCTGTTTTTGGCTTGCATTGATCGGTGAGACATTTCAAATTGACATATCTCAGTGAAAAAAAAAGATACTGGCCGATCCATTGATTTTAAAAAGAAAGCGTCATACTTTTAAATGCAATTACTACTCATTTTTCACTATTCAAACTTGCACCAAAATTGCAAAAATATTCCGATTAGAACTCCTTGGTCGTAATACTTAACGTTTAAAAATCAATGCGATATGACATTGTTTTCGTGGCTAGGTAGATTACATAAAAAACTCCCCTCGTAAATAACGAATCACGACTTAATAGGCGCCAAGAGAGAACGAAATTAACAATGCTCACTTCATCTGAAAGAACGAAACGAAACTAGCGATGTAAGTAGGTGATTGGGTCAGTGTTTTAATAGCGTATAGGTTTAAAAAAATACGTTTTACAAGCGATTGTACGCGTTTGGTTTATGTACTACTTTAATAAGTAGGGGAGACCGGCGTAACATGCAACATCTAAAAATCTAAATTGCATCAGTTTAAATACATACCCTAATATATGCTTTCTAAAGTATAAAACATGTAGGAAGTAGGGCACTAATATGATCTTTCATCTTTAGATGGCACAGCATCATCGGGCTATATTTTACTGTAATACTTTCAAACTATATTAATGAAAAAAATAACACTGTAATTGATTTGCAGAGACTTTGTACATATTTTTTTTTTTAATAACACTAATTTGTATCTTAGTAACTGTTTGATGATTTTTTTATGAAGATCTATAAAAAGAAAATACATGTCATCACTTAACAAACATAAGGTTTTAAACGAGATCAAGTTTTAGAAGTTAAAACAGAACATGGTATTGAAATTCACCCCAATGTTTTTTTTAATAATATTAATTTGTTAATTAGTAACTATTGTGATGTTTTATTATGAGGATCTATAAGAGTCCTTAAAAATTTGCACTGAAAAATTAACATAAAATAGCAGAAGTAAAAGCTTGTAAAGAAAAAAGTCAAAAATATCCCAAAAAGGGATGAGGTAAGAAAGTTCGTAAGAGCGATACTGGACGCTTCTTCATGTACAGACTATTTATTGAGATTTTTTAAAGCAAAAGTTAGAAAGTATTGAATGAAATTGAAGTACTTACTCAGTGGAGAATTTTGGCTCATGTAAGTGTGCTAAAAGTTATTTTTAGGCGTGTTTTAGTTGTACATAATATCTGAATTTTAAAGAGTTTTTCACACAGAAACACCCTGTAAATTTTCCCATTTTTTGATTCTCTTTCCCTCTAAATTTTTCAACAAATTTTGTGAACCATTTACCTTTAATCATTTTTTATTTGGAAAAACATATTTTATTAACATTTGTGTATAAATACAAAATTTATACACATATTACAAAAAATGGTCAGACTGTTAATCATTTTCTGCTCGAAAGATCTCATATCTTCTTAATATTCACGAAAATTAATATTTACAACAAGCTCTTTTAACTCCCATGGTTGATTGACGAGTTGTTTTGCACATTTATTAATAAGCACGAAATATCCTTTTCTTCAAACCGTCAAATTTAGTTTATTTTTAGCATTCACAACTTATTTTGTTTGTTCTGATGTTAATGACCTAATAGGAAAATATTGGGATGGACTAGGCCAGGTGATCGTGCAGGAAACCTAACAAGTCCTCGTTTAACAATCCAGTTGCTTGCAAATCTCTCCTTAAGGAAATGTATTACAAATTTGCGCATTAAATTTTGCGCAATATTTGGAAAATTTTTATACCATGTTACATCTGGTGTGATTATTAAATGGGTTATTAACTGAATTGCACTTTTATGAAGGTGCTAGTGAAGTGGCAAAAATGGTTATAGTTCTTAAGAAATGCTATTTCTGATCTTGTTGAAAAAATTCCAATAGAACAGCGCTTCAATATGTCATGGCAACAAAATACAGCACCATCGCCTAATACTCAATTTGTAACACATTTCCTGAATGAGAGATTTTGAAGGAGCTGTATTGCTCGTGCTTGCCTCCATCTATACCCGGAAGTTACGAGGGGGGACCCAAAGAAAAACATGAATTTCGTCATAACTTCTTTATTTCTTAATATTTTTACACCAAATTTTGGTCACTTTCAAATTATTCTCCCTTGACCACAACGCACCTCTGCAAACGATCCTTCCATTGTTCAAAACATTTTTAAATTCACTTATCTGGATGTTCTTTAGGTCTTCCAGCGATTTTTGTTTTACCTCCTCCAGAGTGGCAAAACGCTTTCATCTCATGTCCCTTTTGAGTCTAGGGAACAGAAGGAAATCACAGGGGCTATATTCGGTGAGTAGGGAGGGTGGACAATTGGTGTCATGCCGTTTTTGGTCAAAAACTGCTTTACGGAGAGAGCGGTGTGGGCCGGCGCGTTGTCATGATGGAAGAACCAGTCGCTTGTGCGCCAAAGATCTGCCTTTTTCTTCCGGATACTCTCCCTCCATCTTTTCAAAACCTCCAAATAGAACTTCTAGTTAACAGTTTGACCCGGGGAACGAACTCCGCGTGCACAACACCTCTCCAATCGAGGAAACAAATGAGCATTGTCTTGATGTTTGACTTCACTTGGCGAGCTTGATTGAACTCTTGAATTGAATTGGATTAACTTGACGGATGATGGATTCACTTGACTTTATCGCCGTCTCGAACGATTTTCTATCGCTAGCGGCACCGGCGCACGCGTCGAAAATCGTAGTCCGTAAGATCTCTCGTCGTTTCTCTACTGAGAGGCGATGGACCGTCTGGTTGTTCCGAACGCGACGCCGCGTCGTTCGCGGCGCTCCGGCGACAAAAAATGAATTAAACTCCATGATTCCCAGACATCTCACAGAGTTGATCAATGGTTCGGCGACGGTCTTCACGAACGAGAGCATTGATTTTGTCGACGTTTTCGTCACTTCTTGACGTTGAGGGGCGTCTTGAACGGGGTTGGTCTTCAATTGACATTTCTCCATTTTTAAAACGTGAAAACCACTCGCAGACTCTGGTTTTACTTAGGGCAGCATCCCCATAAGCAGTTTTAAGCATTACAATAGTTTCCGATGCTGATTTCCTAATAGGAAACAACATTTCACAGCCGCGCGTTGCTCCCGACAATCGGCCATCACGTTTTCGGCGAAATGGAAAAAGTTGTTTCACTACAAAAATTCCCACGGGCGAACCGATGCACTCACAGCGACGGAACTTCGCACACTGACTAAGGAGACGTGTCCCTAACGGACACCTGGTCGAACAATGGGTTCCCCCTCTCCCCCTCCCAACCGCAGCACAATTCCCGTTACTTTTGGGTACCCCCTCGTATAAGGGCTTCATGTACAAAGTATAAGAGATGTTTTAAAAAAGTATGAGTTGTGTCAAGGGGAAAATGGTCACGAATTTGAGTATCAAATAATTTGTTGTTGTTTTTTTACTTTATTGTTTTTGTTCATAAATAAATGTCACTGTTTTTATTATTTATTCCCATAAATAAATGCCACAAAAATGTTTTTACAAATACACTCAACATCCACATTTCCGAACTTTTACGTGCCGCAGACTTCCACATTTCCGAACTCTCGTCACCTCGGGATAACCGGACTGCTGGCGCATGCGCAAAGGGTTTTTCTGGCTCATTCTAGTACTTTTCTTTGTTTTTCGAGGTTTTTATGCAAATGTAATACATACATACATATGTACATGTTAATAAAAGAACGTTTTTCTAAACAAAAAAATGTCAGGTGCAAAGGAGAGAGTGATGCAGGTAATTATTTTGTAATTCAAAGTAAAGGTTCGTTTTATTGAACATTTTGTTGACGTAACCTATAATAATTTAAAACTGAAATGAAAAATTATGAGAAAATATGAATTTTTAAGAAAACCGTGATACAAAACAAACATTATTGTACTGTTTATTTGCAGAGAAAAGAGCCTGCGAAGAGTCTAACCTTGAAGCAAAAGCTGGATTTGATAAATCACGCAAAAAATGGTGTTAAAAATGTTGATTTATGTAAGATGTACAATATTTGTAAATCGTCAGTGGCAGAAATTTACTTTGAAAAAACTGAAAAAAAAAGACGAAAATTGAGTGGACGGATTGACACAATAAAGTGCACCGGTACTTATGATATGCTATTTGAAAGAAGTGTTTTTCACTGGTTTGTACAAAGAAGAACTCTTGTCTCAGGTGTGCTGCTGAGGGAGGGCGATTTTCTCTTTGCTGAATTCTGTGAATCGAAATGTTTGATAACAATCGCATTATTGTGTTTACATTTTTTTCTCATTTCAAATTTCGCGGTTTTTTGTCGTCAACCAATCAAGGACAAGTTAGGTTATGTGGAAGTACAAGTTCGGAAATATCGTGAGAAAAAGTTCGGAAATACCGTGAGTTCGGAAATTTGGAGTTCGGATATGTGGATGTTGAGTGTATCTCACAAATAGTTAAAGATATGCATAGGAACTAGCTCACAAAATTTGTTTAAAAATTGAAGAAAAAATGAAAAATACACCATGTGGTCCATTTGAAAAATTATAACTGATTGGAATTGTGGAATTTTTGAAGCACCCTGTACATTTCATTATAAAATGGTTGTATTGCTTTTTTTAAAGATATAAAGATATTATTATTTAAATATTATAAAGATATAAAGATATTACAATATTTTAAAGATATAAACATGGTTGCTACTTATTTAATGGGGTAACAGGTAAATACAAAGTCTTTTTATAATTGCGTTTTTCTCGAAATTTTGAGATCTGCAAAAGTTATGGTAATTTGAATTTTTATCGAAGTTTTTGAGATTTCTTTAGTCAAAGAAATTCCAAGAAAATGAATTTTGTCAAAGAAAATTTGAGTTCTTTAATCAAAATATTTCAGGAAAATGAAAATTTTGTAAAATGCACAAGAGTAGAAAGTTTTTTTTATACACTTGGTAACCATGAAAAAAATATATTTCCAAGCCGTTTCCAAGACCTTAAGTAGAAGCAGGCATTTTTTGAAAATTTTGTTCACAAGTTTTATTTGCTCTTATAGCCTTGTACTCAGTTCTAGTAATCCCCCCTAAAATATAATGTGATTGAAAATACGAGAATTTAAAATTGCACCAGAAGTAACTGTGCTATAACGTATGTTTCAAAAGTCTTTGGGATAAATTTCTTAATAAAATTTTAAAAAGTAAAAATGGGTTTACGGGAATTTTCAGAACAGGTATAACTTTATAACCAACAAAAATTGTATTCTAAATTAAACGTAAAGATTTAAAAGATATAAAACAACAATAAGCAGTCTTCTGGAAACATCTCGCATCAAGCTTTAAACCATTAGTCTCTCGAAGATTTCTAAAAATTCGCTGTCTTAATTAGTATTCGTTTGCGACTTCCTAACCTCCATCATATACTTTTCACATGTATATGGTGGCAATTCTGGTGCATAAGATTAATCAATTTTGTTAAGCAATTGTGAATATAACTTTATCTTTCCACAGCCTGTCGCCTCTAACTCCTCCCATATAAGGTCTGGAAAGCCCACAATTTGATATCGCGCACCAAACTAAAACTTTATCAGAAAATTTGGTCTTTTGCTTGTAATTTACATGCATGGAAACATCTAGTCATTCGAATTAACTGATTTGGCGTATATTTCGGACATTTCTTTTCTTTTACGATATTCTACATATCTTCAATTCTCTACAAATTGTATTCTTAGAAGCACCACGATGCCATGAAAGTTTTATTTTTGACACTTTCGATTTACTGATTTGATTAAGTACTGATGTCCAGTTAACAATCTAGGTCTTCCACTTTTTGGAAGATTTAGGCACGGTAAACCTCCCTCACGTTTTGCTATCGCATAATATACGGTTTTAGGCATCTGCTCAACTAAATTATAAATGCTTTTTCTAAGCTCTAATTCATAGCCATTATGAAGCAATAGATTTCGGTAACTGATATAGCATTAAAATGACAAATCGTTGAATGATTTGTTTGCAAAGCGAATCCGATATTTCGATTTGCAAACAATTTTTTTTAATTTTTTTTTTTATAGAGTATTTTATGTCAAAACTTTTGAGACATACGTTGCTATAGTAAAAATCAAATATACAATTAGTTTAAACTATCCCCGGTCTCCCCTATTCCATTTTATTGCCTTAATGCTTCGGTTAGCGACGACCTTTAAAGGCAAATGGATATATTGACGGGTCACTCTCGTATGGTAATTAAGTATGTTCCAAAGCGGGCATTCGCTAGGAAAGGCAACGTGATTTAGGTAAATCGTTTGCCATTGAATTTACTCGCAGACGTATTTCCTTCGCCGCAAAACTGATTAATCCGTTAGATCCTCAAACTGTATCGAATCACATTACTATTTATCTTATCCATTTACCATCTCTATAGATGGTAAATCGCCTAGGAATTTGAGAATTGCACTGTTGTTCCAAAATAGGTACCGTACGCATTAGGACATTCTGTTTTCACGCATTTCATGCATTTAGCACCTAAGGCTGCATTATTGGTTATTTTATAGCCAATAAAAGCCGTGGTGCTAAATTCAGGGACAAAATGACATAAAGTGCGAAACTCGAATACAGCATGCTTTTTCATGTTATGCATAAATATGTATTTGCTTATGTGAGATATAATTCGTCAAAATTATACAAAAAAAATGCAATACAGCGCTATTTTGTGTATATTTTATGTATACAATGCGAATGAAATAAGTGGATAATGAATGGGGAATTGGAAGAATACGAGGTGTGTATATATTAAATAACCGAACTGTTGCTACTACCAGCGCGCTGCGAACGTGTCGCGACAAGTTTGAAGAGAACTGTGTCGAGTGATACTTTCCTCATACTGAGCTCGCTGGACAAGCCAGTAGGTTACTCAGTTTGACTGTAGCAGTTTATATTAGTCTACGCACCAGTGACGTGTCGAAAAAATGTTAAGTGTTCAGATAGAGCAACGGGTTAATCTCAAGTTTCTTGTTAAACTGGGGAAATATTTTACAGAAGATTATGCAATGTTAAAAGAAGGGTACTCAACTCAAGAAGGCCCTCAACGTCAAAAATGGACGAAAACATTGAAAACATTGGTAAGTTAATCAGCGAAGATCGCCGTCTAAGCATCCGAGGGCTTGCTGAAATAATAGGAATCGACAAAGAATGTGTTCGCCAGATTTTGCGTGAATTGTTCAACATGCGTAGTTTGCGCAAAAAATGGTGCTAAAACCCCTCACTCCCGAGCAAAAGAAATAAAGAATGAACATTTGCGCTGTCATTCTAAACAACATTGACACTGATCCAGGCTTGTTAGACACAGTGTGTAAATCGTGTTTTTTTACTTAGGACCCCCAAACAAGCGGCTATAGCAAACGCGATGGAGGTTCTGAACCAGCTGACAGAAGCAGACTTCCAGCACTGCTTTCAACAATGGAATAGTCGTATGGAGCGGTGTAGAGATCGCCAAGGGAAGTACATTGAAGGCGAAAAAGTTGCTACTACAATTGGTAACGAATAAAAAGTGTTATGGCAGCACTTCGGTTATTTAATAGCCACACCAACTATTGTTTTGAACTGAACTGATCTTGTCTTCTTGTGCTGGTCTTGTGCAACGGCGGCAGGCGAAGTTTCAAATTCTTGTATTTTCGTAAGGAGGCCCATGCCTTCTTATGAAATGATGATTATGTGGGTTCCATGACCCACATCATTTTCATTTCATTTTAGGGGTGAATACTAGACCTAAATAGAAAAACAAACTTAAAATGAAACTTGCGCATTTTTCAAAAAATATCTGCCTCCTCAGAAGATCTTGGAAATGGCTTGCAAAATATTTGGGAAATACAGATATATATTTTGTTATAATCACCGAATAAATATAGAGCGTTTTATTATTAGTAATTTCAAAATCTGTAAAAGTTATGGTACTTTGAATTTTTATTCCATCCCATTTCGTTTTTGCGATTTTCTAGTAGTTGTACCTTTAACTAAAATGAATATTTTGCAAAAAACACAACTAAATAAAACGTTTTTATATTCACTTCACAACTAGTGTGCAATATAAATATTTTGCAAGCCATTCTTAAGATCTTCAGGGAAAGCAGCAATTTTTGAAAAAAAAAATCGCAAGTTTCATTTGAACATTTTGTTGCCTTCTACTTAGGTCTTTCAATCACTCCCAATATATAGTGTGAGTCCCATGCCTCCTTACGAAAATACCAGCATGTGAAATTTCACAAGTCGCCACTCCAGCGCATAGGAGTATGTGAAGGGTTTTCATATACTCCTATGCTGTAGATTCGGTAATATTTCATAAAAAGAGGCAAAAACGGAGCAAGCAACCTCACATATTCATTTTAGTATTCTATAAATTATTATTCCCGTTAAAAACTCACCCTGTATGGATTGATAAAGAATAAGGAGGGAGATATTTTACTTGACCCTTCATATTACCGTTGTTAGAAAAAGATGGGTCATTACAGCCAGATTTATGGTTAGCTTTATGGTTAGATTCATTCTAAGTTAATACTTTTAATTTCCTCAGTTCAACCGAGGATTTCCATTGAGCGCTGCAAATAAATTAAAACCTGCTTAGTACCTTGCAGCAAAGTAAAAACTTGCATTTTTATCAGCGCGTTGCTTATACTGTTTCTTCAACGATGCGTAAAATTATTTAGCATGGTTATTACTGGAGCTGTTCGGAAATTGTGGCTGGGGCGCTTGTATGATTTTCACTGTACAGGGTGAGTATCACAAAGTCAACGAATAGTGAAAGTGAAATCTGTAGAAATTAAACTAAATATCGGTCGTTTGAAAATGAGAAAATAGTTGAGAAGACAATGCCATTAATGAAGAGAATACTTATATTTATGCATCATAAATGTTGTTTTAAAAACTTATACTGTTTTAACTAGAGTTCGCCAAAGTGAGGATCATTACGGGGTTGCACTAGCTCATACGCAGTTACCTACAAATAATAAACCAGCGTCTTAGCTTATAAATGCTTGTTAACAAAGATGAATGGCGTAGGAAGGTAATGGGTAGACAATAATTCCTTATTGTTTGTCAGGAGCTGTATGGCAGGTGTAATCCGGCAAACTAACACAACACAAACACTGTAAGCTATTCGACACTAATTCAAGACTTTAATCAACAAAGCCTTTCAGAGGCTACATATATCAGTAAAATATGTTCCATATGAGCCGGAGTTAAGAAAGACTATTTCGGTGAAAATCCACTTGAAGAGCAAATGAACGTTCTATCTACAGAAGTAACGGGGACATAGCTAAATGAAGGAAATAGTTGTAAATCGTGGATTGGCCTTTAATACTTGTTGAAATTATCGTAGTTGTGTACCGTACTAATTATTTAATTCCACTTGTACAAATAACTTCTGCTGGCGCAAATCGTATATGATATTAATTTGCTCTATAAGCAAAAATTTCTAATAAAATATTTATTATGTTGCGCAGAACACCCTCCTATTTATATGTTATGTAGTTTCGCATACAGATCCATATTTCTTGCATGTATTGTATATTCGATGTCGTCCTTCTGGTAGATACATTTCTGGTAGTTTCTGGTTTTATCTTGAATAGCTATTAATTTAATTATTACTCGTATTATTATCATTGGTATTATTTTTCAATTGATTTGGTAGTTATGGGCGTACCATGTACCTTGTGTTTTGTAAAGAACAATTTTGTAAGTATAACAATGTTTTGTACCTAATGTTACATAAGAGTTTATTTTGAGGAGGAACTAGTTTTCTATCATTTCTTCTCTGAATGTATGTGACGCCACTGACTAATGCAATTTGAACTAGAGTTGATATGTAAACAATCATACAATTAGTGATCTCTCGGGAAAGAAAAAAACATCTTCATGCAGCGATGAGCTTACACTAAAGACTAAAGACAGGATTTTGAGTAATGTTATATTGCAGTTTGGTTGCACTTTCTTTAAAGTTTAAATAGCTGACCAGTTTATAAAGTTCGGTGTCATTTCATATCCGCTAAAAAAAGCTTTAATTATAACGGACATTCAAAATGCATTTGCTTACCATGAACAATATTGGACAAAATGCAATATGCAAATAGAAAACGTAAGCAATTTTCAAAATCCAGTTGCAGTGCGACTGCATATGAACTGAACCTCTGAGGACACCTTAAACAAAGCAGACCACATAATGCCTGTTTGGTTAAAAATTTGAGGTTGTGGGCAAAACGCGTTTTGTAAGTCTATGCTTATTTGTCTAGGTATTAATTGACAAGCCCCCGGTCGAACGACATTTTTAAACACAGTAAGAGGAATATATATATCTTAAACAGTGGTAATAAATATACTGGAAAGATAGACATCATAGTAACGGCAGTTGGTAGCCAATAGAAATGTGTATATAGAAAAAAATGTTTTTTTTTCTATTTTTCATCTCTTGTTACGTACAACTAAATCTAAATTGACAATCTCAGCAACAGCTTGTTGAATTAACAGACGGCTAATCCAGTGTACAGGCAGATTATTATTAGTAGGGTTCGGAATATTTGCCGTCTCGTGTGTTAAACTGCCTTAGAATATCCTGTTGACCCGCAACAGGATCATACACTTGTACTACTGCGCATACGCGGGTTTTGGAACGTTACCAGGAAGGGTCAATGTATTTACCACAAGCCGTATATAAATTACAAGTCGCTATATAATTTACAAGGTCGCTTAAACTGTACGGTTATACTTTCATTATCATAGAGTTTCATAGTGTCGAGCCCTGCGTTGCAGCACTCATTTCCGGGCCCTAATTATTAGAGATGCTAGCACATACATCCTGAGGTTTATAAGCGACTCTGACCTTGATATATTATAGCATATGCATCTAATAATTATACAGGGTGTTCCGTATAATATTCAATTTTCTGGACCATAAAGGAGACTTAATTATGACCAACAAACGCGAAAGTGTTAGGTCCATTTCCAACCGTTCCAAAATTACAAGCTGATGAATTTATAAGCAATAAATAAACAGATTTAAATCCGAAAAACAAATTAAATTGAATCTTAAAAAGTGGCCTTCTCCTTGCTGAATACAAGCCTATCCACGTATGTCAATGGACGGAATGACTCTTCTGATTTGATGCTAATTTTCTTGTAATTGTTCAGCAGCTTGCTGAATAGGTTGCAATAGTAATTCCTCTCTGATGTTTGAAACTTGTGCGTATACTTAATTTTTCATGTATTCCCAGATGTAAAATCAAGAGTATTAAGGTCAGGAGATTTAGATGGCCATTCAGCAGGAACTCCTCGACAAAACCATTGTGATTAATTTAAAATTAAATATTGTGGATTTATATTTGATTATTCATCGTTTATAACTTCATAGGCCTGTAACTTTTTTTTTTTGGAAATCCACCTACCACTTAGTGCAAAAGTAAATGAAAAGAGGAGACACCTGCAACGCTCTAGTTAAAGTGTTAATTGTTTGCTTAAGCTCTTGAACCGCCTATTATAAAGAACCATTAAAAAAAAGGTGATATAAGTAGCTCAAGCATAAAAAGGAAGTATTTATATTCTTAATCTTAAGTTTGTAAACTTATTGAACTGGCATTATTTATTTTACTACTGTGACAGCCACTTATTAAAAGTTTGACAACAAAGTGTCGTTTATATCTTCATAACATAACCGCTATTTCCATTTCTCCCGTTCATAGCCAGATTTGATGACGTTTTTTTTTTTTCAATGGCCATTATTTTGTATATGTATCTACCTATTTTATATAACATGTTTATTTTGATTACGGATCTCCATCCAGATTACAGCCACTTTTCGAGCAATATCCGAAAATGTAATAATTACTTTAAGATGACTTTCGGAATAAATAAATAATAAATAAATAAATCACACCACGGAAATTGACATTCTCCCTCTAAGAGTCATTACGACCGTGCAGAGGGAGAATACACATTGAAAAAGACGTGGGACACACAACCAAACCCTGTGACAGGTGCCAATTGTCACAGGCCGGATTCGAACCCGCGCGGATAATAGCTTGGAGTAATCGCCATCTACTCACCTGGCGCTTTACCCACTGAGCTATCGCCGCGGTTGCAATAAAACAAGAAGCACACTTGCAAATATATTTTGTGGTTTAAGCATGTAACAGAAGCAAATATAAGTTGTTTCAAAATCTCGGACGAAAAACCAGTCTTGGTAAAACAGTTGCAGATAATGTTTCACGAAAGTGTACTTAGTACTTAGATGAAAGATTTGAAAAGCATTATATAGAGACATCCAAAAAAAAACGTCATCAACTCTGGCTATGAACAAGAGAGATGGAAATAGCGGTCATGTCTAAGCTTTTCGGTAATGTCAAACTTTTGACAAGTGACTGTCACAATTTGTAAAATAAACAATGGCTGTCATATGATGTGACAGTCTTGACAAGTAAATAAGGTTATAAATTCGATCAAGAATAGAAATACGTCTTTTTTTCTCGGCCAACTTTGATACGTTTTTTTTTGGATGTCTCCATATATTAGATTGTTCCATCTTGTGAAAACTTTAAAGTTGTTAGGCACGCTGACAATAAACTAGTTGAATGGCATAGAGGTTGTTTCAATGTTCCGACAGAAAATGAAGTTGCTTTAGTGATGGTAGGTCAGCAATTTGATCAACGGGACATTATTTTAGAGAGTCACGATGGTATTTTGTGGCGAATCAGTGAAATTCACCGAAAATAAGACGCTTTGTAATATCTGCTGTTATTTGAATATACATATGTAATATTAATAGGTATAAAATAGTACATCAATGCTATTTAACGCAGGGGACGTTACGGGTATGCGACTAGCTGTATTTGTAATACGAACAACTGGACAAAATTGGACAAAAGTCAGTGATTCTCGATAACGAAGTAACGGTTACAGGTGGTATCTAATACCGCGTGATTGGAAAGGAACCTATCATAATCAGGCAAAGATTATCAAAAAAGCCTAATAAACATGATCAAATATTACTAGATAGCACCGGTTACTGAGATAGCCAATATTTTTATTGCATATTACTGCTAAAACTGTATTTATTTGACATTTTGTTTTGACTAGGTCATGCAGTCTAAAAGTACACGAGTGATTATTAATTGTGATTTATTCTGACGTTTTTGATGTTTACACATGTCACACATATCACATTTAATTATTTATCGAGACTAAGATATGATTCGGTGTTCCACGAAATATCGGTATCGCAACGGTAGCTCTAATCGTGCAGGTGCTGAATATCGACCTCGCTTTACTAAACAGATGTGCCAGATATAATATATTCCAGACAGTCTTTTCAAAGTTTACAGATCTGTAAACTTTGTTCTTTTGTAATGCAGGTAAAAGTGGAATATTTCCAAGTGTATGAATTATTTTGGGATGCAAGTTGATCCTGGTCTTGCAGAAGAATATATTCATTTACATGTTTTATGTTTTTTCTTTGTTAATTTGACGATTGTAAACAGGAGGCTGTATAACTAAAGTTACATCTCGCGATTTTTCACTATCCTTATCACTAAAGACTCTAAGTCACAAAGCGTAACAGGACCCAATCAGGGGAAACACGGTATTGTATGTGAAATAGTGTATACAAACCATGTAACTAATAATTTAAAATAAGCAAGTTCAATAACCGCTCGAATAACACAGTGAATTATAGACTCTCCGCGTCTGACATACGAGAGGCCCGAATGGGTAGTGTTGTGCGCTTGCAATAACATATCATTCATAATATCATACCGAAATAAAACTAGTTTATCACTAGTTAATCACGCTCCGTCGAGGATTACCGCGTTGTGGCATTTCGTCTGCTGTATTTTTATATCGAGTGTTTCGTTACGCCTATCAGTGTCATTGTGATTTAGAGTGCTTCGACAACATAAGGACTGATTGAACATGCTGTAAGAACGCAAAAATAGACAAGATCTATTTTAAACACGGATTGACAGTAATCCTAACTTTTACGGGGATTTATGAATTATGGGAAATGTCCTATTTTGTACTTTTTGTGGAAGAACTATAAATTCTTCAGATAAATCAAAAGTAACAAGACAAGTGAAGAGCCATGCCTCTTCGGGTTCTAATAACCCGCATTTTTTCTATGAATTTATAAAATCATTTGTGCTAGTGACATTCCATTACACAAATTAAATAACACTCTTTTACTCGAAGTCTATTTGGAAAATCCCACAGCCTACTATGTTATGAAACACGTACGTTAATCAGGTTTATAGTGATGTAGTGCAAAGAATACGCGATGACATAGCAGACAATTTTATTTACTTCATCGTATACGAAGCTACTGATGCAATGGACGTTTGCGCTCTTGCCAATTTTTTTTTTGGCTATTACAAAGTGATTGTGCTAGTGCCAGTCATTTATTGGCCTCAAATATACTAGATAAAACCAATCATGAAACAATTGTACAGTTTGTCAATGTGTGTTTTGGCTACGTATGGCCAAATCAAGATTCCGATAAAGTGTTAGTAATGTTGATTGATGCAGCAGGAAAGACTTTATCTTACAAATATTCTTGCATGGTTGAAAGAATATTGCACTTTACATGTGCAGTTCAAGCACTCCATAGGGTAGCTAAAGCCATAAGAGACTCTTTTCCGTTGATCAAGTTGATATCAAATACGAAAAAAAATAATTGTCAAAGCACCTATCAGAATCTATCACCTTTTTAAGGAGATTTTGGTAGATCGCCGTAGCATGTTACGATGAACATTTTGAAAATATAAAAACTGTTATAGGCTGTTTCGACTCCTCAGAATGTACTGCTATAGATATAGTACAAGATCTGATGAAAGACCAGAGTATTCGCGAAGATATACGCTATTTTACTAGAAACTACAGTATCTCAATTAATACTATACAAAAGTTGGAAACACATGGATTATCGTTATGTGACCAATTTCAAATCCTGCAAGATTTAAAACAAGATTAATGCTGTTGCCACAAGTTCTGTCAGCACTACGATAAAAGACAAATTGCTTCAAGTTTTCCAAAAGAATCCTGGTTACCATATTTGAGAAAATAGGTATATGCAACTATCTAGATGGCACCTATCAAGCGTTACCTTCCGACGTTGTGCAATACAGGTCATGCATCAACAACTTTGCATACTATACGGTGTCATCAGTAGACGTTGAACGCTCATTTTCATTACATTTACTAAGGATGACTCTTAGTTGTAATGAGTAAGTTGTTTTGTTACGTAAGGCATTATTTAGTACTGACATGCCGAAATAACTAAATTACTCTATTTCCATTCTAAATTGAAAATAGGTAGAAAAAAAGCAAGGTGGTCAGATATATTTTCTAAAATTGCTAAGCTCACTATACAAGTATACTTCATACTTCAGTAAACTGTTAGTTCGTGACGTTCTTAGAAAGCTAGTTTGGAAATGTTTAAAAAAAAATACATAGATATAAATTTATTAGTTAGCATTAAAATAAAGCGTTTAAATTGCTGGAAAAAATAATTATAAATTTAAACAACTTTATGTATATTACTATACTTAAGAAAATTTTGAAGAGCCGGCAACGGCGGCTCAGGCGGCTGGCCGCACAGAGTAAAACCACTGGCGGTAACACCGGTCAATGAGATTATTAGACTACTTTGCATTTAATACATTGCTAATACTTCTTCGGTCCACTGTGCCATAAAAATTTTACGACGTCGTTAAAATGATTTTCGACTTTAGGCACTCAACTTGTTTAAGACGCCAGTGACGTGTATTTCAGCTAGGTTTATTAACACAGACAATTTTTTGACATTGTCTGGCTAAATGAGCATTATTTACAGCAAATTATATTACAAATATTAAGAGATTTGTATGCAGGCTAATTTTAATCTCCTATATTGATTTGAATGAAAAAAAAAATTTCACAATTTTCGAATTTATAAAAGATATACATATTTAACGACTCCAGTTCCTTGCACGCAGTAAAATTCACGTTAGTGAACGACATTCGCACCTGTTCATCTCCGCGACTTAGTCTTTACTTATGTTATCGCATCTTATAAAATGACCCTGTTTGTAACACTCTCTAGCCTTCTTATATTTTCGTTGAACAGGGTTTGCACCTACCCAATCACAGATGCTTTCCACATTTTAACATTTTAATATAATCTCTCCCGACCTATTGCACGTATATTTTAGCAGAAGATATTTTACGACATATTGTGACATAATGTCAAAAGTACCGCCCACATGTCAAATTCTAATAAAAAAATTCTAAATATTACAATAGTTCTAATAGTAATATCCGAAACCCGAACATTTCAATTCAGTATCAGTAATAGATTATTTCCAAATTGTCTGAAAAAAAAAAGTTTTTTCCGGCATTCAATTTTTTCGAATATAATAAATCTCTAATTACGATTAACTATCAACTACTCGTAATTACGTTTCGTCATGGTGCATACGTTCACTGGTTCTTTACGACATCACTCTATACACAAGGAAATGCCTCGCCTGTGATTTCTTGTACGGTACACATTGTGGCATGGCTATTTAATTTTTTTTGTGCAATTTCAGTTGAGTTTCGAGGTCGCGAGGTCGTTTACTGCTCATTGAACGGCACGTTCGCAGTGCAGTGCATATGGCCGATATGTAACAGATTGCGGCAACAAGTCTGGTTTATATCTCTACGGGAATGTACAACACTGTGACGAGCCATGTGCAGAGTAACCCACAACTTTTCTGCATATAATTACCAACACATTTTAATATTGAAAATACTTCTGGGTGCGTACATGGTGGTATCAGGTTCAGTTCATTTGGTTGAAGGGACGCCTGACCCAAAAAATATAAAAAATACGAGTAAACCTATGGATATATACATACACCCTAGGAAATTGCACCTTTACATATTAGCGATACATGTGTAGAGGAGAATAAGTTAAAATACACCATAAGGACAGATAAAGACAGTTAGATGCCACATTGTTTTACACTTTTGCACGTATTAGAAACGTATGAGACCTGCGGGTAATATAAATTTGGACCTACACGCCTTTCGCCGAATTTGAATGCAACTCAGTACTTTTTCGCAGCTATGGATGTGTACATCGACTTAGCTGTATAAAACGAAATTCTTACGTAATTCTGACTTTTACAATTATCCCATACACTTAAAAGGAGTGTACGAACATAATTGTATTTATTTTCAAATTTTTGTATTCCTTAACTAACCGGTCTGCAAGAAAATAAAATTGAAGTTCTATAAAAAATAAAAAAATAAAAATGTAAATCAACCCGGTTATAAGACGAAATAAAGAAAAAAAATGCCCATTGAATAAGTGGTTCAAAAATGTCGCCCCTTTGTGCTTCGCAAAAACCTAGTCTATCGTAAAACTCAGTTCTTACGCGTTCTAACTTCTAACACTTCAGGGGAAATATTATTTAGTACAATTCTGGCCCGTAAATCATTTAAATTTCGTGGTTTTCTCATGTTCATGTCCGTAAACAGTTTGTTTTATTTGTTAAATACTTGTTGGGATTTAAGGAACCGTTAATAAAAAATGGCCCAACGATGGAATCGCCTAAAATACCAACCCAAACATTTAACTTCTCGGGATACTGCGAACGCACATGAATACTCAAGTGCTTATTTTCCGTAGACCAATAACGATATAATAATTCAATTCACACGTGCGCATTATAATTTATGGGCGAGGCGTCCCGCCTACATATTTTATTGCTAGGCTATCACGAAAGACAGAGAATAACGCTCATAAAAGTTTTAAAATGACATATCAGTCTGGCAACTATGGATATAATATTTCTCTGTCAGTTCCCTTTACTCGAAGAGTTTATTATTTTCAACCTTTTAATGCTCGGATTTGAAATCTTGGACGTTCCAACTCTGTATGTGACCACGCTTGCAAAAAGGGACCTAGTGTGTCAAAACAAGAAAAAGCGTTCAAAGTTTGCTATCCTTTGTTATTATCACCCTCCTTCTCGTATCACTCCGTTTCGCTCGTTCCTACAGTCGTTAAATTTTTGGAGATAATGGACTTTTCACGTTCTGATTTAGCTTATTTTTAACGGGTTTCGATGAAAATGAACACTGCCAGTCAACTCGGGAGGAAGACATAACAGTTGCCTCGATTTTTGTATTTTTGGCGTTTAGTAGGTTTTTAACATAATCGACTCAATTGTGCATCCGAGGAAAGGGCGACTAAAACCCGTGATGTAAGGAACAAGAAATCAGCGAACACCAAGATGTAAATAGCTGTACCTGTACCTTTTTTCCACATAAATGTTCTTTCTAATATCTTTGTTGGTTCTTTTCCAGTCCGTGTGAAATTTGCCTCAGTCATGGAAGAAATGTAATCTAAAGGAATATAATTCAGTAGGAAGAATTAGGAATCAGTTGAAAATACGAAGTTTTGACACACTAGGTACCTAAATGACACTGGGCCCGTTTCTACTGCAGAACGACTTATTTTACAAATTCGCACGTTAAAGCCACTTACCGATCATGTTCAAACCTGCCACTATCCTCACATGATTTTTCAGGGTCTTTCCTATAGCAATTGACATAAACAAGAATTTACGTAATTTGACATACTAGGTCCCTTTTTACATGCGGGGTCACTATTGATGAACTGTGAAATAAAAACAGGTGATCAATAAATATTTGTACATTTGAAGAGCGTTATTCCAAAACTACCTAAGTCCAAAAAAATCAGTTTCTAGTTAGAGCTAACATTATATTCCGACTCAACTGTAAGTGATATATACATATTCATTAAAATATTGTAATAAAGGAAGTTAATGTCAAAATAGCTTTTATCCTTTTTTATTTTTTTTACAAAAACATACTGATATGCAATATTACAAAATTAAGCTAAGTCCATGGACTTGGCTTAGTTTTGAAAAAATCAAACAACAGTCATTGAATTATCATTAGACACTACAAAAATGGCTCATTGTTATCGGCTTCTTCCACATCATCATCTATGTTATTTTTCCCAACATTTTTTTAGTGCTGCTGCATAAAAGAGATGCTCCTCTTCTGTCAATTTAACATGTTTCAGAAGATGTCTTACATTTGCCCATTTCGCAACGCTGATTATATTGATAGGTGGTGAAGGTTTGACCTTCTCTAAAGCACGTGAGATATCGATATTATTACTTTTTAAAACAGCATGTGAGCATTGGGGCCCCGTGTATGTATTTTTTACTGACACCACCTTTTTTTCATTTCCAATATGTGAAAGATCGTTGTTCGGTTATCTTAAAGGGCAGTTTTTTTTAACATACTGCTGGCTAACGCTTTGTGATATTTACTAATACAGTTCCTATTATTCTGCAAAACTGTAGAATTTTCAGAAAAAATTTCGTAATAACCGTTTGGACCTATGATTTTTCCTTTTTTCGTATTTCCTTTTGAGAACGTCCAAATACACGATCGGCTGGCATGTAGCTATGTCCCCTGATCGGAAATATGTGTTGTATTTCTTGAAAGATACTATTTTGTACATAACACAGAAGCACAAATATGACAGTAGAATTCTTCTGACCAGGGCATAAGGGCAAGCGTCAGAGAAAAGTTTTAAGGTATGCGGTCTTTGTTTTGGATCTGACTCGCTGTATTTGGCTTCTAATGCATTAAGAAAACATACTAACGCAGAGCATACTTCATTGGCACCTTTCGCGCTTTCATTTTCAGTCCAGGTATATGCGAAAGCAAAAAAAGAAGAAACACTTCTAAATAATGTAATAATTTGTAGCCGTAATAACACAAACACACGTAAAGCCGCCTGCTAGTAAAGATGTTAAGATTACATTGAATCAGCTGCTAGTAATTACAAGTGCGCATGCGCAGAGGACTTAGTTTAACTTTGGAATATTTATTTTATGGACTTAACTCAGTTGTGGAAAAAATCTACGAACGTCTACGGACTTATCAGTGAGACATAGGCTTGTTTTGTAAAATATTAGTCAATATTATGCTTCGGGACATTGGTAGCTACAAGACGCTAACATGGGCCCGAATTTTAATAATTTGGACTTAGTTAGTTTTGGAATAACACTCTTCATTTGTGAATCCTCCACAAATTTTTCTATATCGACTTTATTAATAAATAATGTATAGGAGATACCTAATACACATCGTTTTGGAGATATTCAACTTTTATTCAGACATTCAACAATACTTTTCAATGGTTTTGAAAAGTATTACGATGGCAGCGCCCTAAATAAACTGTTCGTTAAAATTACCGCGACACTTTTTAGATTAGCGCCATTTGCGTTCTATTTGAGTTAGAGACTTACGGTTTTTAATTTTCGATAGCCTATAGGGATGGTTCTAATATCCCCAATTTGCTACGCTGTTACTTAAACGGTTCGCCGTCCACACCCCAAAAAGCAACCCCATGTCGAAATTTGAATTCGCAAGATTTTGACGCTAATTTCAGATACCTACAGGATCGATTAAGAAGGACGCTATCGGGTAAAAACTCCATCTTGGCACACATTAAGACATCCTCTATAAGTTCTGTGTATTTGGTCGCCGTCCCAAATCCAACTATTCAACCCATTTCCAGCAGCATCTCCCCTAAGTCACCCCTTTGCAGTTACGCAGAGTTTTGCGTGGTTTGACCTTTGTTAAGCGAATCCACTGCTCCTAATGCTGCTTAATAAATTGATGTGGGATGCCACAACTACTTTCACCCTTTGACAACTCAAGCACCCCTCCAGGCCTCACATACTCCGACCCCCCACCCCCCCTGGTTCCGCCCCTGTAGAAGGCTGTGTGGAATGTCGTTTTGTCTCGAATTTATGTCATGGCATTATTTGAAGGCTCTCGAAGTTGGCGGAACCCATAGTGAACGGCCGATTGAGCGCCAAAAGTGATATTCTAACTCCAACCCATGCCCTGCAAATTTTCCCTCCCTAAAGGGTTGTAAACAGGTCTTGATGCGTGAGGTGACTCAAGAAAGTTTTTTGAATTACACTCCGAGTCGTTGGTCTTCTTCAAATCCTCTTTTGCGTCCTATCACCCTTTTTTTTTGACCACCTCCACAAAGTTTTTGACTGGATGAAAATTCCTGAAAGGACTCGTTGAGTAGGCGAAACCTTCATTTGCCTTTGTGTGAATCGACAATCGCCAAACTCGCGAGAGATGCTTGGTACGCGACAAGTGTTGACTTGGGCTCATGAACCCTCGACTCGGCATGCATCTACGAGGCAGACCACCCAAACAGCGCCTTTCTCCACTAACTTTATAAGCGAGAGCATGCTTGGGAAGGCATGTTGAACGAATAAAAGTTTGTGTTCTACTTAAAGTGTGTACAGTAACTTCTGAACGACAAGACCGAATCAAAAGAAATCTGCCATAAATAAGTAGAGCTAAAAAATAGGGTTTTAGTTAATAACCAGCGGCATAAGTTAAAGATGGCGTTGAGGTGTCATTAACAAAAGTTTTTTAAAAGGCAACAATGTGAACATGCGAGTGACGTCTCATTTGAAAGCTATTTTGAATATCAAATCAACCGTATGTTTGATTTTGACATCTGTCGTTTGTTTTATGAGTAGTTCGCTGAAATTCAATATTAGCATACCATCCAAATTTTAGACGGTGTTTCCATTACTGGCAGTATTAACTCAGTATTAGTTTTTTGCGACAATCGACTAAAAAGTCGTTCATATTGACAATCATAGATAGTCAATAGGCTGCTAGGTCTCCCTTAAATTTCTTTTTATGGAGCAACTTAAAATATATGGTGTACGCCATCAACCCGCTAACCGAGGTATTGAAAAGGTATCACTGAAGATATGTAGAGAATTACCGAATAATGTAGGTTAATTTTCGTAGAAATACGTTAAAGGGTGAAAGAAGAGTTTTGTAATAGAATAACGTACTGCCAGCAAGTGGGAGGTGAATATTTTCGGCATTTATTTTTAAAATATTTAGTTGTATTGTTGTATTTTCAAATTAAATATTATTTATGATAGTTAAATCATATTTTAAGCCAATTGTTCATAAAACTAACGCGAGAAGTCAAAATCAAAAATACAGTTGAATAGTAATGTGCAGCAGCTTTCAAATGCAGGAGTCACTCGCATATTGTCTCTATAAAAAAAAAGACACTTTGAAAATGGCGCCGCAACCCCATATTTAACTATTGTGATGCTAGTTATTAACTAAAAACATGTCTTTCAGCTTTACTTTACGTATTCCAAATTTTCGTCGATTCGGTATTGTCCTTTAAAAGTTGGGGATGGGAGGTAACGGACTTTAGACGTGCACTGTATATTTACATGTTTATCAACTGGACGCTAGGCTTCGCGACGCCAAACTGAATAATTGAAACTGTACAAAAAACTTAAAAATGAAAGTGATTTTAAAAAAAAAAAACAAAAAATGTATATATAACGTTTGTTGTTTAAAAAAATATAATGTAAAATGAATAGAAAATAACTAAAGTACGTTTTATATTTCAAATAAAATAATGTAGGTAAATCAGTTTTCATTTCTAATTCTAGTATTACACCTGGTATAGTTGCCACGGTCCGTTTGAATTAATGTTTCTTCAAGTGGTCGTGACCGGTGTTTACCGTGAAATTAATTAATAATGGCGCGAATGAATAACACGACCATGTTCAAGGTCAATCATTTTTACATTACAATTTCATTCATAAATTCTGAACAATTAAATAACTCTGCTGTACGCACTGTACTGAATGGAGATCCGTGCCGTTATTTTGGTTAGCAATTATTAAACTCTAAGGATTAAGGGTGTGTCCAAATGTGAAAAGAAAGACATTGTTCATCTGCTTAAAAATTCCATTGATGGTGTAGACTTTGATGGTCATTTTGATATAAATAAAGAAACGGTTTTTTTTGACACACATTGAGTAGACATCCTCCCTCTGAAAGCCGTGGCTGTGTAAAAGGATGTACACATAAAGGGTTTTCAAACTTAAGTCGGCACTATTTCTAAGTTCGTTATTATACTTGCCACAAAGTCGGTTAAATAGGCAAACTAGTAGTATTTTTTTCCGCTGATTACAATGGTGAAAATGGAACAAAAATCGAACATCGCGTTCACGAGTTATGTCAAAAGGTGCAATTTTTTCAAATGGGACAGTCAGTATACACTATTCTCAATCGATAGGAAATTTAATTCTGAATAGAATTTGTCCTATGACCTTTTATCCTAATGTCAAAGATGACAAGGTTATTGATGATTTTTCAAGTTTGTCGAAGTGGCTGTGTTAGTTGTCGTAACTTTACCTTACCGTAAAGTATAAAGTAAGAGGAATATCCATGATATGAAATAGTATGGTTTATTTTAAATTTAAACTTATTATTTAAATTTATCTATAAACTTAAATTATTATGTATAAACTAAAAAAAAACGACAAAATTAAATTAAATTAGAATCTCAAAAATATCACCCTCTTGCTCCAGGCATTTTTGAGCCCCCTTGTAAACGATCCTAGTAGCCCTGGCAATGATTCTACCATCAATAGTATTGGTAGTATCTATCAATTATGCGTTACTGGAGATCCTCAAGATTATCATACCGCCATTCATACACCGCATTCTTCAAATATCCCCAAAAGAAAATATCCATAGGCGTTATGTCTGGTGATCAAGGAGGCATACGGACAGGGCCGTTAGTTGATAAATATATAAAAAAAAAACTGGACGTTTTCCACGAAACACCGAACTACTATACTTTTCTCGACGCGCGTTTCGCCAACCAAGTTGACATCTTCAGGAGAATATTAAAACTGTTTAAAACTAAAAGTTTTAATCTTCTCCTGAAGATGCCAACTTGGTTGGCGAAACGCGCGTCGAGAAAAGTGTAGTAGTTCGGTGTTTCGTGGAAAACGTCCAGTTTTTTTGTTTCCTACGCCGAAGGTTCCAGTACCCACTCCATGATAAATATCTGTCATCAAAAAAAGCTTGTAATGGAATATCAATCTGGCGAACATTATAGGCAGGAGCTCCATCTTGTTGAAAGTAGATCTGTTGTTTATCTATTAAATTCAGGTAATCCAAAAATTATCGAAGTGTGGCGGTTAACATTTCGGCGTACTACTCACCAGTTAATGCACCTTGATAAAATACTCCTACAATTTTGAGCCGATCAAACCACACCAAACATTAACCACTAAAGCGTCTCTGCGGGTTACAAGGACGGAAGAGCATTGGATTTTCTCGACTCCAACAGTGGCTGTTTTTCCTGTTAAACATGCCCTTATTGGAAAAAATTGATTCGTCACTCCAAAGAATCAAGCGCCAAAAATCATTTGGTCTGATTTTATTAATGAACCACTGACAAAACTGGATGCGTCTTTCTTGATCTCCTGGTACTAGCGTCTGTGTAGGTTTGTATTTGTACGGCACAAACTTATACTTTTTTTAGAATGTTGTGAATAATTCAACGAAACATAATCCACGTTCTTGCATCAAATCGGTAATAGAATTATTAGGCTGTTTCAAAGGAAGCTATGACGTCAATTTCAGTTGCTTCACTCATTATGAATTGTTTCTTAGTTCCAGTTTTCTTAAAGATATTTTCATTTGATCTAAACTTACGATACAAAATCAGAAAGTAACTTCGATCTGGGAAGTTACGCATAGGATAATAATAATAATAATAATAATAATAATAATAATAATAATAATAAAAACTCCCCTATTCTCGGTCCCCTTGGCTTCCTTCGGGAAGGAGTGCTATTATTATTATTTATTCCTTAATTATTTTTCTAAATCATTAGGCATGTGCTTATTATCTCATCCACTAAACTATTTTCATTAACAATCTTTTTAATAACAAAGCACAATAACGTTTACGAGCTCGGTGGCTATTTTTTTTTTACAAACGATGTAACATTCCATCATATCACATTTTTCGGAATGCGTAAAAGGCATTTTTCCTCAAAAAAACACACACTGTAATCTTTTCATTAACACAACCTCAATTTGACATTTTCATATTGATGGCATTTATAAAACATACGAATTTTGTTTATAAAATAACAGCCACCTCGACAAATTTGAAAAATCATCAATAACCTTGTCATCTTTGACTTTAGGATAAAAGGTCATAGAACAAATTCTGTTCAAAATTAAATTTCCTATCGATTGAGAATATTGTATACTGACTGTCCCATTTGAAAAAATTGAACTTTTTTGACATAACTCATGAACGCGATGTTCGATTTTTTGTTCCATTTTCACCATTGTAATCAGCGGAAAAAATACTACTAGTTTGTCTATTTAACCGACTTTGTGGCTAGTATAAGAACGAACTTAGCAATAGTGCCGACTTAGTGCCGAAGTTTGAAAACCCTGTATACAGAACAACATACAAGTACAGCTATGCCTCGAGAGGTGCCAATTCTGTCTTGTGGAACTCGAACTCACCTACAATGGGCATAATTTGGGTTTTAGGTTGCCACCTTAATGCCAAATTACCAGGCACACCATTGCCGTGCGTATTTAGGAAACAAGTCTCGTCGCTCATCCATTGGCGTCGTTCTCAAAGATAAAATGTCGATTAAAGTATGTGATTAAGGGTTCCTTAATCCTTAAAATTAGAGTCATTCAGAATATCTGTCAGCTTTTCACTCTTACCATATAAGAAAATAGTTTTTATTACGCGCTATTTCCTTCTGAAACCATTTGATCTTGTTGATTTTCAATGAACTTTCAATGAATGAATGAATTTTCATGATAAAAATGGTTTTCAAGAAAAATGTGATTTTTCAAATAAGGAACTGAATAGTATTAATTAGGAATTAATTATATACTAGTTAATTAGTGGGATGAGGTCAAATGTTTCCAAAAAAAACAAATTTTCACTTAGTCCACGTTTCGCAAAATTTATTTCAGGACTAATTGAATAAGCTTTTTGTTGTCGTTTGTAAAAATAAATATGATTGAATAACACAGACAACACAATAAATATGATAAAACGTCTCGTAGTGCCGATCACGTCTGTGTGAGTACGTTGTATTTATTATTTTATGTTATATTAATTGTTTTATCAATGTTCCATTCATATTTATTTTTACAAACGACAACAAAAAGCTTATTCAATTAGTCCTGAGGATGCAAATAAATTTTGCGAAACGTCGACTAAGTGAAAATTAGTTTTTTTTTGAAACATATGACCTCATCCCACTAATTAACTATATAGTTATGTGGAAACAAGTCACTAATCCTACATTACAATTAGGAATTAATAACAATTCTGTTAGTAGGCTATGAATATATCTTTCAATTGGACCCAGTAAGTGAATTATTTAATTTCAGTTTTCTAATACTTATTTTTTTATAATACATATTTTTTATATTTTTATTTTAAAAAGACTGGTAAATTTTTCTTTTAGGAGTATGTTGATATGCTCATGAGTGGATATTGCTCCTTAGGAGTGTAACATGGCATATATGTAAATCATCTTATTTTGAGTTGATAGAGCTGCTCTCTGTGGGTTTATTGTTATTAAATTAAGTCACCCTGTATAATGGTTGTAGTGTATAATAATGTGTTTAATTTCTTTGTACATCTTATTTTAAAGAAAACAAAATAGATTCTTATTTTAAAGGACGATTCCTAGACCAATTTTAAATCAAAGAGTTAATCAAAATTTAAACGTGTGTTCTAAAATGTTTGGATTTGGGGTACCCTGTATCTCGATTGTTTAGTTTTAATTTTGTTTTGGTTTCAATGGAAAATCTTAAAAATGGTTTAAGATATTAAGCTAAATTTTGGTACAAGTTATTATGGTTTGGTTTAATCAAACTGCTATTTACAAGTATCTATACGAAGACATTTTTTTCCATGAGAATAATATGGCATTTCTTTTTTTTCAAAATTCTTAAATTAATATAATAAACTGCGTCACTAACTGAAAAGAATATAATGACCTGAGAAAAAATACCGTAATAAAAGTATACATGTACGTAACATTGAGTAACACCTTGTATATATATATACGAATATATATTTCAATGAATTTTAACAATGAACCTATTTTTTTTTAATATCTACACCTACGCATATAATAACCATATACCGTAATTACTTGAAAGGTTGTTTGCTGCCTCTTGCGATTGAAGTACCTACTGCTGTTAAATACTCGGGAGTACTCTTAGTGGGTGTAATTTATTGTAATTCAGTTTCAGTTTCGTCCATTATAAAATCAAGTTCATAAATAATGCACAAAAGCCTCTCCTAAGAAATCTCACCAAACTCGAATTAAATTGGCTTCGTCCATTAAATTTTTTAAGATATAAACAAACGAATTCAGTACTATGACCCATCCAGTTTGACATTGAAGTTAATGAAGGTTAAGATACTGTTGAAACAACCGAATATTGTCATCACAATAAAATGGCTAAACCTTTATACGATAATGTAAATTTAATGTGGCACTATACATATACGAGGGGTTTTCAGGAAATACTAGGAAATAATACTAAAAAATAATGTAATTAATCATATTTAATAACGTTACATGTAAATACATGTAAAGGCCATTCGAACTTCTTAAAAAATCGCTCTAAATACTTAACGGAATCTAATTCTAATCGGAAGCGCAGCTACTACGTATGTATAGTACCAAGTAAAACTGTAGGAGTATACGAGGTGTGTAAATTAAATAATGAGACTGGCAACGTAGCGTCCGATCTAGCAACACTACGGAGAAGGGACTTGGAAAAGCGGTAGGTTAATATGTAATGCACCTTCAGTACAAGTCTGAACTTGTTAGAGTCATTTGTTTGTTCTTTGTGACTGTTTTCATAAACCTGTTTTTTCTAGTGCGTTTTTAGAAACGAGTGACATTAATTTTGAGCCGTCAGGTTTTGCTTCTTGGGTTTGGACTTGGCGCAACAGACTTGGACACAGCGCAACGGATACTTTTGCAAAATTTCAACAAGACAGTGTTTTTTTCAAGAGCCCAGGTTTTTCGGTGATTTAAGGCATTCTCAGAAGGAAGAGAGTCGATTCGACGAGAGGCCTTCATCTTTTATAACATAAATATCTATAACATCTTACCGTTATACCAATCTGGCTTTCGTGCAGGCTACAGTTGTGCAACCGCCTTGTTAAAGGTAACAGACGATATATTCACTGACATAGATTCAGGAAAAACGACTGCTCTTATATTACTTGACTATACTAAGATTTTTTATACGATTAATCACGAATTGTTAATTTCTATTTTACATTATGTTGGATTTTCAGACAATGCAATCGGTCTAATAAAATGTTTCTTAACTGATAGGACACAGTTCGTAGAAACTAGTAATGGTAAATGTAATGGTGGGAAAATATCACGTTCAGTACCCCAAGGTTCTATCCTAGGGCCCTTATTTTGTCTTTACACTTGCAATATTACAACTTGTTTAGCTCATTGCAAAGTTCATCTATATGCAGACGATACCCAAATTTATTTTTCGTTTTTTCATGATAATATAGAGCAGGCAAATAATATAATTAATAATGATCTTCAAAGACTGATAGAACTGTCTCGACGTCATAATCTAACCATAAATCCAGTAAAGTCATATGTATTTGTATTTGGCAAGTGTAAAAATGAAGTAAGAGGCAAATATTAAAATTACAGTGGGCCATAATGAGTTAGCTTGCACCAAATTAGCAAACAACTTAGGCATTGAAATGGATACAGATCTGCGTTTTAAAAAACATGTGAGCAAATTTCTACAAAAAGCGTATGCAAATTTAAAATATTTATATCCGTATCGCCACACTATCACAAGAACTTAAAATTAGACTTACAGATATGTTGGTATTAAGTCACTTAAATTATTGTGATGTTGTATATCGTCCTTGTTTAGATAAGTCGGATGTTAATAGAATTCAAAGAGTCCAAAAAGCGTGCTTACGTTTTATCTATGGTATTAGAAAATACGATCGGGTGTCCCATAAATTGATGGATGCAAAATGGCTAAACATGGAAAATAGACGCATTCTTCATAGTGTAACCTTATATCACAACATAATGTTAAATAAGTCTCCTCCATATTTGTACAACAAAATTAAATTTAGAAGTGACGTCCATACCCTAAATTTGAGATTCAGAGGAGTGCTTTCACCTCCACCTCATAAAACCTCAATGTATTGTAGAAGCTTTTCTTTTAATATATATTTTTTTATATAATAGGGTGATTGATCACAAAGGGCTTAAGTCGGCAACATTTAAGTATGAGTATAAGAAATTTTTGCTAGGTGAACACTGAATACATTATCTATAATGCTGATTTCATAAAAATTTGTTACCTCTATATTTATCCACCACGATTCACTTAATTTAAATAAATACGTTTTACTGAATGTCCACATTAGAGAATATGTTACTTTTCTAGCAATACGGGCTGAAACTTAGATCAGTTTACTGTTTTCAGTCCCTTTTGTAGTGTTACTATGTATCTATCAAATTATTTTTATATATAGATATGTATATTTACTACCTACAAATACAGATAATAATTATTATTATTATTATTAAGTACCGATGAAAATGTCAATAGAATACGGGATCTTTTGCGTTCAGATCGTCGGTTGACGACAAGAATGATAGGGGAAGAGTTAAATTTGAATCACACCACTGTTCATCAGATTTTGACTAACGAATTGGGGATGAGAAAAATCTGCGTAAAAATGGTTCCAAAAAAACTTTCGCAGGAATAAACGGACATCAGGAGAGAAAGGTGTCGACTTTTTAGAATCGATTGAAAATTACCTCCATTTTATGTAACCTGTCATTACTGGTGATGAGACTTGGGTGTTTGAGTATGACCTGGAAACCAAGCGCCAAAGCATGGAACGTCACACTTCAAGCTCTCCAAGAACCAGAAAGCAAGAATGAGCAAGTCGAAGATCAAATGCATGCTGATTTGCTTTTTTAATAGCCTGGGAATTGTCCACAAAGAGTTCTAGGCCTAGAGGCCTCTAAGTCTAACATTAAATCAACATTTTTACAGAGAGATTATTATAATAATAATAATCATCATATACATCGCAGTGCCACTTACCCATAACATTCAGAAGACTGAACGGGAGAAGATCGCGAAATATGAAAATCTGTCGATCGAGCTGAAGCGCCTGTGGAAACTGGAGAAAGTGGAGACGTACGCCGTGTTAATATCGGCAGAGGGGAGTGATGACGACCAGATTCGCCAAGAACATCGCGACATTAGGACTATCTTATAATATCATTAGAAATGGCCAGAAGGCAATATTGTTACAAACTTGCCACACTGTAAGAAAAGTTTTGGGATAGGATGAATTTCCTCCCCTCGCCTGAGCCTAATTTCTGCTGCAGGCGGAGATGCCATATCAAGACATCATTGTCTGCAGCAGGAATGGGTGACTGTTTCCCAGCGTTTACGCTGAGAAGTGTGACCATGTTTATTAGCCTAATTTCTGCTGCAGGTGGAGATGCCATATCAAGACATCATTGTCTGCAGCAGGAATGGGTGACTGTCTCCCAGCGTTTACGCTGAGAAGTGTGACCATGTTTATTTACCGTTTTTGTTGTACCTACATTTATATTTTATACATTGTAAAGTATACCTACTTAAATTACACTAATAAACCTACTTTACAAAACAATAATTAAGTATAAATAAACAAAATCCCACAAAAATAAATTTGTCCGTTGGGCCTTGTGTGTTTACTTATCCAAAATTGTTATTATTTTTCCATTGTAATTATTTTGAATATACAGACCTAAATAATTTACATTTATCCGTAACTAATTAGAATTTATAAAAAGGAACAAAAAATATTTTAATTATTTTTTAAATTAATTAATGAAACACAAAAATCTATTTCTTTATTTCAAATATACTTGTTTGACTTGTATAGAAATTGTTAATACCATTTAAATAATCAATAATTAAAAAGAGTTAATAACATTTAAAGGCAAGACATTGTAAAAACGTGGTGACAAGAACAGGAAACTCCTTTGACCTATTGTCTTTGTGTATGAAATACCTTTGCTGTTTCATTACATCCATCTTTATTTTCATCCTCTTTTTTTAGAGGCGCAGGGCATATGTGTTATTCAGTACTAGTCATTAATCCCCCTCGTATCTGAATGTAGACATATACATCTGTACGAGTATGTATTACTTAGATTTATTACTTTCAGATTTATGTAGTGGAATGGAATTATACAGTGCAAGATATCTAATATGGAATAATAAATTCGTCGTCTAATAAACCATACAGTTTTTGAAAAAAAGGATCAGAGATGTACGAATAAGTCGGTTAAATGATTTTACCTAAGTTTTGATTTTATAGAAATTTTTCTGACGTCATCTGAAGGAACTGTGACGACATTTTTTTAATTCGAACTTCCATTTTTGTGGCACATTTTAGGAGGGTACCTATGTGATTTTTTTTCGTTTTTGTTTTTCAAACCAAAAAGTTACAAAACCATATTCACACTTTTGGGTAGTAAATCATTTATTTTTATGAATCTATTTTACTCCAATGTTTAGTCCATACCGTCTTAAATAACGTTAAATAACATATTCATGTAGCATATAGTTTTCTATTGCATAAGAACTTTCGGAGTAAAATAATTCACAGTCGAACAATTTTCTATTTAACGCCGAAAAAAATTTTTTGCACTCAACTCGTACGTTTCGCCAACCATGTTGGCATTATCAAGAGATGGCAAGCAATTGATTCCCTTCTTGCTATCTAATAATTTGACATTCGCCAATGGCACAATGTTAACAGTTAAAATCGACCTATTGGGCTTTGGAAAATCCCCATTGAATGATGTGTGTAGTGTCAGACCCAATATCTTCAAAAAATGAATGATTGGTGTCGGTAGAATTCTTGGCCCTTATTTCTTTGACGATGTACTAACCGGTGGAAATTATTTAGATTTTCTTAATACGACGTCAACTTTAACTTAATATATGCAAATGACTTGGAGCAAAACATATTAACAGGTTTAAATATTTATTGTAATGTGGGATTAATGACCTGTTTCTATATAACTATAGTCAACTAGTCAAATGCTTCCAAAAAACAAAACTATTTTTCACTTAGTCGACATTTCGCGAGTAAATTTTGCGAAACGTCGACTAAGTGAAAAATAGTTTTTTTAGCATTTGACCTCATCCCACTAGTTAGCCATAGTTAAATATTTATATTTGGTTAAAAGAAAAACAGAATATCGTTGCAAAACACATCGATTTTCCCTGTATGTATATGTTACATTAATAACAAAAGCTTAAGGTAATGACAAATTGTCAAATTGCCTTTGAATAATCCTTGTTAATTACGTATATTTTGCAGGTCGTTTCTAAGATTTTTTGGTGATGCTGAACATAATAAAAGAAAATAAATCACAAGTGTAGTTTAACATTTTTTTTGCTAGCCTTACATTGGGATCTATTAATAATCCCCTAAATTCCACCAGCCGCCAGTGCCAAATATATTTATCTTTAAAAAATTAAAACAGGTTTATTATTGTTTGTTTTCTCATTTATGAACACATTCTATATTATAACAAAATACACATGTTGTCAATAAATAGTCTGAACATTTCTAATTCACTGGATAAGAGTCTTGGGACGTTAAATACGGTTACCATTCTGCTGGAAATCAGTGAGACGGAAACAGCAAAAAAAAATCTGAGTAAAATAAGTAATACATAGAAAATGAAATACAAACTAGTTTGAACAGAAGTGTGCTTATTCAAAGGAATGATAGGAATTCCTGTTGTCTGTGTTTGTTCAGTTCATTTTATTCTGCATAACATTTACATAATACGGCCTCCATATAATAATATTCTAAGTAGCGACATTAAACATTTTTGATATCTTTAAGTTACTATGGAAACCACTGCAGGTGGGCATTTAGTTTTTTTTATAACTACGTTTGTGTATCATATAAACATAATTATTAGCATTAGGAATATTAGAAACCAAGCTTTGTTAGTTACGGTTATTATGTTCTGAGTTATGTCTCTTAAAACATACTAATTGCCTTTTGTTTAATAACATTCTACATACACATATATATTTGTTTCTTGTCCATGAATTATATCGTTACTATTTTCTTAGTTAAGTAGAAACAACATTTGTTATGACTAGGGTCCGCAAAGTGTGCTACAATACAGGGTCGACACTATACAACTATGTTATAATTAAAGTATAAACCGTTTTAAGCGTCATGTAAATTATATAAGAGTGTATTTCTTCCCCGTGCATACGTATGCCACTGACCGTGCCTAGTAACGCGCACTGGGACTCTCCCGCGCGGGTCCAGGAACGACTAGATACAATTTATCCATAAGCTATAGCGACGAATCCGTAGTATTTTACGTTAGCTCGATGCGAGCGGATGGACGGTAGACGACGAGTTTCAAATAATTTTAAACTTCTCGAGAATGTGAACGATACATAGATTCGAATATCCATCAACAAAATATTACTGGTACTGTTTTGGAATTTTGGTTTGAATTGTGCATAATGTTTTGCGTATGTAGCCTTTCGTGGAACGTGGTCGACAATATTCAATTTAAATGTTTTTTTTTTGCCAAATATGTATCTGATTTTTCGTTGTTAACTAAACAATGACAGCCGTACATTGCGTAAAACATATCTACAGAAGACATAATAACTTGTTATGGGAAATATCATCGAATAAGAAGACATACGCAATACAATTCAGTGGCTGACAGTAGACGAAACAACAGATACATTTTGCGGTAATAAGGTCGTTAATGTTCTGATACGAATCTTAGGTGTTTTAAATATATTTTAAATAGATTTAAATATATTGGTAAGCAGCTAGTAAACCGGTTTTGCAAAAAACGGCTGAAAATATAGAAATAGTAACACGTGCATTGCCCTCTGTAGAAGTAAAAAATTATAATGTGCTGATGTTAGTGACAACAAGCAACCGGGGCACGAGCCCCGAGGCCCCCACACATTGAGGGCCTCCACAAACCTTGGATTCAAAAATTTAATAACGATAAAATATTTTAATTTTTAAGAGTTTAAGTAATGAGTAATGAAATATATCCAAAGAAGGGGTATTTTCATCCTATGTCAAATCTATTCAGTGGTGGAACTACAGAATTTAGACCTCTTCCAAATTCAAAGTTTATTTATTGGATACGGGGTAAAATGTACACCGGTTAAGGAGCAAAATGACAGCTAAGTACGAGATGAAATGCAAGCTTTCAAAGGGCAAAATGCAAAAGATTCCAAGCTGTGATTATTTTATTTCCAAAGGGTAAATTTCATACGGCAAAATGCGAGAAGGTCCAAGCGAAAATTGTTTTATTTAAAAGGGGCAAAATGCAAGAGAGTCCAAGCGGTAATTTTTTTATTTCCAACGGGTCAAAATGTGAGAAAGCCCAAACGAAAATTATTGTATTTCCTCCAGGAGCCTCCATTGCCTTTCTTTCCTTTCTTCATTCTTGCCCCGGTGAATGCCTCCGATAGGTATTTCCACCCTGCATCCGGCCCTGGTTGACGCAATGAAGACGGTGTTTCTGAATGACTCAAGCGATAGATTATGTACATTATTAACACATTTTTATTCCTGCCTTTTTGGTATCTCATAATGTCCATCGGTCAATGACATGACGGATTATGAGTCCGATCCTGCGTTGTAGCACACTTTCCGGACCATACATCACTCAGTATTTGTAAAATTAACAAGTATTTATAGCATTTTAACAAGGCCAGTTTTTACAATCGACCATGATTTTTTATTTTACAATCATTATGTTCGTATTATGTGGTAACTTTATGGCTTACGTACCTATAGATCACACTAAAATGGTAGCTTAACATTATAATTATTAAAATTATGAAAATATTTATTTGTTACAACTACGTGTCACGAGTTTTTTAGACGGGAAAGCAGTGGAGAACAAAAACCTGTTCTATTTAAATTGAAGAGGAATTTGCCTTCCATGCACGAAAGACCTAGGAGGCAATGCCTTCTCTGCGTAAAATTAAATCATTTACTGTGAGACTGAAAGTTTTAAAAATTGTGGAATTTTTTTAATATAATTTTAATATTTTAAACATAATTTTAATTAGTTTTGCGATTAAGTCCATGTAAGTTCCCTTATTTTTATAACTTGAGAACCACACTTATTGTGACCTCTGAAACCAAGTTTATGCTCTCCAAGGAAACACCACATCTATAAATATGTTTAACATTTCTCAATTTTTTCCAACTTGGGGATTATACAATTCATGACTTATTCTCAGCTGTTTAAAGCGTGCTGTATTCTAATTGTACTGAAGGTTTTTACCTTAATAATCGACTGCAAATTTCTTTGACAAAATGAGCATTTTTATTAGTTTATGAAGACTATCTCAATGAAAAAATATGTAATTCTATTTTATATGTAATTAATATGTTTTTTTTTTTCATTTGAAAAAGAAGAGACATGGCCAATAAAATAAAAGGATTTTGTCGACAATATTATGGATGATTGCATTTTATGGGCAGGTTCACTGTTAAGTCGAATGATAATTTGATATAATGTTGAATAATAAATCATCTTCAAAAGTAATAATTTGTAGTTTATTTTATAGAGATATCTGGGAAGGAAAAGTTTTTTTCTTTAGAGGTTAAGAGGGAAGGAAATCTGCATTTTCCTAACTTTCACAGAGAACACGCCCCTGATTAATCTTAATTTTAATGAAGGCTTTTGGAAGTTTGAAAACCTCTGCCTAAGTAATCTCAATTTCAATCTGAACACTGACACCACTAAACGCCGAAATATTTTTTTGTCAACACGCGTTTGGCCAGCCATCATTAAGATGTGATTTAAACTAAGCCTATTTTTTTAACTACAATTTCTCAATAAGTTTCCCAAAGTGTTACGGTGTTAAGTGGTGAAAAGTATTCAAGTGTGAATTTGTCTCCACGCCCAAAGGTCAATTCTCTTCCTGTATATACAGGGTCGACAAAGGGTTACAACCATATTCGGTGCTTGGTACCAATATTTACCAAATCTGTCTCATTTATTGGAGAACGAGGGCACAGATCATCACCCACTGATAAAAATTATTGTTGGTCATGTAATGTGATCTCTACGAAAAAACTATGTAAACAGCTTTTAATTTTTTTCAGCATCAATTTAAATTATAATTAAAACATAAATTAAAAAGAACAAATGGGGGCGTTCGTTAATAAAAGTAACCCTGTAGAATATTAATACGTGTATGCATATCTAATAGCCTGTGTCGTTTTGCGCCTGATTTTCTTCCGGAAGGTGCACCGCAGTTTTTTTACAATGGTGGCACCTTTGTGAAAAAAAACAGCCTTGTAACGTCTACAGATGTTAGTTTTACGCATTATACTTTCTACAAACCGAGTAATCCCAGTTTGCAGTATTTATAAGGCTGACGAACTCGGATTCTATGAAGTGTGACCAACTACCTCTTGCTTCTTTGATATACGCTCAGATACTTTCATAAAAAATGTCGATCTGTATAAAGTAAAATACTAGTGCTTTCTGAAGATCGAGGCATTTTGCTTTAAGCAATAACTCGAGCCGGCGAACAGTTATAGTAATCACGTGAACATCATACGCTGTACTTGTGCTATACAGTGCAATACTTTTAGTTAGACTACGTCAACTGTCACATGTTTAATCATTGTGTAAATTTTTATAACAAAGTTTTCATAACAGCCAGTCCGACAGTTAGCATACACTGCCGGGTCGTTGCTAATGAGATTACTAATGATTTTTATCCGACCCGAGTATAGTAATAAGTGGCAATAAATATATGTAAATATACAGGGTGTTTCTAAATGAAGTAGCATACATAATATCAGTGAGTTTCGATGTCAAAATAAGTCGAATATGATGAGCCATTCAACAACAAAAAAAAACGTCATCAAATCTGAATATGAACGAGATATGGAAATAGCGGTTGTATCAAAGCGAAATTTTGTAGTAAAACTTTTGAAGTGGCTGTCACAGTTGTAAAATAAATAATGAATTCATCTTGGATTTAATGAAGAACAGACGCGTGTTTCACTTTTGTTTCAACAATTTATTTTATATATGCCAATTGAATCAATGGAAACTGGATATATAAGATGAGAGCTGCTGATATGAGGATTTCAGGGAAGTTTTTCCAGTTATTTATTTCGACCATTTTAGTTGATCAGTAAAATGTATCTTAAATTTGTACCGGCAAACTGGAAGCGTCAATGAGAAACAGGAAAGTGGCAGATCCAGAGTAAGGACAGAAGAAAACTTTTAAATTGTTAGGCAAGTGATAACGGACAATCCAAGAACATCAATTGGATTGGATTGTTGGCTCAGCCATCTGAGCCAACAAGTGAATTACTTACTATGAAATTACTGATGAGGCTTGGTTTCATCTTTCGGGCTGCCTGCAGAATATGAGCCTTTGGAGTGCAGCTGTGAATAAGTATTGTTGGACCTATTTTTGTTTAATGGAACACTGAATGCAGAGAAGTACTGTTTAGAAACCTTAACACATTTTGTAGAAATACAGGTGAATTTTTTCGAAGATCGTATAATTAGTTTGAGGACGCAGACTATATTTCCCCCTATATCTTTCGATTTAAGCCTGTGATTTTTTTTCTGGCCTTATTTAAAAAAATCAATTATTGAAACTCCCGTTGGCAATATGGAAGACCTTCAGCAACGCATTGACAATCAAATTGAAGGAATTAATATAACACCGTGGATACTTCAGCACATTATTGGCTCAGTTAAAATAAGCGCTCAAGTGTGTATAAATATGGGCGGTCGTCATTTTTTTTATTAGTGTTAGTTTGAAAATACAGTTTCATTTTGATAAAGTTTTTATTTATGTTTTTTCTTATGGGTGGGCCAAGGGATGATGATGTTTTTGAAAGTTACAGAAAGCATTCAGTTTTTGTATTAAAAAATATTTATTCATATGAAAATGCAGCTAAATATATGCCATTTTATGTATGAAAAATTACATCCGTCATATATTCCGTTTTGATGCACTTTCACCAATAAGTTATGGTCAATAACTTCAATTTGCCGACGAATTAATGTTTTCAATTCTTCAAGGGTTCTCGGCTTGCATGCATAGATTTTTGACTTGAGAAAAAGTCACATGAAGTGGGATCGGGGGATCTAGGTGGCCATGGCATATCGCCGAAACGAGAAATTACGTGGTCTGGAAACATTTCTCGAACCACCCGCATAGAGTTACGCGAAGTGTGAGAAGTGGCGCCATCTTGTTGGAACCACAATATTGCTGGAAGGTATGTTCTTCTTAGTCTGAGCAAATTGGGTCTTAAAAAATTCGGTAACATTTGGACATAGCGATCTGAATTGACCGTAACAGTGTGTCCGCAGTCTTCAAAAAAATAGGGGCCGATGAAGCCAACTCTTGAAACAGCACACCAGACTGTGACTCTTGGGGAGTGTAATGGTCGTTCGTGAAAAGATTTTTGGTTTTCTGTAGCCCAATAACGACAGTTCTGCTGATTGACGAAACCGTTCAAGTGGAAATGAGCTTCGTCAGTCATAAGAATAATTGCATCTTCATTTCCGCGAGTAACTCTAGCATAGCCTGGGAGAAAGCGCTCTTTTGGGCAGGGTCGTGTGTTGCAACTCCTAAACTAGTGCAAGACTGTAGTTTGAGGAATGCGTAGTGTTTGTGCCATATGAGGAGTTGAACGACGAGGGCTTCTTAATACAGCCTGCCCTATTCTCTCTACATTTTCGGGAGTACGGGACGTTCGTGTAGCTCCAGGTGGTTTAAAAATTCAACTGGCCCTTTGTTCTTAAATTATCCACCCATTTCAGTACCGTATTACGGCTTGGTACTACTCCGTGGCGTCCGATTCCGAAGTGTGGACGAAACTCCCGCTGTGTCGTCACAATAGATTAATTATTTTTCACAAAACTATCGTACACGAAAACGCGATGTTCTAACCGTCACTGCGCCATCGCGTATTCTAAATGCCAATCCTTTACGCTTACATCGCGATTGCTCGCAGCATCTTACCCCTTCTACCTGCCGAGTACTATCCATTGCAAAAACGTTATGTTCCCTTGGCCCACCCTGTATATACCCGGTACAGGTATTCATCACATAATGTGACAGCCTTGACAATTCAATAAGGTTATAATCTTAAGATTAAGAATAGAAATATGTATTTATTTGCTTGGCCAACTTTGATCATGATTTATTTTCTGATGACTCATTACTTTGGTCTAATTAATGTCGCACCCTGTTGAGATACAAGGTTTCCAAGTCATCATACGTTTTTATTAATAAAATCAATAATGCAAAATCGTGTTAACTTAAGTTAGTACATTAGGTTGAGGGTGCGGAAGTACGTGGTAGGGGGTGCCACTGATTGTAATGATTTTTGAAAAAATTTTCCGAATTTTTTTTTGTGCATACCTAAGAGATATACAGGGTGATTGATTGAAACTATTCATTAAAAGTATGAGAGCTCTAAGGAATTATTGATTTTTTGGAAAATTTGGACTTTGGCTGATAGGCATTTTATGAAAAAATTTTCAAGATGGTTGCACTTTCGGTTATATTGGAAGTCGTCAACAACTTCCTTATACTTTTTTTATGTACATTTTGATTAGATTTCCATTTAACTATCTTTTACCGTTTTTTTGGAAATTTTGTTCATTAGTACCATAATATTTGAAACTATATGGATTATAGTATATATACAGGGTGCTTAAAGCGTAACTACAATTTAACGTAACTTCAAACCATCCAAACTCAATTTTTTAAATACAATGCCTCATATATTACTTTATGTTTTGTTGTAGAAATAAATTTTGCATCGATCCTTATTAGCATTCCCTACCCCTATATTTAATAGTTTTTTACACTCTCGAGTTTTTTACCTTTTATACTTTACGCTCCCGAGAGATTGTCTGTGCGATCTTGGACACCCTGTATATTTTTAGTCACCATAATGAATGCCAATATAACCAAACACGCCAGTTTAATTGCTGAAGAAGAATGTTGTCCGTAATAAACCATGAAACCATGACCCTGAATGTTTGTTAACGTTTTTACGAGAAAGCAATACTACTCGAAGCACCGAACCCAGTTAGAAATAGCATCTGTTTTTATAAATATGTAATTAATTAATGCGCTCTCATACATTATTCATGAACATTAATAAAACTGTTTAGATATTTTTAGTTAACAAAAAGACTGCAATGTAGTAATAGAACCAGTCTATTCCAAGTGGAATAAGTCTATTCCAATAACCAATTATCACCTAACAAGGTACGAGGTGTGATAATTAGGGATTGTTAGATTGTACCATTTATAAAATGGAGAACATTTTCAATAAGCCTTATAAATGAATTATTGTCATATCTCGTATATCAAGATCTTTAGGATAATCTATTCTATAAGAATTTAAGGCGCCAGGGCCACTGCGGAATATTTTGGAACTAATTACTGTGCCATTACTTCTCTGTTGGTACGTCGTATTTAATGTGCTTATGTTCAATTTGTGGCTTTATTTTATGATTTATGAAGTAGCATTTTATTATTTTTTACCTTAAGATACCATTTGTGATAATTAAAGTTCGGAGGTTAGTAATAGATGCATCCTCACACAGTGGTGATATGTATAATTGTCTAATGGCTCCTGTACACGTTTGGCCAACTAGTTGGGCTGAGTTGGGCCAAAAATAAGGACACTGTTTAAACGTTGGCGTTGCTCATTTTGCATTGGCCATTTGACGAGGATGGATGTGGAAACTATCGCAGCCGCGGCAATTTACTTGTATAACACCACAGCTGTTCTCGAGACGGCTGTGACAGCACTTTTAATTATTATAGAAATGTGCACCAAAGAAGATTGATTAAAAAAATGGCGCAAAAGAAAATGGTGGATGCTGAGTATTAATCGAAACAGAACAAGGCGAATTAAAAAAATACATGATCAGTTGATTACATAATTATGTAAGTAATTAGTAGACTGAATACCCAACAAGTTCAATTATGTATATTTTCCGCTTTAACGGCTACCACTAACTCAGGCCAACGTGTGAACGCTTTTGGCCGCCAACGACCAAATTACGCCAAGTAGTCTTGTACACGTTGGCCTAACTCATTGGCCCAACTAGTTGGCCAAACGTGTACAGGGGCCTTAAGAGTTGTTTCTGCAGGCAAACTAACTTCACGTACTTTCCATTCACAGCGCAGTGGCAAACTTGTCTGAACTGTATATTCTAATATGATTATTTCGTTGAAGCGTTATTTCATTGAACTACGATTGTACTATGTACATATATGTACAGGATTTGACGATGTACTTTATATGTAGCACATAACGACTACAAAAAAAAGTCATCAAAGTTGGCCGTGCAAAAAAGACAAATCTTAAATTTAAAGCCTTTTTTTAATTTTCAAAGTTTCGCTTCGAGTTTCGACATAACCGCTATTTCCATCTCTCTCGTTCATAGCCAGATTTGACGACGTTTTTTTTTTTTTTGGATGACTCGTTACAACAATATTCCAGTCACGTGAAGGCCGGTCCTGGAATCTATTATTAACCTACGAGCTCTAGTGATAATATATGTTTATCAAGGTTTATCGTTTATAAATTGTTGGCATTTATAGGTTTCTCTTGATTTTTAGTTTTGATAAATATCATAAACTCCTGGAGTGGGTACTGGAACCTTCGGCGTAGAAACAAAAAAAAACTGGACGTTTTCCACGAAACACTGAACTACTACACTTTCCTCGATGCGCCTTTCGCCAACTAAGTTTGCATCTTCAGGAGAAGATTAAAACTGTTTTAATCTTCTATATTTTGGAAACCGTTTCCAAGATAATCTGGTGAGGCAAACTTTTTTAATTTTTTTCATTTTTTCAAAGTTTCATTTGGATTTTTTTGCTATTATACCTTCTACTTATTACCTCCGATGTAATATGGGTTCCATGCTTCGTTACGAAAATACGAGAATATCAAACTTCATCCATTGGTTACTACACTGGTTCCTACTCAGTACAGAGTTGATTTCGGGTATTTAGGATTTTCAATTTTGAAAGTGAACGACAATTGTTTTTTTTATACAGTGCATCTTAGGCGAAAAGTTGTCCTACTATCTGTACTTGGAATTGCGTCTCTGTTGATGTCCATGTAAAAGTTCTGCTGGACACAATCTTATCAAACAGACAATATATCACAAGAAAACGATAAAGTTATTGTCTATGTAATTTATGTAATGTAATAAATTAGGGTTATCATTTAAAAAAATACTGATAACATTGTACCTCAAAAACATAACACGTTCTGGAAATTGCATTTATTTAAAATGCAATTTTAATTTTGAAAAAAACAAAATCCACTCGTCCGAGCATTTTTGTAAAAAGTTTCCCAAAAAGATACATAGACTTTATTCAGAACTTTTACGACCTCACTATACGTATCTGTTTTTGTTTTGTTTATTTATGTTGACTTTTGACAAGTGTTTAAATTAGATTAATTAGATTAGATTAATTAGATTAAAAGTTCCTCGGAAGATACATTCACTACTGACATCCTATACTGATTTTTAAAAATGCATAATTAATAACAGCAAATATAATTACCGTTTCACCATACGAGACATTCTCACAAAATTACTTCCCGATTATTTTTTGTATTTTTGTTTCAATTTTCAAATGTAATATAGACTGAGATCAGTTCCGCATCCTGATGGAATCCGCTTCGTCATCTGTTCAAATACATACGTGTAATGGTCATGCATCATGTAGATTATGATGTAGAGACCGACTAATATCTCAAATGTTTACACAGGACCGAACTAGTATCGTAAAAACATGTAATCTAATAGGCAACCAGACGATTCTGTGACGACGCTTACGCCAATCTAATACGGACCGGGTTCGAAATTATAACTAGAAATGCTGGACAATTTCTAATACATCATCAATTTTAAACATTATGTTTCGTGTTCCGAAAACACAAATAAAATATTATTATTTAGTGGCGATTCCGCTAATTTAAGGATATTTGAGTGGGAAGAACAAAAACTAGGATGTTTAATTACTTGGTTTCGCGATAACATCGAAAAAGATATAAATATATCATATCTGCAAGTATAAACATACGGCATTGCTGTGTGTGTAGTGGCTTTTGCTATGAAAAAAGGTGTTCCTTGTTTTTAACCATCATAAACAAAAATTGACATTTTTTTTAAATAAAATAAATAAATGGTCTTACCACATTTCAACATATTTCGAAAAATGCTATTAGAGTAGTTGGTCAGGATCACAAAATACAAAATATTATCACAATAAGAGAAATGTTATTTTTGTATTATTTTTTCTGATTTCTCGGAACCAACAAAATTTTTGGTCATTTTTTTGTCAAAATCTTTCGAAAAATAAATAGGAATTATTTTGAATAATTAAATTTTGAACTCGAATAATATTTTCAATTTGCAGTTATAGAATTATATGGTTTTTCGATCAAAAATTCGATTGACAAGAATGAAAATATTATTTGTATTATTTGTATTAATTATTTTGGCTTTAGTGGTTAACGTCTATTAAAATAAGAAAAAAACGCATGTTAATTAATCAAACAAAAAGTCCTTAACAAGAAAATAGTGAGCCATCTACTAAAACTTTTCTATCAATAAATTAAAATACCGTATGACATAAAATATGAACAAACTACGCCTTGAATTTGTCACCGAAAAAACATATAATTCAATAACAGCTAATTGTAAATCCTTTTCGATTTCAACATTTAATTCAAGAGTTCCAATGTAGTTTTTGAAAGATTTTTTTTACCAAATTACCATTTTTTCTTTGTTTTCAAGAAATGATAAAAAAAACTCGCTAAAAAATGTTCTCAAATGTGATAAGATTTTGCACGTTGGTTTAAAATCCGAGCAAATTTTTTTAAGAACTTTTTAGAAAAGGGTTAAAACAAAAACACTTCTTCAAAACCAAAGGCATTGCAAAATCCACTACACATAAAAAAAAATCTCACCTTAACACTGAAACACTTTTTTGCACTCAACGTTCGCGTTGCGCCAACCATGGCATCATCAGAAGATTATTAAACCAGGCAGTTTCATATCAACATAGTTGGTATCACTAAAATTCGTTAAAAACTGACTGTAGAAGTCAGACGCTGCGCTATTTGAAAAAAAAAATGAATAAAAAAAACGAGTGTACAAAGTACATCCAAATATAAAAATTCAATGGTGACATGTGAAGATTTTGGGCATTTTCTCATGATTTATTTCAAATTATTTTTGAAACATTGAAAAAATCTAGATTTTAAAATATCATTTTACAAATTGGCACACGTGCAAAATCACAAGACAATTTTCTCTTCATAATAACATTTTCCCGATATTTTTATGAGAAACTCGATGTTTTTTTTCCAAATTGGCAATGTAATGTACCTAATTAAAACATGCATTGACTATCTTTTATCAAGAATTCTTTATCAAGAATGTTTATAAAATCATCAAGAAATCGACTAATAGTTTTTTTCTTGGACACGCTGTATATACTGAGATACATATATGTATGTAATTATTGTTGCAAGTGCTGGGTAACGTTTCTATTTTAATGAAATATGTTAAATTACAAAATGGAGTAGCAATAATATTTTCTTTATATGTTTGTGTTGATTACAAAAATATTTTGAATACACCTCTGCACTTGCACATGAGCGGTCATACAAACAGAGGTTAACATTCTTGGCGGTAGTTCACGAGATATGAGAAGGCATACGGCTTTAATTCCTTAGATCATATTGCGACTTTATCGATGCAATCCGAATAAGGGATGCAAGGAAACAGAATAAATCTTTCATTCAACTAACTGAATATTAAGATACTTATCTATATATGTATTCATAGTGTATCGTCGGATCTGAAGAAAGGTTGCGCTCTTGTAATATTGACGTACAGCCTGTATGAGTATACGCGCCCAGCAAAACTACATAAACAATTTATTGTAAAAATTGGCAACTCAGAGACTCAGTAATGTTCTTTTGTTATTTCCTTATGGCACAGAGTTGATTTAAAAGCAAGCTTATTTAAATGCTCTAAAAAGAAGAAAATAAACCTTAAATTGAATCAAACCCATGAATTTATTACATTACACAATGTATATGATATAAAAGCTTGTCACGAGATTTGCTTGTGTAGATGTATTTACCTATTTTATAAAATACATACTTTTTTTCTTATGTCAAGATCAAGTTACATAATTATTACATTCTTGTTTATCTACACAAGTAAATCTCGTGACAAGCTTTTATATCATATAAATTGTGTAATGTAATAAATTGATGGGTTTGATTCAATTTAAAGTTTATTTTCTTCTTTTTAGAGCATTTAAATAAGCTTGTTTTTTTTTTTAAATATTAATTTATTTTTTATTTTTTAGTTATCGTCGTGTTTTTGTATCTAAATGTTTCTCATCCTGTTCACACTATCCCTAACCTATACCAAGTTATAACTCTTTAAAATTGGTATGGTGGCCATCTTGTTTTTCGCCATTTTGAATTTTTTTCACCGCCGCTAGAATTTGCCTAGTGTATAGGTTGATATTAGTTAAGACACGACCCCGCTAAGTCTTACTGTGTAGCCGGGCAGTAGTACACCATCTCCTCGAAGGGTTGAACGCAGACGTCAGTTTATTCGTTTTCTTCTTAGCAAACCCTTTCATTTGATACCCACATTATGGGAGTGCTTAAAAATAACTAGTCCATCATCTTGGGCGGTCCGCCATATTGGATTTAGAGTGGTCATTTTATTTTTCGTATTCTTCTCATCAAACCCTTTCATTTGATACCTATATCATGGGAGTACACAAAAAAATAACTATTCCGCCATCTTGGACGGTCCGCCATATTGGATTTAGAGTAGTCATTTTATTATTTTTTTCGTATTCTTCTCAGCAAACCCTTTCATTTGATACCCCATGCCCATATTGGGATATCATGGGAGTGCACAAAAAATAACTAGTCCGCCATCTTGGGCGGTCCGCCATATTGGATTTAGAGTAAATTCATTTTATTTTCTTATTTCTTCTCAGCAAACCCTTTCATTTGATACCCATATCATGGGAGTATGCAAAAAAATAACTATTCCGCCATCTTAGACCGTCCGCCATTTTGAATTTAGAATGACATAACTTAGCTAACCATGCATTGTTATCCAAACTAAACGTGTATGCAAAATTTCATTTCAATCGGTTCAGAATAACTACTTTAAAATTCAGTTGCAAGATTTGACCCAAACATACATACAAACAAACAAACAAACATACATTGCAAGTTAAATAAAAGCTTGTAAAAATAGTAGGTCATCAGAATCTTTTAACGTGTCCGAGTTAATTTTCCAAGGAAAGTCCGCGACGATTTTACAAATTGTATCCACTAGCTACTTGGTAAAAACATCGCACGACTAGTAAGTTTCTGTGTGAAAAATGGATCCCATGTTCCAGGAGCTCGGCGTATGCCATAAAATGCGAGATGCATCCATAAACTATGAAGATATCATCGAACCAGCCTACGGAAGCTTCCACTGCATAATTTATATCCTGACTATGGTACATATAAATATGTTTTAACTAATATACAGTAGTCCGCCTTAGAACAGAACAGAACGGTATTTCTAAAAATCAAGTCGGAACAGAGGAGTTCAAATTAATTAGATATGCGTTTCATGAATTCATATTTGTACGACGTTTAGATTGTAAATGAAAAATAATAAATAATAGGTGCGCAAGTACGACTCCGTGTTTATTTGAAATTGCATTGCACTGCATTTTTTTCTATCGTATTCTGCGTCTTAAACGTCTTAAATCTTTATGAGTAACTACTCATAAATACTCGATATATAAGCTTATGCGTATTTTTAATTTTGTGCTCTAACAAATGAAGACCACGTTTAACACGTGTATCGTACTAACTATTTATGAGCTTTAAAAGTGACGTTTTATTTTAAGAGTGAAGTTGCGAAACGAGAGCAGAAACTTCCGAACACTAGGATATAAACACTTTTAACACACATATTGTACAATGTTTTGTGACAAATACTTGATGGTTAAAGCTGTATTTTTGGATTATTTGAAGCTTGTTAGTGAGAAAAGCTCTGTATAAGTGGAACATATTGAGTTAATGAACAAATTACTGATCACACAAATTCCAAACACTAAAACGAAAATACTTTACACTTTCTATATTATTGGGAAATATATTGTATATCTTATAATGTTTTTGCCCATTTCCGTTTCTTCCTGCAATACTCGAATAGTAAATCTGTTGTCCAAGCAATTGATATAAATATGCTTGGGAAAATGCCCTCTGTCATTGTTGAATTACTCGGATTACTGGATCAAAAGCAATTTACAGGCCCCTGTCTCCAGAAATCCTTCGTTATCAGAATCAGGAGCAGATCTTACGCAAATTAAAGCATTGGGAAGGAGGTCTATAAAAGTAACTGAGGGCATATCGACAAGTCAATTGGTAATAAGAATGCCATAGGCGATGTTTCCGACTACGAGCTTCAACGCCGCAGTAGATTTTGGAACACCCTCCACTTCTCTGCAAGCATCAACTAATAATTGACAGTTCAACTAGTTCAGATGTGTTACGAAGTTCTTTAACATAGCGATGAGTTAATAATTGTAATAAATTGTTCTAGCTGCAGTTCTATATGTAATTGTCTAACGTTGTTGCTAAGCGTTTATACTTTTGATCGCCTTTATTGCTCACAGAATAAATAAAGCAATAAAAATGTTTTTAACACCAGCAGTAAACACCAGTTTTAGTACACCAGTAGTACTTTCTTAACTTTACTACTAAAAAAACTCCAATGTATTATGTAATTTATTGCCTACTCTGTGCATATAGGACACCGTGTACATCATTTCATGTGTGCGATGACGATAACTTTTTTTCCTTGTCGTTTAAAAATCAATTTATTTCCCAAAATATATAAACTACATACCTACTTTAAAGCTGGTCAGTTTTTGTATGAAAAAGCTGTTTTAATCAAAATCTAACTGTAAACGGCAGAATAAATCTGCATAGTGTGCAAATTTCAGTTATATCGAGTGTATGTCCTCAATTCAGACATTTTTTTCTCGACGACATTGAATAAGACATTGTCTGTAAAAGAAAATAGGTGACAGAACGCCACAGGTTAAAAAAAAGGTAAGAGGATATTAACTGTAACAAAAGCGAAATAATATGGTTTTTGCAGTTTTAACATTTTATAATAGTTCATGTCAAGTAAAACGGTTAACGTTACCATATATGTATGTTGCTTGATTCGCAACTGGGGTAATTCCTCCAAAATATAATAAGGATATGTACAGGGTGATTAAAAAATATGGGACCAACAATTAATGGGCAGGTTGTAAAAAAAATCAAACAAACATTAATTACATCAACAATAAACCGACTTAAACTTTTTTATTTGGCTCTATGGTCATTTTTAACAGTATTGCAACCCTCCATAAGGGGGCGGAGTGAACAAGACTCTTTCAAATATTTTCAAAACCACCGACTCAGTATGGCTCAACTTTGATACAGAAGTACAATAAATAGTCGCAAACAATATGATGTGGCCAAAATTTGGTCACTACATAGGGGGTGTTAATGGCAAACATGTCATGTTACTTTTTTATCATTATTTTATTTTTTTCCTGGAGGAATTTCAAACCGGACCAGATATTGTGATGCGCAATTTAATTCTCTACAGAAAATGTACTTGTTTGGAACGCGAATAATGCACCGCTTTCGATAAAAACGAAAAAACTAGTTAATAATTTTCGCATATTCACACTAAATAAATAAATAAATAAAAATAAGTTGGCCAGGAAAACACCATAAATATGACATTTTCGTTATGTTTTTGATTCAGAGAATGTGCGAGTTACAATAGCCAAGTGCCATGTTCGCACCGCCCCCTTTTTGAAGGGCTGCAGTACTTACTGTTAAAAACGACATTAGAGCCAAATAAAAAAAATACGGGTCGGTTTATTTATCAGTCCGGTCAGTACAGGTCAGTTTACGGGTCAGTATCTGCCATAAATTTTTGATCCCATATTTTTAAATCTCCCTATATATACCAGGTGTCCTATCAGGGTGAGCCTCTGCCGATATCACAAAAACTATACAGTAAGCGGCAGCCTAATGCGTACATAGCCGAATGAAGGGCAATTGATAATTTAACTTCTTTATAAGTAGAGTAAACATGAGGTGAGAACCAATCGCGATCCAATCGCTAGCGCAGGCGTATGAAAGGCATCCGGTTTGTCGGTAGGGCTGTTTGAGTTAAAATTTGAAAATACCATTTTATATTTTATACTGGTCTAGTGCCTGATTAGAAAAATGCGTTATTACGAGCGTATTTTAGAAGCACTACATACATTCATAAAAATAAAAATGGGTATTTATCAGATTGACGAAAAAAGTTCAAATAATTAAATGACAGACGGTATGAACCTGGCCGCCGACAACCGCAGAGATCCGTGACGGGGCAAGGAGAGTGCATTAGTGGGTGGAGCTTAGAGTGAACCATTGGCCCGTTCGTTCTGCCTTCTTTCGCTGCGTGCGTTCGCTGTTGTCATATCAACATAATATTCCTATTAGGTATTTTAAAATTGTTTCACAGCTGTTTAAAGTAATATTAGCTGTTTAAAATTATTTATATTCTATTATTTAAAAAAACAGTGGTTGGGTTGAAAAAAGATAACAGTAAACTTTATTATACGCAATTGATTGTACATCAATGCATTTTGTAAATATAGGGTTTTTATAAAGACTTATTATGCAGAGTTAAGAGTTACAGTTAATTCTGGCAACGTTGCTCTTTAGATTTCCGCTAACACCCCCTCTTATACAACCAAGCCCCCCCCCCGGCCCAAGTAAATTCGCCTAACTATGACATAAAAATGTATCATTTAATATGTATTTAATATCCACATATGTACGCATTAGGGTGCCGCTTACTGTATATACTATGTTACCTTATATGGTTATTATCACTACTTTTTTTCTTATTTTAAATGGAACGCAATGGAGCGCAACGTATACTTTTGCAAAACTTCAACACGCCTACGGAGACAGTGTTTGAACCTGAGCTCTTGAAAAAGAGCCCACGGTTTTCGGTGGTTTAAGGCATTATTAGAAGGAAGAGAGTCGATTGTAGATGAACAACGCAGCGGAAGGCCTTAATATTCAAGATTCGATGAAAATGTCGATAGAATACGGGATCTTGTCCATTCAGATCGTCGGTTGACGACAAGAATGATCGAGGAAGAGTTAAATTTGAATCACACCACTGTTCATCAGATTTTGACTAACGAATGAATGAATGGGGATGAGAAAAATCTGCGCAAAAATGGTTCCAAATAACCTTTTGCAGGAACAAAAGGACAACAGGGGAGAAAGGTGTCTTGACTTTTTAGAATCGATTGAAAATGATCCCCATTTTATGGAACGTGTCATTACTGGTGATGAGACCTGGATGTTTGAGTACGACTCGGAAACCAAGTGTCAAAGCATGGAATGGCACACTTCAAGCTCTCCAAGACCCAAAAAAGCAAGAATGAGCAAGTCGAAGAATAAATGCATGCTGATTTGCTATTTTGATAGTCAGGGTATTGTCCACAAACAGTTTGTGACTCCAGGCCAAACAGTAAATTAACACTTTTACGAAGAAATTATTGAAAAACTTCGAAAAAGGGTCATGTTTGTGAGACCAAACATCAAGAACAACTGGATGTTGCATCACGACAATGCGCCTTGTCATACAGCCATTTCAGTAAACGAGTTTTTAGCGTTTTTCCGTAAAAATATTCCTGTGACTCCTCAGCCTTTGGAGAAATTGGAAGAAACGAGGTGCAGCCTTTTTTGGACTTCATCTTTGACATAACGACTGTCAGGTTTAGGAAAGAAAGCAGGAGAAAAATGTTACACCGCACTACGTGTTGACATGTTAAATCCAAAGTAGATGAATGAGGAATGCAACAAACTGTTTTTGTTGACCCATGAGAATTGAGCAAGGCCGTTACGGTATCAGAAACGAAAGTATTTAATCATAGCGTTTAGGTTTTTCATTGTTGATGGCTACACGAACACATAAGAAGAAATACGACCAACGGTAAATCGTTTTGATGTCGTTATGGAAATTAGATCGAGTCTGCTATATTCCCAACTGTTTTGTTTTATCCATTGTCGGACAATGCATGCACTCAAGTGAATAATAAATTCGCTACAGAACTATAACGGGCGTTTCTCTTTTTATACTTTTTTATATCCGAATAACGGTTCGCTTCAATTAATTGGCTGCATAAATTCCTCGCGTGAAAAAATAGAAGCGTTTTTAAAAATTTGCCTTGGAAAATTAGATTAAGCATAAAATACACAGGCGGCTTTTACCCTTTTCGACGCCGTTAAACGAGAGAGACGAATATGTCGAGTCATTACACCATTAAAAAAAGTAGATCTGTCATTTGTACCCAGTGGCGGCGCGTGATCTTGATAATTATGTGTTTTGCATTAAAATAGGTAAGATATTAATCAACAAGGATTACACAGACCTGCAAGGAATTTTTGAATACTATTAGGTGATTTCTGAAGGTTTTTGACATGCTGAACATAATACCGGTGTCCGATTTACCCGATTTACCCTAAAAAAAAAGAAAACCTTAACCTAAGACTGCAAATAAAGTATTCGTAAATTAGGCCTAATTTAGGTTCACAAGAATTTTCAGAATCTATGTTTCGGAAAGTTAATTATGAAAAAACAAAACGAGTTCATTTTTTCAATTTGGAAAGAAATGTCAAGAGGGCCTTTTTCTACAAATCCTTTTTTCTGACTTCCCGGTTTGGTCATAAATGACCATCTTCAGGAACAAAACCTACTATTTTTCATTCTTTTTCCATTCTTAAGTGAATGTTGTGTAAATGTTAATTGTGTTTTAAAAAATAAGAAAATCTAATTAGTAATACCACGAATACCAAGTAAGAAGTGGAGTTATCTATCTGAGATAAATCAAATAAGTACAATTTTGAAGGTGAATTAATATAAAAAAAAAATTACTAAAGATCGAAATTATATACAGATGAATTTTGATTCAACATCAAAATCAAAATCAAAGAATAATCCTATTGTAACTTTTGTTGCCTGAAGATGGTCATTTAGTGACCGAACCGGTAGCAAAGTCAGAAATAAAGGTTGTGAGAAAAAGGCCCCTCTGCCATTTCTTTTATTGAAAAAACAAAGTATGATCGCCTTTTCTTATATATTGGCCATAAGTAATATTAGGCATCACTGTCATAGACGATTTTAATCCTTTACATCATTTTGTTGTAAAAAAAATATTGAATAAAAATAATAATAAACATAACCTGAAAATACATAAAACACTATTTTCGTAATACTCAGCTTTCAATCACTCAAAGAAATAATAAATATCATATTCAATATTTAATATGATGCTTATTATATCTTTGAGTTATTGAGCTCAAGCTGAGTATTACGAATATAGCGTTTGATGCATTTTAAGATTATGTTTTATTTATTTATTCAAAAATATTTAAAAAAATTAATGTATTTGATTAAGGTAGACAATGACAGTGATACCTAATATTATCCAATAAATATGATAAGACTTGCTTCATATCAATTTTAAGATTCTGTTTTTTCATAATTCTAACATCATGGGGAAAAACAAGTAAGGGCATCGTGTTTAGAAGGTCAAAGTCCTTTGGATTAGCCTGTTTAATTTTGAATTATTTGTACGTTGCAGAAACATAGATTCTGGAAATTCTTGTGAAATCACACAATGTGAAATTCTTGTGAAATAAAATAATAATTGCGCCATCTATAGTAAAGTTTTTTTTTATTATTATTTTTACTATTGATTTTTGTAGGTTTTGATTTACTGAACACGTCCATTTTACCCAATATCGTTTCGTTGCCGAGCTATGAATGCTTCAATATATAATAATAAGCTTTTTTTTGCAGTTTTAGGTTAGGGTTTCTGAAAATTGTGACGTGATAGGGTAAATCATACAGATCACGGTATTGTGTTCAGCATGTCAAAAACCTTCGGAATCACTTATTAGGGTGCAGGTCTGTGTTATTAAACATACATATAGCGCGACTGATTTATCTTATACATATAACATTCTCGTGTCATGGTGTTTGTGGTCAAACTCCTCCGAAACAGCTTGACCGATTTTTATGAATTTTTTTTTATGTTATTTTGTAGGTATGAGAATAGGCCGCAAAGTATATTTCATACCGCTAGGTGATTACGTTGTCCCTATCCAGAAATTTTTTTTCTATTTTTTGACGATTTTTTTTTTGTATTTTTTTTTTGATTTGGCATCAAAAAATACCTATAACCCCAAATTTTCACCATCCTACCCCCCCTCCCGTTTTTTAATCGCAATTTTAGTATTTTTCTATGAAAACAAATAATTTAACCGTCGTTCGTATTTCCATCATAACGAAATTATTTATGTTGTTGAATTACAGATGACGCTACGTCAGCCTCATCGAACATATTATCTTACATCGAACTATGATTATATAGACTAATGCCGAATTCAGATTCGGCTTAAGGTATTCTAATCCTGCAATGCATGATGGGAAATGTGTAAAGAGGTCGCGCCGCCACCAGTGTATCTTGAAAACTAACTAATACCTAAGCTACATTCATGCAACCCCCAGAGCAATAAATAGAATTGCTAAAATTATTTTTCATCACAAATAATATTAATTAGCTGTAATTAGTAATTTAAATACCAAAATTAAATAATATTAATCTTATATATAAAAATCTCGTGTCACGGTGTTTGTGGTCGCACTCCTCCGAAAGAGCTCGACCAATTTTTGTGAATTTTTTTTGTAATTTTTTGTAGGTATGAGAATAGGTCGTAAAGTATATTTCATACCGCTAGGTGATTAGGGTGTCCCTATCCAGAATTTTATTTTCTATGCCTATTGAATAAGTGGTTCAAAATGTCGCCCCTTTGTTCTTCGCAAAACCCTGGTCTATCGTAAAACTTAGTTCTTACGCGTTCTAACATTTCTTAAGCGTAACAATTTAGGACTTGTACAATTCTGGCCCATAAATCATTTAAATTTCGTGGTCTTTCACGTTCATGTCCGTAAACAGTTTGTTTTATTTGTTAAATATTTGTTTGCATTTAAGGAACTGTTTATAAAAAATGGCCCAACGATGGAATCGCCTAAAATACCAACTGCGTACGCAAGGAATACTCAAGTGTTTTTTTCCGTAGACCAATAACGATGTAATAATTCAATTCACACATATAGATAGAACTGCCAATGTTCGTAACATATCACCTAATGTGACAGTAGCAACAACATTGATTAAGCCCTGAAGAAGGAGACATAAATCTCCGAAACGTTGGCAAAAATTAAATAGTTTTGTTTATTCCCGGACCTAAAATCCAACAAACCAACACATTTAATTTATATTTTCTGTTTGATTTAAAATTAACTTTCTGTGACTGTGAAAGCGTTTATCAAGGAACCAAACTTTTTATTATATTTTTCTTCGCATATCCTGTGTTTAAAGAAAAATCTGTAGAAATGAAGAAGAATCAGATGAAATTGAATAAATAAACTCAATTCTCAAATATCTAAAAAACCCATAATTTTCAAAAAAAAAAATCGCTCGAAAAGCATTCTAAGGATTATTTTCATTAAAAAATTTGCATCACAGATTTTCTTATTGTTCTAGTATATCCCGATGTTCATTTGGTTTTCCGAAAATGACATATTGTAGGGGAAGTTAAATAACGATACTTTTCTTAACTTTTCTTCGTCTAAAAATGTATCAGCTGTAGAACAATAAATCAGTAACACTGTAAATATACGAGATTTTCAGTAAAGACTAGGACTAATGATATAAAATAATTATTTACCCAACTAAAATTTTATCCAGTCCCAAAAATTTCCTTTGTTGGCATAAATCTTATAGACTCAAATATTAACTACTATAATTCTTTATTAATATTTTCATTACGTCTATTACGTTCTATAAAGGGTGATTTCTAAGTCAAGTCATGTGTATTTTTAACAGCGTGTAGAATTATTCAAGACAAACATTTTTTTATTAAAATCAAGGCAGGATTGGAGGTTCTGCCTTGCCTGCACGCTATTTTCGCAACAAGGAATTTTTTTTTGAAAAATTTAATTTGTTATTTCGAAAAAAAAATGTTATTTCGAAAAAATGTTTGTTTTGAATAGTTCTACACCCTGTTAAAAAATATGACGCAACTTAAAAATTACACTGTATAATCGCCTCGTGAAGCAATAATCTTATCCTAAAGATGCTTCCACTATTCAAGGAATAAAAGTCATTTTTTTGATCAAAAATACTTCTGTAGAATTTCAAAAGTACGTCTTCAAAAATACCTGTGAAGTGATCATACAAAAATATAAGTTGCATGGAGCTACATCAGGGTTATATAGAGGGTGCACAGACAGTTTTTTTTTGTTGATCATTATTGTGATAAAGAGTCCATTCGACTATTAATTTGGGTCGCTTTTTGGGGATATGCTCTTTCATTAACTGGCGTAAATTCCTTTACAAAAATTTCAAGTTACTGTCATCATTTCCAGTAAATCATAGCACTACTGTGTGAGAACATAAAAAAACATCGTATCGGAATTGCACGATAACTGATGGCTTAGTAATGACGAAATGACGAATGTTAAAGGACAGAACATAGGTAATGGTTGGGGGACTGGATGAGGCAAAAGCCATGGAAGGTCATTTGATAGCTTTAAGGGCGTTGGAAAGCACAAATGCGGAAACAATTAGTGATTGTATGACTAGTAGTCTACAGTCACTTTGGAGCGAGGAGAACTTTAATCTCTACTCTAATGTTACTCTAACTCTATTACTAATGTAATAGAACGGTTGATGAGCGTGTAAAACAGAAATTTGAAAAACCATTTTACAAACTAATCCTGACTTTTCCCATTTGTTAGCATTGTGGATTTATTTACAGGCAAAAGTGGATGTCTCTGAACAACATATAAATTTGCCTTAGTTTCAAAACTTTATTTATTTATTCTTTATTTATAAATATGCTCCAGTTACGTTTGTAGACGTTCAACGCCCTTTTTCATCTTATTAGTGGATTTTAAGTGATGGTGCCAGAGCTAAACTAGTGAACATATGGAAGAATTATTAATATTCGAATTCGATTGCCAGTATGGACACGTTATAGCATCGGTTACAGTGTGTATGTAAGTTCTGTGTTTTGCGATTATGGTTGCTTTCCCGATTAGCTACAACAATCATCATCACATGTATATGATAAATGGTAAGAACTTTTGACAACTGTTTGACTTGGTATTCTCTGTAGTCTAGAAAAGTGTAACAACTGTGTTAGCAAAAATAAACAATTTTTTAAGAAACGATGGCTTAATTCTCGTTGCTTGAAAAATTGTCAGTTGTTGAAAGTTGTTTAAGACAAAAAACTTCACTATACTGCTCTGTGAAAGATTGTAAGAACTTTCAAATACGTTGTAGTTGTTGAAAGTTGTTTAAGACAAAAAACTTCACTATACTGCTCTGTGAAAGATTGTAAGAACTTTCAAATACGTTTCTTGACAAATTCTAGTTTTCGAGATGTGACACTATTCTTCCGGATAAGCGATACGTCTAATATTAATTAAACTACCTGTAATTGTGTACCCATTATGATTAATTGTATGCGTTCTGCATCTCTGCAGCACCTACAATATGTTCAAGCCGCCGCTGGCTATTCCCTAAATAAAACAAAAACGACGTAACTTCGTTGAGGTCCATTCTGAGCTCCAATAAAAAATATCTTGCAAATTACAGTCCATATGGCAATTAAATTTTGAGCATGCATATTATTTTCAAATTTGCTGGATTAAACATTCAGTATGTTAAATGGCTTGTGCTTAAAATGTTTGGGCTAATGCGGTCACAAGTGGGTGATTCAATCTCCTTAATGCATTCGTTCATTAATCGTACGAAGTTATATTAAAGTGGGTTTGGCAGGTTTGGAATCTGAAGAGCATTAACGAAAATTGCTTCTAAAAACTACTTATTCCTCCATGTGTATTACCAAAAAAATGCTTCTGCTCATTTAATGTAGATATTTTCACATAATTTATTGCAGTATGTTTGTTTTGTGTATAAAAGTTCCTTTTATTGTGACATACATATTTATGGAGTGGGTACTGGAACCTTCGGCGTAGAAACAAAAAACCGGACAATTTCCACGAAACACCGAACTACTCTACTTTTCTCGACGCGCGTTTCGCCAACTACGTTGGCATCTGCAGGAGAAGATTAAGACTAAATTCTACACATTTGCTCTATTTATGATTAATTTGCCGTTAACAGAGCGAACAGTGGACTGTTGGTTAGTGGACCATTGTCCTTATTTATACTACAGGGTTTGTCAGGAAAGTAATGTCAGTGAGCTTTGAAGAATGGTGTTTATTGGTTCTATGTGTACAAATATCTAGAAACTGTCAAAATACATTCCTCCTGCGTCCACACATCGGTTCCAGCGGGTCTTCCACGCATCAAAAGCCGCACGGTAGTCGTTTTCCGGAATCGCCTTTAAAGCGTCGGTGCAAGCCTTCTAAGTGTTTTTCACCGACCCAAAATACTGTCCTTTCATTGGGGTTTTGAGGCGCGGGAACAGAAAAAAGTCTGGGGGGGGGGGGGGGGGGGCACATCGGGGCTGTAGGGAGGCTGGGGGACAACGGTGACGCCTGCCTTGAGGTAATCGGCCACGAGGAAGCAGGTGTGCGAAGGCGCATTGTCGTGGTGAAGCTTCCAGGATTTTGAGATGTCTAGGCGGACGCGATTCACCCTGCGTTTCAGCCGCTTCAGCACTTCGACGTAAAACTTTCCGGCTACGGTTGTCCCCTGCGGAACGAACTCATGATGGACCAATCCCCGGCAATCAAAAAAGACAATCAGCATTGTCTTGATCTTTGACCTGGACATCCTGGCCTTCTTGGGGCGAGGGGAGTTCGACGTGTGCCATTCCGCACTTGGCCTCTTCATCTCCGGATCGTATTCAAAGACCCAGACTTTCGTCCCCGGGATTGACGTCAACAAGGAAAGCGGGGTTGTCTTCGCAGGTGTCCAGAATGTTCTGGCAAGGTTAAGACGCGCCTCGCTTATTATGATCTTCCGATTAGCATTTTTGGCACAGAGCTTCTACGACCCTTCCTCATTCATAAAGACTCCGACTCAATTTCGTGAACAATGGTTTTCGTAATGTCTAATGTTTCGAAATTAAACGGACCCTTAGACGACGGCCATGTGTTCAACAAATCAACGCACACGTTTCACATTGTCGTCGGAACTTGGAGGTTGATGGCCGTCCAGCGCGGTTCTCGTCGTTTACATCTTCCCGACCTTCTTCGAAGGCTTGTGCCACCGGAAAATTTGCCTAGCCCGAAAGACAATCGACGCCGAAAGCCTTTTTCAACATTGGAATGGTTTCCCGACAGCACTCTTCTCCAGTTTCACACAAAACTTGGTCGCCAACCCTTACCAAGCGAACGTTGCATTTTTTCTTGCACTGGGTAAACACTAGTTTAACGACTCTTCAAAAAACGAGTGATGCGACCGCTATAACGACCGGTAGCCAACTGACGCTTGTTTGATCTTGTTGCCAGATCCCCCAACCACAATCTCCAGCACGTAAAGCGCGGGCATAAAATTAATTTTACCCAGCACTTGTGTATCGGGGGGTAAAAGCATGTTGGGCAACACAAGATTTTTCTGTTCTGCCATATTTTAAATGAGACGTATGTTCTTTAAATCTAGTCAAAATAGATCATTTTGTTTGCCCAATATACTTTTGATCACAATATTTACAACTTATTTCGTATATTCCAGACTATTCGTTATTGTCGATTTTTTCTTTGGGGTTGCCCAAAAGCGCCTGAAGTATATTTTCAGAATTATAAAACCAAATTGGTGTTACTATTTTTAAAAACTTTATCTAGTCCGCGGGTGAATTTAGGTTCATGTGGTAACGAAACAAATTTCTAATTGTCAGTATCTCTACGAAAAGTCGAGGAATTGTACAGAGCTCTCTTAAATTTACACTTCCTTATTAACGTACCTATTAAATGGATTGAGTAACCGTTATTCTTAGCTATATCCGTAATTAAATGTTTCTCATGTTTGAACCTCTGAGGTTTCGAATTTCCTTCTTTCGAATTTTCTTCTTCGATAAATTCGAGTATCTTCCTTTGGTTCCGCCCATGTAGAAGGCTGCGTGAGATGTCTATTTGCTTCGAATTCATGTCATGGCATTACCTGAAGGTTCTTGAAGTTGACGGGACTTACTGTGAACGGCCGATTGAGCGCCAAATATGATATTCCACCTCCAACCCACCCCCAGAAAATGTGCCGCGCTGAGGGTTTGTAAGCAGGTCTTGATGCGTGGGATGACTCTGAAAACCTTCCTGAGGATGCTTGAACCCTTTTCGGCCCACCTCGAATCATTTGTCTCCTTCAAATCCTCTTTTGCGTCCCATCTTTCTATTTTTCTGACTCCCTCCAAAACATTTTTTGAGAGAGATGCTTGGTGCGCGGCAAGTGTCCACTGTGACTTGGGCTCATGAAGCCTCGACTGGGTTACTACCCAACGAGCCCTTTCAGGAATATATTCAATGACTCAAACATTTTTTTGGGGGTGATCAAAAGAAGAGGGTGATGGGACGCAAAAAGAGGATTTTAAGGAGATGGACGGCGGAAAAAGATTTCATGCATTCTCAGGAAAGCTTTCTGAGTCACTCAATGCATAAATACCTTCTTACAACCCCTTATGGCGGCAAATTTTCTGGGGATGCAGTGTGTTCCGCCAATTTCGAGAGCCTTCAAGTAATGCCATGACATGAATTCGAGACAAAACAACATCACACGCAGCCTTCTACAGGCGCCGAACTAGAGGGTATGAGTGGGCGGTCGGTGTGCTTGAGTTGTTAAAGGGTGAAAGTGAGTTGTAGCACCCTACGCCGATTAGGCAGTATTATAATTAGGCAGCATTAAGATCAATGGATTCGCCTAACAGTGGTCAAACCACGCAAAACCCTACGTAGATGTAAATGGGTGGCTAAAAAAGCGACCAAATTTATTGAGGAGGTCTTAGTGTGTGACGGAATGGAGTATGTAATGGTATGCAATAATAATGGAGCGGAGACGCAATAAACAAAATTGGATTATAGCATGCATTCGAGATATGAAAACTAATTGTTGTGCCAAATTTGAAATTTTAATATGATGGCGTTTGGAAGATATTTAAAAAAATGATAAGAGTTTCTGGACACCCTGTATATGGGCTTTGTACCTCTCTAAGGCTCATATTTACAAATGTCAATTAAAAGTTTAAGTACAACCTTATACATATACATATTGAACTCAGACACCTCAAAGAAAAAAAAACAATTAAATAAGGTTATAATTGCTTAATTAAAACTTCAGTTACGAACTGTAATACTGGACCTAAGTATTGCATCATAACAACTCTTGCGATATATATGTTATCAGAGTGGGCAACTACTACTTAGTTGGCACTAACGTATGTTGTTCGTGCGACTCATAAAATAAGCTCATTTTTACCATAATTCTTGTATAATAAATAAATGTTAGACTCGATACTAAATTTCATCTGCCTTCAAAAACTAAATAGATTTTATTTAATGAAACGCCAATTCTGCATTTTTTAGTCTACGAATTATGAAATTTACAACGCTCCGCTCCAAGATACAGTTACTAAAAACTAATGACTTAATGAATCGCTCGGTTTATTACCACCGCCTGGGAACTATTCAACTGTTGTAATTTTGAAAAAAGCTCAGGAATGTCAAATTAACAAGAGCACAAACCATAACATTAAAAGTCTTTTAGCAACTGTTATAAGAGAGAAATACAGTGTGTCCCACAACTAGTTAGACAAGCATTAGTTCGAAAATGGTTTGCCATAGAAAGAAGGGTTAAACATTATTTTATTTATAATTAAACATTATTTAAAAAATGTCGCTAAAACTACTTAATTTTTCAAGTGGAACACCTTATATGTTTATACGTTTTTAAATCTCTTATCACTTCTAAATTAATTTTCTGAACAAATTTTGTGAACCATATCCTATTCTCATTTTTAACTATTTGTGAGATATTTAGAAACCGTATTTGGGATGACATTTGTGTATAAATACAATAACTCAAAAGTATTATAAATGATAATCAACCTCGCGACCATTTTGTGCTTGTCAGAACTCAGATATTTATAAAGGTTCTCTTGTACAAGAATCACTTGTAACTTTTAGAATTGGTTAGAATTATTAATCTTCTTCAGATCGTCAAGATTAGTTGGCTTTTCAGCATACACAACTTTTTTTAAATAAATCCAAAGGGAAGAAAACAAAAACGACCAGTTCAGGTGACTGTGCAGGCAACCTAACAGCGGGGACCTGGTAGGTTGTATCATATCAATCGTAGTTCCTTGCAAATCTCATTCAAGAAGTATATTTGTTACAAGTTCAATATGTTAAGTATTATGCTGAATATTTGAGAAATGAAGAGCCTTCTTTCTTCTTTTCTTCCTTCTTTTATATACACGGAACCTCCGTGCGTGGAGGAAGAATAAAATAATGAAAAATGAAATTAGGTTCACTACCTTTTTGGAAATATCTAATACTGCTAATAGAAAAGTTTGACAATAATTCTATTAAAATAAATCAGACTCCCATCCACTGTTGTTCGTCGTCAGATATTTCATACTGATGAGATCAAATAAGATAGAAATCTGGATCTATGATTTCTGATGACATATAATAGTGAACTGGAATTGTTCTCATTACACTTTAGCTTAACGGACCTACCATTAGTGGTGTGCTGCTGAGAACGACATGTAGTTGTTGCTGACCTTGTCAGACCTATTGCAACACATCGAGTCTTATATATCACACACGTTGAGTCCGGTACACTAGAGGGCAGCCCCTATATGTCACCTAAATGTCACCCCATAAATGTTTTTGCAAATATCTTACATATGGTTACAGATAAGTATAGAACATGATTGACAACATTTGTTCAGATATAGATAAAGGGGAATATAAAGATAATGAAATATACGTGGTGTTCCATTCGAAATATTAAGGGTGCAAAACAACCTGTTGCATTTTTTAAGCAACCTGTACATTATACATGCTGATATGAGGGTGGATGTTATACTTGAATAAGATTATATAGTATGCCAAAGGGAACAATTTGTACATTATTTAGATACCTTTATATAAAGTTTCTTACCGTTGTCGAGATACTGAGCGTTTTTCAGAATTCGGGTAATAATTTTAATAAATATTATTATTGGGTTTTAATTTTTATAATATCATTTTTATTTTATAGTACAATCACTAGATATTGTTGTGAAAATATGTTTTTCAAACCTAAATGTATTGAAAACAAAATAGCCTTTAATGGCTGCAAAAAAATATTCTTCACATACATATGTCAAAGATAAAGATGCGACAAGACTTTAGCCGTCAGTTACGTAAAAAAAGTAATATTTCTTTCTATGTCAAACCATATTGGAGATAATGCCTGTCCAAGTGATGTGATACACACGGTATATCCTGCTGTCAATTTTAATTTTATAATCAATGATCTCAATTGTATCTCTCTCTTGTATTACTTTTACTTGTCCAACCACGAAAACCATCATGAAATTACATAGTAATTGTGCTCAGAAACTGAACAATAAAACTATTTACGATGCTTGAATTGCCGGCAACAGTTAACTAACTGAACATGTTCTATTTAAATAAAGTAAAGTAACGCTATTAATTTTTATTTGTAGGAATTCTACCTACCACAACTCCATCAACCTCGGGTTAATATGCAAGGTGGGGCAAGTACTATTTATGTATAAAAAAAATGATAGTGTAATTTTGAAACTGTTTGAAACGCTTTCTTGGCAATATAATGGCTTGGAATATGCTTAACGTCACACGATCTGTTCTGTTTCGATACCGTTTTATAAAACTGTTTTTGAAATTACTTCTGGACGTTTGGGACCATCTATGAGAAAATGGCGTGACATCAACATATACTATATAGAGCATAGTAATTAATAAAACTAATAGTGCATAAAATAGAATTTATTATGTACTATTAGTGTTGTAGATGTTTATATTAAATTATATGATGTTTAAAAGTGAAAAAGTAAAAACCGTACAAAGTAAAAACCGTAAAAACCTGAATAATTAAAAGTACAAAAGAGGTAAAAATGAAAATAAATACTCAATTAAAAAATGTAAATCTAATGATTTGATATTGAAAATTATTTTGAGGTCGAACATCTAAAACGATGGATGGCAACTAGAGTGAAAAAACTTAAAAGTCTTTCTTTTGTAATTTTAATATTATCTGTACTTTTCATCAATGGCATTTTTAGATCAGCTTTCCTACAGATTATTTTCAAAAACTAAGGAGGAAGAATAGTTGCTTGCAAAGAATAGACAAATCAATATTTCAGGAAATGAAAAAGTTCTGACCAGCTTACATTAAACCCAACGGATTTAAATAACAGAAAACTGAATATTTCAGATTCAGAAAGCAGCTGAACTGCGGATATCAATATCAAGGTGTCCCTCATCCCCCAATTGAAAAAATATGATGACAGAGCCCTCTGTGTAGTATATCAAGTGATATATTTAATTTTTATGTAGAAAGTAGGTAGTAAACGATGATCGATTTCATTGACCTTTGCGCGGCGGCGTAGTGGGACCAGTATACAGTCAATATTGCATGAACATTTGGCCGTCAAAAAGATTTATTCGCATTCGATCCAACAAAATTTGACAATCGCTCAAAAACAGACTTTTGTCGATTGGTCGAAAGATATTCTCAAAAAATACGATCGCGGTGTTTTCTAACACGTCTATGTCATTGTGACAGGTGACGAATCGTGGATCTACGCGTATGAACCCGAAAGTAAACAGTAGTCAATAGTATGGGTCAACAAAATTTGCTCGTGCACGAAGCACTTCGAAATGGTCGTCTGTTTTTTTCAGAAAAACTGGAGATGTCGCTACCGTCCCTTTATAGAAACGCAGATCTATCAATTTTGAATGGCACGCAACCATTTGTTTGCTAAACACTTCAAGTCTTCAACAACCACAAGCCAAACCTCAGAAAAACTTTGGTGAATGCACCATCTAAACCGCTGACTGTTGCTATCCTACAGTTAAATAAGAATCAAATCAGGCGGGTTGTGGGAGTATAGTCCTTCTAAAATGAATGTGAAGAGATATATTTTTAATTCCTTTGATGGCTAATGCCGCCCAATGGCCTGCATATATCTTTTATAAATTCTAAAATTGTGAAATAATTTCGTTCATTCAAATCAATATAGGAGATTAAAATTAGCCTGCATACAAAACTCATAATATTTGTGATATAATTTTCTGTAAATAATACTCATTTAGCCAGACAATCTGAAGTTTTAAGAAACCTAGCTGAAATCAAACACAAACACTTCACTGGTGGAAATAAGAGGGGACCGCATGAATAGCTAACCAACGTATTAGATGCAATGCAAAATACTCTAATTGGGTCACTGTAGCTCACAGCGTGAATGCTGCATGTTGCCGGATCTTCAAAATTTTCTTAAGTATAGCAATATATATTATTTTTTACAGAAATTTTAAACGCCTTATTGTAATGCTAACTAATAAATTTATATATATGTATTTTTTTAAATATTCCAAACTAGCTTTCTAAGAACGTCACGAACTAATAGTTTACTGAAGTATGAATATAACATTTGTATAGTGAGCTTAGCAATTTTAGAAAATATATCTGACAACCTTGTTTTTTTTTCATGTCCACATTCACATTAGAAACACTATACTTACAGGGCACTGTAGCTTAGGTAAACATCTATATAAAATATGTAGCTGGAGATACAACATCATGGGGGCTACAAACTTAGTTAATAGGCTGCTGAAATTTATAAAGAGGGTGCGGTATTGGGAAAAATTTAAATCTGACTAGCTACACTGAAGACTAAGATAAATCAAACCAAACATGATATTCGACGAACTTACAGAAATACGTGGCAACATTAATGATAATTAATGAAGTATCAGCAAGTTTCTTAAGGCCCTCTTAGTTCTCAATCGTAAATTGTAAATAGTCCGAAAACAATAGATATACTAAATGCCTTTAGAATACCCCGCATAATCAAAAAAGCAGTAAAACACAGGATGTTGCATTTAATGCAAGTGGAGTGGTTTAAGCAAAAGTGGAAGTTCAAACCTCTCAAAACAGTTTCGTTAAATAGTAAAATCGTAATTACTCCAGGTCCGGAAATGTGTGCCATAATGTAGGGTTGGCACTATATGATAAACTGACGAAACTCTATGATAATTAAATTATAAATCGTATTTTAAAGCGCCTTGTAAATTATATACGCGTGTATTTCTGCATACGTACGCCACTGACTGATCCTGCCAAGGCGTTGGGACTCGCGTATGCACGGTAGTACGTTAGTCCCGTGCGGGAGCGCTGGACAGTTAAATGCTGGAGAGATAACTTTCCAAACCCTAATAAATACTATCGTGTGTTGCCCAATTTTCAAAAATAATGTCCGTAGTTATTGCGATATCGATATAGGCCCGTGGTGAGACACCCTGTATACCTTAATATCGTATATATTTCCGTTAATTACTATGATTTCTTGTGTAGTAAAGATCCGCCTTTTCATGAATGAATGAGTGAATGAATTATTCGATAGTTCAGAATGATTTCTTCGTCTAACTTTAAATGCCGTGGTTTGTAAAATTATATTTAGACAATTAATAGTTTTGAAATACGTGAAACTAAAAAACAGATATCTATAGGTATGAGAAATGTTAAATCAATTTAACAAATCCCTTGAAAAACGTTTTTAATTAAAATTTAGAACCAGGTGTTAACATTTAACTTGCTTATAACAAACACACTCATAAATTCACAAGACCGCGCACCTTACTCGAACATATGTCCCCTTCCAACTTGACGTCATTTTAAGTATACCTGTATATGTTTGTATATGCGACTTTTGAGAATGGAATTTCCGAAATAACATGATGTTACAATATTAGAAACCTAGGAGATAATGGGGTCATTTCCTTTACGTGAAAAATTACAATAAAAAAAAATAGGATTTATCCAGTTGTCACTTAATTATATTATTAAGATAATGTTAAATTTATTATTAAAAAAGTATTATAAAGATTTTTGAACCCATTCTGTAATTACAGGATTGGTAGGGTTTGACAATTTTTATGGGGTAGTTAATTTATAAAAATACTTCGGCATCCTTGCATCTTTATTGAGATCAATCATTTTGATTTTACTTCAGTACTGCAAATTAGATTGAGAATTGACGGTCCGCTCTATCTCCGATAATATTTGCAATTAAATATACAAAAAAATTAAGTTGCTATTAATCCAACTTCGTTGAAGGAAACACCTTGTATCTATTTCCAAAAATCTAATCTCCCATTCTTTGTTAATTCAGATATATTATTGAACTTTGTGGGATTATCTGATCTATATCTTTTTCAGGTATATTAGACAGGCTACTTTCTTTAAGGGGAAATTTACAGAGCAAACTATCACCTTAATTTGAATAATTGTAAATTGTTGCAATAATAGTAATAACTGTGATTATCGGTTACCGGTAACTGTGGTTATGGACCAGACTTAAATTTTTTGATTGAATGCCATAGACATTAGCCACGACTTGAAAGCATTTTTTTACACTTTTCAAATATATATTATTTGGTATTTATATTCGCATAAATAACAGACTTATAGCAATTTAAAATTAATAACACGAAAACATTTACATAGATGGCCATGAATGAAACAAACATTAACGTTTTTTATGCTTTTTTTAACATTTCTTATTTTTTTCAAATAACGGACGATATCTTTGTTAACATCATTGTGGGACCCACTACACTCAGTTTAATGGGACTAACAACATTTTTTTATTGAAAATTAATTGTCAATATGAAAGTCGGTCATATATTTCGTCAAAGGATAAAGTTAAATGTACCTATACTACTTAAACTGATCCCTTCAGAGATTATAATCTGCTTAAAATTATAACTGCTTTATACTGCCTGAAACTGAAACTTACTTCCTCAAAGTTAGACTACTATCACTGAACTACGAGTAATATCATCTTTTAAGTTAAATTACTTGAATCAATTAGAACGGTACGTTTAGAGACTTCATTTGAATAACAATGAAATGGAATCCGTAAGCAATTAGAACATGTGAAAGTTAAATTCAGGTTTCAGTTATTACAGTGCTATTACCGCCGCTAATTTTAAATAAGGCAAATACAGTGGAAGTTAAATGTCGGATAGATTTAGTAGCGCTGTTAAAGCTTGTTAATTTTATAAAAAAAAATGTCAAATGAATCTAACACCACATTGTAGCGTATATGTTTCCGTATACAGTGTCCGCCATGAAGTTGGAACTATAATGTTTTATTTTTTAATATTAGAGTTTGATAAAAACTTTTGTTGACAATTATAAAAATAAAACTAGTTTATACACCTACTTTTTTCTTCTACGGTAATCTCCTAGCGAGATATCAGACTCCAAAGAGATTCCTTGCAATTTACTTTTTTTAAAAGAACTTTTATACCTCGGAATAATGTTTCGGTGGAATGTTTCATAAAAACATAAATATTTATATTAAGGGACTTTCAAATTATCAGGGATGACAAAAGTGGACTGACAATGAACAAAAAAATATCTTCAAAATTAAATTTTTGAAGATATCAAAAAGTGATCACTTTCTGGATATTTTATTAAATTTCAATTGTGGATATTGTGGATATTGTGGATATATTATTAAAAGCTTGTCTACGAACAATATGAAACAAATCAAATTGTTCAGATAAAAATTTCATTACCTCAAAAACCGTTCATTTGTTTCAAATCTGATAATCAGTGCTTTTTATTTAGTAAAACGTCCAATGAATCCGAAAACTATAATTATAAGTTCAATATTTGACAATTCGTGTTGGGGTTATTCAATTTCTGGATTTCCTGATGATATGAAATGCTCTTAAAAGAACTAGTGTCACTTTTTCCTTCACCTGTATGCTCCTAGTATTAAGGGCGTAGCCAGGGGGGGTCGACGGGGGCGAACGCCCCCCCCCCAAATGCTGAACTAAAAACCAAAATAGTTGGGGGATTGCGTTTGCCGTTGCCTCCAATGACTTTTTTTTGCTTTTTTCTTCCAATCTATCCCCCCCCAAAGATAGATACTGGCTACGCCCTTGCCTAGTATATTGCCGCTTACTTACCGAATATCCTGTTTATATATATATATGTGATTTTCCAATATATTATATCCTATATGTACATAATTATGTGATTTTCAAATATATTCTATCCTATATCTACATATACGATTTTAAAATTGTTGCAGTTAACATTTTAAATTTCCACAAAAAACTGATGCCAACCTATCTTGCTAAATCAGAAATTTAAATTTAACTTTTACATATGGCTATGTTTTATTAATACAGGACAAAAATCGGAAAAAACATGTGTACAGAGAAATTATAAAAAAAATGTAATTATAAGAAAACATATCAATCAAGTGCGCTATCATCTTTGCAGTTATATATTTACATACATAGGTGCATTGCTTCCGAGTTAAAAGACTTTCAGAGATTCATTTTTATATCAAAAATGTGTAAATTTAATATTTAATTTTGAAAACTTAACTTCCCACAGAAAACACCCCAATAAGACTTACACCCAAAAAATCCCCCCAACCTATAAATAAACCCAAATGGGGGCAAACCCTAAACTTGACAACCCTGTCAAAACTATTGATATACACGGTGTCTACTTTTATATAGGTATATACAAATCCATATAATCCTCATTTTTCAAGATAATCGATTAATCTTGTTTTTATTAGTATTAATCAAAATCCCTCAAAACCTCTGTGTAAGTAATTTGAACAAGAAATATACAAGGTGTTTCTTTCTATACAGTCTCAAAGTTGAACAAAATATGGAAGCCGCTAGACGAGTCAAGTGTCCCATGGAATAATGTCAAGACAGTTGAATGTTATCTGCACTGTTAAACATTTCTCTGGTAATTAAAAAAAATGCGTTGGAAGTATTTTGGCAAAGCAGTTTTGTATTTATTAAATCAGGAGTTGTAATTTTACAAAACGTTTTTTACTGTTTTTGTTTTGGAAAATTACAAAACAAAAGTACTAATATAACTAAACAGAGAATAAAATACGGTTAGTAATTTTATATGACGAACATTGTAATTTTACAAATCAATTTAGTTGGAAATCGTTTGTAAAATGAGAATGTGTAACGTTGATAATACAAATTTTTCATTCATTGTAAAATTTGATGTTTTGTAAACTTTAAATATTAATTACAACATTTGTTGGTGATTTTGTTTAAAGTTCTAATAAATTTAATCGCAAATAATGCTTGTAAATCCAAAACGTTTTTCATTAGCAACTAATAAACTGTTAGTTTATAAAATTAATACAAAAACTCATTTTTGTGATTTTCTTTACATGTCAAGACAAAAATTGCTTGAATTGTATAATTTTGCATTGGTATACATTGGTTTGTAATTTTATTAAATCATTGTTTTGTAAAAATATTGTAATTTCACAAAAAATTTTAACAGTGTGGAATCACTTAATTTTCGACTCAATATTTTCCTTGTGTGTGTATCACATTGTTTTAGTTATGGGTCGAAGTTTTGTTTTAGGATCATTTCAACGTTGTTTTTTACAAACCAAATATGAACCCTCTTGGGTTGGGTAGATATATATTAGTCAATTTTGAACTATTATTACGAAAATTTTAAAATCCCACATGCTTTAAATTTTAAATACCCACTAGATGTTCCATCCGAATTAAACGCGTTTTCCTCAAAAAACATGTAAAAAGTTGATATGAATTAATTTGATATCCAATAAAAGTTTTTGGGAAGATTATGTTTTATGGATTATTACCAAAACGACATTTGACACTTGGATTGTATGTTTTCTGACGCGTAGAATCCAAATACCATAAATACTAATATATAGGAGGTTCCGTTTAAAAAACTAGAATTAGTGCCATTTTCGGCAACACCAAAAGTCAGCGATCTTGGATTTTTTCCGTCACTTGGTTGGAAATTAATACCAGCATAAATTCTTCAAATTTCAAAAAAATAAGTTAATTCGTTTTCAAAATATACGCTTGTCCCGACGTCGTGAACTACCCGGTATAAATATGCACCTACAAGAAAAAAAACTGTAGTACCTAAACAAAAACAAATGTCCATTACAGTTAGGTCAAATTAAGTTTAGGTGATTCCAAATGAGGGGTACAGATGCAAAACTCACATTATCCATAATTTTTCGAAATAGAGTTAGTGGCACTATCTTGTTCATCGTGTTGAACTACACCATTTTAAATTTTAAAAGTGGTATAAAACTCACATTTTCGTATATATTTTAAATTCTGGAATCTGTGAATTGTTTCAAAACTCACATTCTCCTAAGGAGAATGTGAGAATGTTAGAACTTTTACTGTCAACATTTTTTTTTGCTTGCAACTTTGCAATTTTGGGTTCATTATAAAAATGTTTCACTTTATCAGTCAATGATGATAATAAAACCGTATTCTAAGTATTTAGTGCAGCTTTTTATTTTGATTAGGAACTACCATATTACATCAAATTTTTATTGATATACCATTAAGTTTGTTTCCAAGTTATTTTTATTAGCTTAACTTCATGAATTTTAGTGTAAAAAATAATATTATGTAGAATAATTTGGAGCAAAACGACTATTATCCAAAAAGTTGTATCAAAACACATTATCCAAATTTTAATTCACTTTCCTGGAGTCAAATATTGTTGTGCTGTCATTTCACCAATTGAGAAGCAAATGTAAAGTTCTAATACAAATACCAAAACAATTTCAGAGCGACAAGTTACTTAAAAAGTGAGAAATCAGTTATTCCTTCCTCCTGAAAAATTTTAAAAAGTGGATAGCGGCTTTCAAATTCGATGTTTTGAGATCAATGCTCAACTTTGAGATCATATAAAAAGAACCACCTTGTATGGTTTGGGCGTTTTGAGGGGTTCTGATTAACGCTATAAATTCAGATCTTAAATAAAAAAATAAAAAACATTGCTAAATGTTTTGAAAAATGTTTTGCTAAATGTTTTTAAAAAAATAAAAAATTGCTAAATTAAATTTTGGAGGTATAAAATAATCGTAGGAATCCATTAAGCTGCCTTAATCTTAAAAGCCACTATTGGATCAGAATAAGCAGTTTTCGATGTCCTTTAAAAAAAGTTTTATCGATTGTATTGGAAAATTAGGATTATATGAATTTGTACATAAATAAAACTAGACAGCCTGTATGTTTCTGTGCACTAATTAACTTCTCACTTCTAACAGAAAAACACTTTGTCCAATATTGATATAATTTTGGACAAATAAGTTTTTTTTTTATCTATATACAGAGTGTCCCCGGATTGAGTTACCTATAGGTCAAATGGACAAACAAATTAATTTTTCGACAAGAAGTCATTCTTCATAAAAAGTTTTGCTTGTCTTGAAACGCCCAGAAAGTTGTTTGTTCAATTTAACATACAGGGTGTTCAAAAATAGCAAAAATTAAATAATAATGAAGAGTAAAGTACCTTAAATATTAACGCTATGTAATAAAGTTATTAAGAAACATTATTTGCAATTAAAAATACTCAAATATGAAAGCATGGCCTACTAGTCAATATTAAGTATTTTGAAGAGATTCCGCAATTTTGATCATTGTTGTACGTTTGAAGTATAGCCATTTTCCTTTACAAAAAATATGTTTACTAAAGGCGTAGACATAATAAGAAATCATAAACCCCAAAAATATGATTTAAACTTTTATTTTGAAGAAACAGCATGTCCAGATAATCATTTAGTCAATCAACACTGTAGTTAATAAGTTGTCTTTACACTATTTCTTCTCAAAGTCCCTAATTAGAATAATTGAAATTCCAGTAAGCCATCACTAAGGCAATTGTTATTGTTTGACATTGTGTTTGACAAAGCGCTTGAAATTTCAATTATTGATTTTTAATTCCAAATAATGCTTACTTTTGGACATAAAATGTATCGTATTAAATGTTATGGTATCGGTAATATTCTTATCGTCATGCAATTGAATTGTTTCATGAAAAATATCCAGAAGTCGAAATTAGCCGTCAACGTTTGAAAAAGTTAGTGTGAAAATTTGATTTAACTGGTGATGTAAAATGCGTAAAAAATAAAAAAAGGTCCATGATGACGATGATGCAGCCTCAATTCTAGTTTTAAATTCAGTCGAAGAAAATCTAAAACTACCACTAAGAAAGAGATCTGCACAAATTGATATTAGCAAGACATATGTAGCAAGACACACATTCAAAGGATTTTGGCCGAAAATAAGTTTAAAGGTTTCAAACAGAAAATAATACACACGTTGGAAGTTGGTGACGATGCAACGTCGATTGGATTTCTGTTTAGAAATAGGAGCGAGGCTTATTGTAGATATGGATTTTCACAAGAGTATAATTTTTTCCGATGAAAGCAGTTTTTCTACCAATGGAGTGATATCGTCTTAGAATTGTCGTTTCTGGGCACAAGAAAATCTGTCTTTTTCAATTACTTTTAGAAGTCAAAATTTCAAATAAGTGAATGTTTGGTGTGCAATTACTTTCAATCGAATAATTGGTCCGTATTTTTTAAAGAAAATTTAAATCAAAATTCATACTTGGAGATGCTAAAAACATTTTTCTGGCCAGAATTAGACGAAGACACTTTAGGATATAGAAAAAAAAGCGTATTTTCAACAGGACGGATGGCCCGTCCATTCAACAATTCAGGTCCGCAAGTGGATCGGAAGATATGGATCTATTTGTTGGCCAGCAAGGTCCCCCTGACTTGTCGCCACTTGACTTTTTCCTTTGGGGATTTTTGAAGGAAATAGTTTATAGACAGCCGATAGAACACAAAATTGATTTACTCAAGACTCGGATCATTCAAGCAGTGGCCCAAGTAAATCAAGAAATACACATCTTTTAGAACGAGACTGGAGAGGTGTGTTGAACTTGGAGGCCTGCATGTAGAATAGTTATGGTGCGTGATTAATAATTTTGCTGTTTTTTCAAAATAATTGTTGAATTTGTTTATTAAATCATATTTTCTTCAAAATAAATGTTTAAATAATATTTTTGGGGTTTATGATTTCTTATAATGGCTGCGCCTGTAGTAAATATAATTTTTTTAAAGGAAAATGGCTATACTTCAAACGTATACCAATGATAATAAAATTGCGGAATCTCTTAAAAAATACTTAATATTTATTAGTCGGCCATGCTTTCACATTTGAGTATTAGATTTAATTGCAAACAATTTTTTCTTAAAAACATTTTTACACAGCGTTAATATTTAACGTACTTTACTCTTCATTATTATTTAATTTTTGCTACTTTTGAACACCCTGTATGTTAAATTGAACAAACAACAAACTTTCTGGACGTTTCAAGACAAGCAAAACTTTTTATGAAGAATGATCTTTTGTCGAAAAATTAAGTTTTTGTCCATTTCACCTATAGGTAACGCAATCCGGGGACACCCTGTGTGTTTATTTATTTACTTATTTCGTTAGTTTTTTGAAATTCCACTCCACGCAGCTCCGAATATAAGATCGTGTGTTTCTTACATACCTGGTGCGATGGTTAAAGATAAGGCCAAGAACGGTAACACGGCGGTGCACAGGAGTCTGCCTCCTCGTTCCATCGTCACTGTCAAGATCAAGTGCGCGGCCACGAACACGGTCTTCGGGTATTGATATCGTTTTGTCTCCCGCAGCGGGTCCGCTGGTTCTGCGTCGGGCTGATGAAGAGCACTGGCTGGCCGCACCACGAAACTGGCCTATATCCAGCCACCTCTTCTTCTGCAGTCGCCGACGACGACGATGCTCCTCGATACGAACGCGTGGTTTTCGCGAGCGCTAATTGACACCATTCAAGATCGGAGATACCTTCTTACTTGTTCGCCTTTTCTCGTATATTTTACGGCAATTTCGGCGGATTTTACGGTAAAATGTATATAAAACTAGTAGATCGAAAATAATCTTCGCGAGCTCATCACCTCATTATGATAATACGTACATATTATAGACTATGTGAAAGTACCTTGTGCCCTGTACAGGTTGTCCAATTATCGGCACTATTCCGAGATAAGTCAGTTGTCTTTAAAGAGAGAGAGTTGTGGTTTGTACATTCATGTCTAACTTTTTTTTGTGAAACGAAAGATGCGGTAAACAGAATTTTCATAGCCCTTTTGGTTTTTGAGATCCAGTGGCGATCAGTTTTTGTCTCTCATCGTCCGTTTTCTCAGAATAAAGCAAACATAAGTTGTTTTTTTTTTAATGGAACACCCCGTATGTTTTTATTTGGATGAATTAAGTATTTTCTAAGCATTTCAAAAATATATCACCATTGGTAAGTATTGGAACCTTGAAGGCACTACTTTGTGACTTAAGGGGGTAAATACAATTAGGTGGTCAAAAAAATCGATTTTTTTCTCTAAAAAGTTAGGAAATTTCCCGTAGAATACGCTCGTGAAAGTTTCAGAGCGAAATTCGAACTCCTTATATTTTTTTTCGTCATTTTTCGAGAACGCCTTTTTCAGCGCTCAGCAGGTATACGAGAGTGGTCGGCCCTAGTGAAAGTTTTATCTATTGTATCTTACTTTGAAATACCCAAGACCGTAAAGGCTCAAACCCACTAGCGACACATCATGCAATGCCACGCAACGTCACGTTATGCCACATAGGTTCACGTGGGTGATATGTGCATATTTGTAACACGCCATGTGATGACACGTTCATTTATTCTATAAGTCCATTTTAATCAGACAAGTTGTTAGTAGCTTTGAGTACGTTATGGAGTATACAAGCAGTTCGTCTAATGACAAAGAATTTTTAGAAGAATGTGCTGCTGCGGCTATGGTTTTACGCACCAAGAGAAAAAGAAGATATATTCTAATCTCTATATATTGTGATCTCTATATTGCATATTCTGATCTCTATATTGCGCAGAATGTACATTATATAGGAACTCATACTGCCGTACCTTTTCTATTAATAGCTCTTGTTGCATTTTGGTTCCTAAATACCACCCCGATGCGACAAAATTTGGAATGGACTACGAAAGTAGATTGCTGCGGGGCTAGAGAGGCAGGGGGAACATCTAAACACGTATTAACACTCATTGGCAGCATCTGAGAGTTTTGGATCGCCACGCGTCGGATGGCGTGGCGTAGTATCACGTGGGTCGAGTGTGTACGTGGTACAGTTAATTAAATGGAATAATATACGCATACATTTTTGTCACATGGCATGGGGTAGCATGGCATAGCGTGGCGTGTTGCTAGTGGGTTTCAGCCTTAAGGCTCACAAAGAACTACAATAGATGAATAACAGCATGTACGAAGAGATTGAGGGTCTTTTGTAAGCTCCTGGAATCGCTGACTGAGTCGTAAGTACCATTTTTCGATGTTCAAGACTTTAAACGAATTTTACTCAAAACAACATTTTCAAAATTGGCAACCACGATTACTCAAAAACTACTCGGCCGATTTGGCTGAAACTTTCAGGGTTTCTCCTTTATACTCTTAGCTTGCCTGTAAACCTTGGAATTTTATATTGCAAAATTTAATTATTAATGCAAAAGTGTGAAAAAATACGAAAAATAACCGATTTTCTCGAAAAACTTCTGCCAAACGTAGAATTTTTTTTTTTGAGGTTTACCGACAAATTATATGTAATTTTAACATACATCTTATTTCCAGGACTGTTACAGATGAAAATCACGACGTCCAGAGTGGTTGCTGTTTTTTTGTAGGTCCACTTTGCGCCAGCGTGCAACCGCCATTTTGTTTTGAAAAAGAAAAAAAAAATGAATTCTCCATTCTTATATTATCAAATATACAAAGTTTTGTAATGATTAAATAAAACCTTCTTGGTAAAAAAAATGTTTTTAATGCTTAATTTTAGCCCGTCTAATTGTATTTACCCCCCTTAAACGGTTTGCTGTTCACACCCCAAAAAGCAACTCCATGTCGAAAGGGTATCCCCCCATAAGTATGGTGAAATGCCCCCCCTTTTTTTTTATTTTCTTCGCATGATGAAAGCGTTTCTTAGGGCTAATTATGAAAGGTAGACCGAATTTTAGATCCAAAAATTTTCCTCTCAGCTAGGTATGGAAAAAACCCTATTTTTTACGTTTCATTTTTTTTCTCGGTTTTTTAACTGTCGAAAAAAGTCTGAAAAAAATTATGATTAAAAAATATGATTAATTTTCTGTAAAATTTTTTTCAAGCTCATTCAAGGTCATTATGACCTCTAAAAAAATTATTTTAAAACTTTTTAAAATCCCATATCTTTTAACCAAAAAAAAGCTTCAGGCTCAGATTTTTAATATGTTATATTTTTTAACTGTTTTTTACTACCTCAAATTTTTTCAGATTTTTTTTGAGTGGTGGGTCATGCCCAAAAGTGTGAAAAATCAATTTTTTGTCCGTGAAACGACTTAAAACGGCTTAAAATCATCATTTTATAGTGTCCTGATTTTTTCTTGCACTAAAAGGACTCAAATGACTTCAAACAATTAAAAAATATAAAAACTACTAGTTTCGATAAGTGGAATTTTTTTTTTTTACTATTTTTAGTGAACATATTACCCTTTAAATTTGCAAGATTTTGACAACAACTTAGGAAACATACAGGATGGACTAAGAAGGACGCTGTCGAGTAAAAACTCCATCCCGGCATACATTAAGGCTTCCTCAATAAGTTCTGTGTATTTGGTCTCTGTCCCATTTCGTCAATCCATTTCCAGACCCCCTAAGCCACCTCTTCGCATTTATGCGTGGTTTGACCTCTGTTAGGCGGATCCATTGATGTTAATGCTACCTAATAAATTGATGTGGGGTGTCACAACTCGCTGTCACCCTTTGACAACCCAAGCATCCCACCAAGCGACAGCTACTCCGACTCCCCCACCCACCCCCTCTGGTTGCGCCCCTGTAGAAGGTTGCGTGGGATGTCTTGTATAGAATTCATGTCATGACATTACTTGAAAACTCTTGAAGTTAACGGAACACACTGTGAACGGCCGATTGAGCACCAAATGTGATTCCATCTCCAACCCATTCCCCTGAAAATTTGCCGCGCTGAGCGTTTTAATGCGTGGGGTGACTCTGAAAGCCTTTCTGAGGATGCTTGAACCCTCTTCGGCCCACCTCGAAGAGTTTGTCTCCTTCAAATACTCTTTTTGTGTCTCATTGTCCTTTTTTTTGAATCCATCCAACATTTAGAGTCTGTAAAATTCCTGAAATAAGGCTCGTTGGGTAGGTAGAACCTTCCTTTGCACATGTGTGAATGAAGGTTTCGCCTACCAACGAGTCCTCTTTCAGGAATTTCGATCCATTCAAAAATATTTTGAAGGTGGTCAAAAAAAGAAGGTGGATGGGACGCAAAAGAGGATTTGATGGAGACGGACGACCCAGGATGTGCCAAAAAGAATTCATGCTTCGAGTTTATAAGAGTTCATACTGCGAGAGCCTTCAAGTAATGCCATGAAGTGAATTCGAGAAAAATAGACATCCCACGCAGCCTTCTACAGGGGCGGAACCAGAGGGGTTGAGTGGAGGGTCGGTGTGGGTCGGTGTGGGTCGGTGTGGCCTGGAGGGGTGCTTGAGTTGTCAAGGGTGACAGTGAGTTGTGACACCCCTGCATCAATTTATTAGGCAAAGTGGTGGCTTCGGGGGAAATGAGTAGAAGGAAGGGACAGCGACCAAATACACTTACTATACACAGAACTTATTAAGGAGATCTTAATGTGTTGGGTAACGGGATGGTGTTTTTACCCAACAGCGTCCTTCTTAGTCCATTCTCTATGTCTCAGAAATTGCCATCAAAATCTTGCGAATTCAAATTTCGACATAGGGTTGCTTTCTGGGGTGTGGACAGCGAACCGTTTAAATTAAATCGTAGCGTCTTTGGGGCATTAAAACCAACTCTATAGGCTACTGAAATTACTAAATTAAATAATATTAAAAACAAAATGTCTCTAACTCGAATAGAACGCAAATGGCGCTATTCTAAAAAGTGTTACTTTAAGTTAATTTTTGGGGGGGTGGGGGGGGAAAAAAATAAAAAAAAAAAAAAAAAATGGCCCCCACCAGGAGGGGAACGCAGAAGGCGCCGTTCTAAAAGGTGTTACTTTAATTTTGGCAGACAGTTTAGTACAAGGTGATTAAAAGAGTTTTAAACCTAAAACATCCAAAAAAAAAAAAAACACGCATTTTTTCGTGGTAAAGGTGAGAGGGAGGAAGTTGGGAGGCTGTGAACTAACTCTAAACTTCTCTTTTATTTCTTCCTAGCTATACACGGCGGAGACTTTAACTGGAATATATCCGCTAGCGGGGTGGTGAATGATTTTTCAAAAAATTCCCGAGACACGTCAACTTTTAAATGTACTTACCTACATTTTGCAAGTAATATGAAAAATATAGCCCTTCAGGTGTGGCTGAAACCACCCTCGACATGATTTTTTCAAATGCAACCCTATGGCTTGTGACCCCTCATTGTAAAGCTGGTGGAAAGAGGAATCCAACGCACTGATCAAATTTTAATTTTTAGTATGTTTGTAGGGTTGCATACTATTAAAACAATTTAAAAATTAAATTTATTTTCAATGTAACAATTGTTCAAAATGTGCACCATTCATTTGTTGGCAGCATCCCAGTCTGTGGTAGGTTTCGTCCCTTACATTATGCAACATTTGCGGTGTTATTTTTCCGATTTCCTCTCTTATCCTTTCCTGCAGATCTGCTATGTTGTTGGGTTTCTGAATGTAAACCCTACTTTTAAGATATCCCCACAAAAGAAAAGTGTCCCCATAAAAGAAATCCAGTGGTTAAGATCTGGTTTTGATCAATACAAGTCATCAATAAATCGCAAAATTCCACTCGTCGATCTGGATCATCTTAGTTAGTTAGTTAGTTAGTTTGCATTTATTTGTTCAGAAAAGGCTTTTAACAGCGTCGAACAATGTCAAAAAATAGAAAAAAATATACGGACAATACAATTAGGTACACTGATTAGATAATTACATATTGCAAATTTTAAAAAAAAAACTTCATTCAAGTAGCTCTTGAACAGCTTGCATTTTATATGGGCGTTTTTTCTCATATTTAAGTATTTTTAAAACTGTTTTTGTGATTAAGATTACTATCACGGGCAAGTTGACGGGCTGGAGTGATTGGATTTTCTTCTAGAGCAAGCAACAAATTCAACTTCGTGTCGTCATCAACAACAGCCTGCCTCTTACTCGGTACTTTCCTGACATGACCCATCTCTCGATATTGTGCCTCAATTTTACTAATGGTATCTTGATTTAGTGGTGGCAAGTCAGGATGCGTTTCTCGAAACAAGCGAACAACTTCGCATTGAGTTCGCGCCCTATCACCTTATCCAATCATCATCAAAATTTTGATTTTTAGTGATTCAGTTAAATAAGACATTTTCACCAATTTGAAATAACACTTCGTTTCAAACTCTGAATACAGCATACAAACTAAATTACTCTTTGCGGCCGTGTAAAAACACTAGCAAAAAATAACAAATATCAGTTGTGGCAAAACATTGCTTGGAATTTTTTGTGGGGACATATGAAAAGTAAGGTTTACATTCCAAAACTAAACAACACACATTTTGAGTACGAAATTGTTGCGTTCGTAAAAATAAATTAAACTATAAAATTAGGTTTTAATTGTATGCAACCCTACAAACATTTTAAAAATTAAAATTTGATTATTGCGTTTGTTTCCTCTTTCCACCAGCTTTACAATGAGGGGTCCCAAGCCATAGGGTTGCATTTGAAAAAATCATGTCGAGGGTGGTTTCAGCCACCCCTGAAGGGCTATATTTTTTCACATTACTTGCAAAATGTAGGTAAATACATTTAAAAGTTGACGTGTCTCGGGAATTTTTTGAAAAATCATTAACCACCCCGCTATGGAATATATTCCAGTTAAAGTCTCCACCGTGTATATACGTTAAAAATGTTGCGTCGTGCGATCCGTAACACACTTTCATGCGAGCATATAATAACGGTTATGATTGGAAATGTGTTTGTTCTGATGATAAATTTTACAGGCCAACTGCAGCTCGCTGTGTATTTTAATACACACCACTTTAGTATCGTTTTATTTCTTTATCTGCAAGCAATTATCTGTGACTGCGACGTGAGATAAGAGGTGCAGCTTTCTTCCTACATTATGAGGTCAACGTGAATTGCCTGTATTGTCAGTCCAGTGTTACTCCGACTGCAGTTCATTTATCTATAAAAGGAAATAAAAATATTTATGTGTTCATCTCGTGTGCCTAATAAGCGTAGCGCTTATAGTGCAGTGTGGAAATTAAGTAATTGGTAGAATGGGTAACCCTATTAAGGAGATCGTACCTCTGAAATTCGAAAATCGCGACTTGATCACTATTTTTTTAAATCCGGAATCGCAAAAGATATTGTTTTGATTTTTTATCATTTAATCGGGTTTTTAACGATTCCGTATTTTATTTGCCAGGAAATAAATAAATTACAGTATCCGATTATTCGAGACTCATTTTCCGAGCCACCAGAACCGAACAACTTTTTCTTTTCTTTGCTCTCGTTATCCGAACAACCAAATACGACTCTGTTTTATCCGAGTTCGAGAGCTTGTTTTGATTCTAGAAATGCGTGTAATGTATTGTTTATTTATGTGAACATTTTATTTTATACATAAGCACTAAAAAATTAATAAAAACTGATACAAATATACAGTTGAACAATCAGAGTCTATGCGTGTGTCAGCGATTTTACAATGAGCCCGTGTAATCCGAGTTTTTTCGTTATACGTGATGTCGCCTCCAATTATCTCGGATAATCGGGACTTTTCTGTACATCATACCACATAAATATCGGAAAATGGGTCAAAAAATTATCTACTTTAGATATACTGTGACATATTCTGCCTGCAAGGCGTTGGTGTATTTGGTTGCCTATACGAGATTATTACAATCAACGTAATTGGGGCCAACAAGATAACGTCCGAGAAGGTATTACGCGAAAGTGATAGAATAAACGGGAAGCTTCGCGGCGATTGTTCCGGAGAATTCGGATGGTGTATATAAGCACGACAGCGAGCCACCAAGAGTCAGTTTGAATTGGAACGTAGTCCAGTGAAGATCAAAGTGATATACCGGGTGATATTTAGACCGCGATATTTAATAGCGATATTTTGAGTGTGATTTTAAGTGGATAGTTGTTGTGATCAAATTAATTCAACAATAAACGCTTTTGCCGAGTAAAAAGTGTTAAAATACTTTAAAGTCATTAATAGATACTAGGTTATAATAATATAATTATATTAAAATTATATTATTATTCGAGGGTGAATGAAAAGTTTCAGGCCTGAAGAAAAACAACTTTTTTTTTTTTGTTCCCTTTTTATTTTTCAACAAGACTAATGCCCTTATACTCTCCAACAAGACTAATACATTTTTCTCATAACGATGCTCTAATACAGTGACAGTAATCAGACTATACATTCTTATAGTCTGATTCGTCAAGCTGTACTCAAAATACTCATTAACTGTGGAATTTGGCGACCTTCTTCTCTGTTTATTTTTTTTTTTTTTTTTTTTTTTTTTTTTGTTAGTTGGATTAGGTCCAGGAATAAATAACAAACTATTCGATTTTGCCAACGTTTTGGAGCTTTATTTCTCTTCATCAGGACTCACTGCCATTTTATACATAATTATGTAGATACATATAACATATAGATTTTATATTATTAAGATGTAGATACATATAACGTATTTAAGTTATTATAGAAAACCAATTGCAACTTTTACTTACATCAATGTTGTTATTGCTGTCTGTAGGGGGTAAATTACGAACATTGGCGGTACTGTCTATATACATAAACAAATGTACGAAGATAAAAACAAAAAACTATTTTCAGGACAAACACACTTACTTACAAATTACTATAGTAATGGTTTTGAAGATAATCTAACTTATCTAACATTATTCTTAATGGGTTTGAGACAATGAAAATATTATGATTTGAAATGATTGTTCTTTTCTAGAATGTTGTAATAAACTGAATTTAAGTCGTCCATGTCACTACGTTTATTAACACTACTTTTATTCATTTTTATTTCTACCATTTCTAAAAGCAATCGTTTTTTTAGGTTTGGTTCTGTTCCTAAAATTTTACAATTTTCAAAATTGAATTTGTGTTCTGGATTATTGATTATGTGTTCCAATAGTGCTGTATGTGCCTTTTTTCATCTTTATTTAGCGTTTTTATGTCACATTCATGCTCTTTTATTCCAATATTTTCAATGTTTGGAAATAACATTGTGCAATTGTATTTGAATTTTTATATGCTACAGCTATTTTATCTGTGGTGAGAATTCGTGATAAGTTTTCGGACAATATATGTATCTATATATGATACATAAAATAAATATATATTTCAAGTTACCCCTATGGTAACCTGAAATATACTTTTTTTGTTGTTTTTAATAACATTGTTTTTGTTGTCTTTCTTATTTATTGCTATTTTACTCATCACTTCATTGTTAATCTGTTTAACCAGTTTTGTAGGATATCCATTTTGTTTTAATAGTGGTACAATTAACTGCATATTTTTTTAGTGGATACATATCATGTGACAAGTTAATTGCCCTTAAAGTTAAATTTTTTGTGATATTAAGTTTTTGTTTAAAACTATGGTTGGAGTAAAAAATTCAGATGCCTTTCGGAATTTGTAGGTTTCATATCCAGTAGGATTACGGATTAACAAAACATCTAGAAATGGTAGAGTCTTATCTTGAGATTTATTCTCTACCGTGAACTGAATTTTTAGTGAAAACTGTTGAGTTTGTAAAAAAATTCTGAGTCTCTTGTTTCTGGAATAGGACCTAATCCAACTAACCAAATAACTAATAGTACTCATTAACAGCATCAATGACTTCCATTTTGCTCGCAATTTTTTTACTACCAAGCCAGTTTTTGAGGTTAGGAAACAGATGATAGTCACTGGGGGCTAAATCTGGTGGATGGGTACAGTTCGAACAATTCGTTAATTTTAGCCATCGCAACGACCAACGAATGGGCGGTTGCGTTGTCGTTTGTAAAAAGATATCCTGGTAGTCTCAGCTACCTGACTCACTTTTACATCTGCGGTCTTCTATTACCATTTTTGATTTTTTTGTCATTTCGGCAGTTGTGGACCTCAACGGGGCGTCCTGAACGTGGTTGGTCAGAAGTGCTAGTGCGACCTTTCTTAAATTCAAAAACCCCTGTTTAACTGTTGAATATGACGGAGAAGAGTCTTAATGTTGAATTCATTTCTTTAGTTTTTTCATTCAATTCATAGTGTTGAATTCCATTTCAAGCTTCTCTCGATTTTTCCATTTCACGTTAGAAACTAACGCGTCTTGTTCAGTAGGCTCTCAAACGTATACTAACAGAGCAATCGACCTGAAATTTTGTATACAAGCTACTATTATAGAATACAAGCAAAAAAGTAGCTCTGCTGATACCATCTCTAGGTTAGACCGGAAACTTTTCACCTCTCCTTCGTATTATAATTATATATATTATAATTGAGGGGTGAATTATATATAATTTTTATAGTTAGTGACGCTCTCTTGTTCATCGTGTTGAACTACACCATTTTAAATTTTAACAAGTGGTACAAAACTCTACATTTTGTAAAACAAAATACATTGTACAAAACTCCTAAGGAGAATGTGAGAATGCTAGACCTTTTTACTGTCAACATTTTTGTACTTTGCAATATTAGGTTCATTATAAAAGTATTTCACTTCATCAGTCAATGATGATAATAAAACCGTATTCTAAGTATTTTGTGCAGCTTATTTTGATTATGAACTGCCATATTGCATACAATTTTATTTCATATACCTTTGAGTTTGTTTCCAAGTTCCTTTTTATTAGCTTAAATTCATGAATTTTAGTGTAAAAAATAATATCATGTAAAATAATTTTGGAGCAAAACGATCATTATTATATATACCACATTATCCAAATTTTAATTCACTTTCCTGGAGTCAAATATTGTTGCGCTGTAATTTCACCAATTGAGAAGCAATGTAAAGTTCTAATACAAATACCAAAAAAATTTCAGAGCTTCAAGTCACTTGAAAAGTGAGAAATCAGTTATTCTTTCTTCCTGAACAATTTTTAAAAGTGGATAATGTGAGTTTTGCATCTATACCCTCAATTATATTAAAATATTATAATATAATTAGTATATGAATATTTTTGGCACATTGTCTTGGTTTTTCCTCAATAGAAGATAAAGAATATCTTAATATTTTATTGTGTGGGGTCATTCAGGGTTTACCGATTACTTTTCCGGAGTTATTGTTGATTTTTGTGCTGTCTCCTCTATGTGAAATTTCATGTTAACTTGTCAGAGATGACTCGAAGTGTTTTGCCATAGTGGCCCATAGAATTTCCACTCCACTGAGAGCTAAGGATTTTTAGATCTCTCAATTTTTTTTTTTTCTGGTAAAAATTGCGACCCTTTTTTCAGGGATTTATGCTTAATTCTTTCTGTACCATCTGTCGACTACATTCAGAGCTCTCTGTGAGAATTCTACGTGTTTGTTAAATGACTTTTAGGTATGTGTTGTTGCCAGATTTCGAATCGAGTATTCTGCACTCAGAGTGTTGGGGATTCCTTCAGCTTACCCACCTAAAGTAGGGGCGATATTACCCTTCCCTTGGGACTGACTGCTCGTGTTTACTTTCAGAAAGTCACCCACTTCAGATACACATTAAGACTTATATAAATACTCGTATCTAATATGATGATATTAATAAATCAATCGGCACATTGTTCCCAATAGTTTTTTTTTAAAATTATGGTACGTATTGTATCAAAAGATTTTGACAACAGGGGAAATGATTGTGGATGATATTGATAAAAAATGTTAACCTCATTTTTTCTCTCGACTTGGAATAAACATATTTTTGATATGGCATCATTCTTTTTTCTTCATCATCATTTCTAATTGACGACAAAAAAAACACACAAAAAAAATCACTAAAACGAACAGAAGAGAAGGTGGTAATTGTACACAAATAACAAAACTGCTCTTTATTTATGATACAACATTTAACCTTTCTAAACATTTGTCTGTGAAACTCATAGAAGGATATATTTTCAAAATATCGAAGATTTTTTAGTGGGTTCATGGCATGGTATTTAGCTGTTTGGGCAATTTTCAAAGAAAATAGATTGAAGTAGTTAACTGGAATAAGTTGTTTGTTTTTAGTTGTATATTAAATGTTTTACATTTTTATTATTGGGAGAGTTTGATAAGAGAGAATTTGATAAGTTTGACACTAAAAATTGTTGTTTAATTAAAATTCATTTAAATTAAATTTCCTGTAAATTAATGTAAATTAATTAAAAATTCATTGTCAAAGTATGCCCGAACAATGAAAATATAAGGAATCACTACTTCTACACCAAATTGTTTTTCTTACTTAATCAGGCTCAATCACCAAAATATAAGTTTACAGGGTTTGTCCGGAAAATAATGTCAGTGAGCTTTGAAAAATGGTTTCTATTGGTTCAATGTGTACAAATCTTTAGAAACTCTCAAAATACATTCCTCTTGCGTCCACACATCGGTTCCAGCGGGTCTTCCATGCATCAGAGGCCGCACGGTAGTCGTTTTCCGGAATCGCCTTTAAAGCGTCGCGTCGGTGCAAGCCTTCTGAATGCTTTTCACCGACCCAAAATGCTGTCCTTTCATTGGGGTTTTGAGTCGCGGAAACAGAAAAAAGTCTGGGGGGGGGCACATCGGGGCTGTGGGGAGGGTTGGGGAACAACGGTGATGCCTGCCTTGACGAGGTAATCGGCCACGAGGAAGCAGGTGTGCGTAGGCGCATTTGTCGTGGTGAAGCTTTTTGGGGTGAATAAGGATTTTGAGATGTCTGGGCAGACGCGATTCACCCTGCGTTTCAGCCGCTTCAGCACCTCGACGTAAAACTTTCCGGTTACGGTTGTCCCCTGCGGAACGAACTCATGATGGACCAATCCCCCGGCAATAAAAAAAGACAATCAGCATTGTCTTGATCTTTGACCTGGACATCCTGGCCTTCTTGGGGCGAGGATCGTATTCAAAGACCCAACTTTCGTCCCCGGTAATGACGTCATCAAGGAAAGCGGGGTTGTCTTCGCAGGTGTCCAAAAGTTCTTGGCAGGTTTCGACGCGCCTCGCTTTTTGATCTTCCGTTAGCATTTTTGGCACGAGCTTCGCGCACACCTTCCTCATTCCTAAAGACTCCGACTCAATTTCGCGAACAATGGTTTTCGTAATGTCTAATATTTCGGAAATTAAACGGACCCTTATACGACGGCCAGTGTTCAAGTTCAGTGTTCAAGTTTACTGACATTACTTTCCGGACAAACCCTGTATATTTTTTAAAAGTGTTAAATTTTGATATAACCTTTATGGCCTTTATTATCTTTTGTCTTTATGAACTATATGACCTTTATGACTAATGTGATATTAAAGACCAATATGACCTTTACGACCTTTATGCCCTTTATGATTCATCTATAAGCGCAGTGAGATTCATTATATGGTATCACTCGTCATAGTCTAGATCATCTGACCTATATGATCTTTGTGACAAATATGTCCTTATGAACAAAATGATCCTCATGACCAATATTGTTTTGTGACCAAAATGACCTTTATGACCAATGTGACCTTCACGACCAAAGTGACCTTTATCACCAATGTACTTTATGACTTGCAGGACCTTTATGATTCATTCGAGCTTATGTATTTTCAAAAGTCACTTGTCAAAAGTTTGACATAACCAAAAGCTTAGACATAATCGCTATTTCCATCTCTTGTTCATAGCCAGATTTGATGACGTTTTTTTGTATGTCTCTATATAATTTTAGAGCTAAAGTACAAACATTGGACAATGTTTGTTATACACAAATTTTTAGTGATTGATTTCGGATTTTAACAAAAATGTAACTGACTCCTCCATCTTTAACAGAAATCTCAAAAATATAAAGATGTCGTATAGCAAATTTCATACCGAATTAATTTATATAAGAATGTATTATAGGGTGTTCTAATTACAACAAAATTGAACAATGAATTTGCTTAAGTACAAATTCATTGCACCTCTAGTAAAACTAGAAGAGTTATTTATTCGTAATGTCTCAGAAAAAATGCAGGTAAGACCACCTACTAAGTGTTTTTTTACTGCTTCCCTTAATCGCTACCACGTTTACGCACACAATGTCACCATGTCGCTAGAAAGACTCTCTCATATTCTAATATACACGGTGTCAATTTGAAAACGAACAGCATTTAATATTGCTAAACTAATGACAGTATCAAAATTTGGCGAAACACATCAATTTACATATCAAGGGGGACAACTTTTTGAGGCATTTGTTGTCGTACTACTTTCAACCCCCTCACCCCTAAGGCACCTACCCTAAAATTTTAAATGGCAACCCCTATTTTTTTGCCATTTTTGAGTTTATTGTACAATTCTAGATAAATTCCATTATTTTTTTTTCAAAATTGAAGTACTTAACCTACGAATGTGTGAAATGTATTTAATGCCTAAATTGACATAATGCAACTTTTAAAATGGGTTACATTCTCTGACCTGTCATGTCAGTCACATCCATTCATTTAAAAAATATTGAGTTGAAAACTAGGTACCAAATTCTTTCATTTTTTACATTTCACCGCTACAAAACACGAATTAATTTAAATTTTTTGGCCGTCTTCGAACCTCGTTGTCTCTTTTTGCTTGTTTATGCCGAAATGTTAGACAGAGCTATAGAGCCTCTTATAATTCATGAGGGTGGAAAATCAAAGAGACGCCAATGGAAATCTTGCTCTAGATGAACATTTGCTGCACTTCCAACAGGATGGAGCACCTCCTCATCATGTACGCCCAGTAAGAGGATGGATAATCATTATCCGGAGCACCTAGGTCACCAGATCTGACACCTCTCGATTTATTCCTGTGGGGTCACTTGAAATCAGGTGTATTCAAAACTCAACCAGATTCAATTGAACAACTGCAGCAAAGAATTGTAGAAGAATGTAGGGCTATTTTACCTGAAACTCTTCAAACACGTCCACGAACAGTTTGAATATCAGCTACTCATCTGTTCATAGCTACGCACAAGTTTTATACTTTGTGCTTAGAAACATTGGAACCCATTTGCACAATTAATAAATTAATTATAAAGGTAAGAATTTAAGTATTTCATTATCATACCTTTAAAAGTTGCATTATTTCAAAGAAATTTGGGAAATTTTGACAAAAAAGAAATATGGGACTTATCTAGAATTGTACAAGAAACTAAAAAATGGCAAAAGAAATAGGGGTTGCCATTTAAAATTTTAGGGGTAGGTGCCTTGGGGTTAGGGGGTTGAAAGTAATACGACAACAAATGCCTCAAAACTTGTTCCCCTTGATATGTAAATTGACGTGTTTCGCCAAATTTTGATACTCGTCATTAGTTTAGGCAATATTAAATGCTGTTCGTTTTCAAATTGACATCGTGTATGTATTTACTCGTGTCCGAATAGTCACCGACAGCGTGGTGTCACAGAAAATTGCTCACACATGTTGCAACGTGAGATCAACTGTGTGTCTAATTTGTAGAGATAAGCCCACGTGCGTCATATACATGTTCCAAATATCCTATACATGTCTATACATGTCCCCATATCATATATGTATATGCTCCAAATTCAAAACATTCCTTAAATAAATGGAAAACGTCAACAAATCCTTTGTTTAGCTTTTTTGACACTCAGTATAGTGTAATAATTGGATTTTATCAACGTTCGTTATTTTCGTTATTAGACAAGCAAGACAATAGGTCCTGTCTTCATACTTACGTTAAAGACCCAAATCTTTTTGAACGCACATTTCTATTGGAATCTCTTTCTAATACTGATGCACTTAAAAAAACTAACTAACTAGTTTTGTTTATGGATAAAAGTTAAAATTCTTTGTAAAGTTGTTCGTAATAAATTTACAATCTGACCAGATTAATATTTCATTTTTTAAAAAACTATTTTTGTCGTGTCTAAGAAAACTATGATTGACCTCTTTTCTATGCGGTAGCATCTCTCTTCTAAACATCGCCAGTGGACTGATATAATTTTTTATTTTGTATTTTATGCGCCTGCCGAGACCTTCGTGAATATTTATAAATACCGTTAAATAATCCTATTAATAGTCTCTTAAAATTCAAAAGAAATTATGACACGCTGTATTAAAATGGCTATCGAGGTTTAGTACCGTTTGTTGTTGCACGGTTTGAAGAGCCACAGAAATAAAGCACGGTTTCTGTGTTATGACAAACTGTGAAATATACAGTGCTTGTCGAAAACTGCACCATATGTATGCAATTTGTTTGAGAAGATTTGCGATAAGCACATAATCTAACAATACTGCTTAGTATAAAATAAAGAGTATATACATTTCCAATAAGAGCAGTGCCGCAGGACTGTTGGGACAGCTTGATGTATGAAACCCAGGATAGTAATGTAGATATAGGTACACTGCTATCATTAGACCAATGTTAGACTACCGAACTATTATCTAGTGGCCTAAAATTAAACAAACCACAGCAAAATTAAGCTTAACTATACAAACAATTGCATGTTAAAGTGTTACTAGACCTATGCGAACAACACCAAAGAGATGATATTTCTGCTGCCACTGGATATACCATAAGAGTGCCTTAATTTTATCAGATAACAAGTAGGTTAGTAGGAGTGATTATGGAAAGGGATAGTCTTATTGGACATCTGCTTCTGTGACGTAATGACCTGTCATTGTCGACACATACGTTCGACACGCCCACTTTCCACGGCAATTGGTTAACTCAGTTTTATATTTGCTAAGATGCAGGCAAGCTAGCGGTATATATATCTCGGAGAAATGACTCTGATAACAACGGCATGCCTGAAATTGGTTGGTATGGATGATACCGCAACATATTATCATACAAGACGCATCTATGGAGGGCGGCCACAAATAAAATGCCTCTACTGCAAGCTAGTGCAGACACCAGCTTCCCTTAATTTGATTTGACAGACTCTATACAAGATAATCCATACCAACACTGGTAACCCTGATTAAATGATCTTTATCGAGGGAACGATAAACGGAACGGGTTAATCATAGCTGCAAAGAAGGTACCCGTAAGTATCAAGTGCATCAATAAACATCTACACATATCAGGTGCATCAATAAACATCTACACATACAGTAGATAAGCAATACTGACCCTAAAATGCCAGAAGGTAGTGTCGGTTTCAGCACTAGTGGAGGCAACCTATTCTAGCAGTATATCTGTGAATTAGGAAAAAGATATGCACAGTGAAAATGCGATAAAGAAGTTGACAAATTGATATAAAGGGCGGCAAGTCTAAGTATCTTTGGATAGGCTCCCAATAGTACCCTGCCGTTTGCAGCAATGATACAGATAATAATCAAAGGAAACACTCAGGAGAAATTCAGGAAGGTGTGGTATGAAATAATTAGCGGTTTGCTAGGTGTACTTATACAATATTCCAGCGAAGACGTCGGAAAGACATATTTGGCTATGAGAAGGAAAATGTTTGCGTTGTAATTGGATTCCTCACAGAAAACTGTCAGCTACGGAAACACTTTTACAATATTATGAGACTAAGTGAAACATTCCTTTGTAGGGGCTGTGAATAGGAAGAGAGACAGTTGAGTGAGCATTTATTTTGTGATTATTAAATTGCCTCATCGATGAGACAACACAATATTAAGAAAGCGCTTATTTTCCATGACCATAGTGAGGGCTTCCCTTGAGGGACATCACCACCCTTTTCGAAAAGAATTGGGTAGTTGAAGTTATAGCTCGGGCAGCTACCTCAAGGAGGCTGCATAAGGTGCCCAATAGGGCATAAGTTCTGTGACTTTGAGAAACACTCCCTTAGCTTCAGAAGGTTTCCGATTACACTATGTTCGTTTGCAACACATTCATTATAAACACATTCGATATAAAAAAACTAAGTATTTTTGGAATTTTTCAAAAATTTGTCTTGCGATTACATTGTAGATTGCAGATTACATTTCCTACAAGACTGAACATCAATTATTTTCCCAGGGGCTTAACAATCGAATTTTAGAAATATTCTTTTTGCGACCATTTGGGGAAGGTTTGTTATTACTAGTGTCTGGAAAGTGTGCTACAACGCAGAGTCGGCACTATAGATCCCTATGATAAGTATTTTTTAAGCGCCTTGTAAATTATGTACGCGTGTATTTCATGCCCGTGCAAATGTACGCCATTGACCGTGTATGGTAACGCGCTGGGACTTTTCACGTGGCAGGTTCGAGCGAAGGTTACATGCAATTTGTCCAAATAGCCTAGCGAGCGTTCCGTTGTCAAAATTTTAGTATTGTTATTAAGTTAGCTCGAAATTTAGTAAGTTAGCTCGATGCGAGCGGACGAACGGTAGAACGCCGAGTTTAAAATAATTTTATGTATCGTGAGTGATTAACTAATAAACGTGTGTACATACGTATTTTGTACTGTATACGTATGTACACATGTAAATTTCTTTTAGAGCTCGTGTAGTGTATTTACATATTATCTGATTTTGTGTGCATTTTTGCAAAAATGGTACATCGATACAATTTGTGAATAGACAGATTAATATGATTCAAATTGCGAGAATTTTACAATAGATGGATAATATATTTTACGTATTTCTTACAATCGTCGAAATATATTTCGTAGATGCCGAATCTGTGAAAGATTATTTAGACGCGAATATCCGTCAACAAAATATTACTGGTACTGTTAGAAAAGAGGAATTTTTGGTTTGATTTGTGCATAATTGTTTCGGTGAACGTGGTCGACAATATTCACTTTAGAAGTTTTTTTACCAAGTAAATATCCAATTTTCCATTTCCTAGTAGCCATACAATACATATCAACGTGACATGGGAAATATCAAAGAAGACATACGCAATAAATTTTTTGTGGCTGACAGTGGACGAAACAACATATTTTGTCGATTTTCAAATATTTCGCCCCCGATATTGATAAATGGGTTTTGCAAACAGCTAAAAGTATAGAAATAGTAGTAATACTTACTTTGTCCTCTGTAGATGTAAATAATAATAATCATGTACTGATGTTAGTGACACCAAACAACTTTGCGAAATCCGTGGAAATAATGTGCGTGATGTGTCGTCCTCTGTCCATGTGTGTGAGCTATTTTGAATTTGTACCTTTAATTTTAGTAGATATGAAACGATCACTGTCTCTCTACAACTATATGTACAGGCCAAATCGTTTACGTTTAACGACAAGAAATGCAGGAAGACTACTGTCTGACTGTACTTAAACTGTACTGACTACTAAAGAGATATGTATGTACATTATTAACACATTTTTACTCATGTATTTTTGGTCATATGTCCTTCCGTCAATGACGATGTGGATGAGATTTTTTCTGTTTTAAAAAATAGCGATATTTTATAACAGTGGAAAATTTCAAATGACATATTGGCGAGGTTGCTAATTTAATAAAGCCAATATGTTTGGCTCTTTCTTGGATAAAATTACAGAGGAGATTAAATGAAAAATTGTAATAATAATAACAAAAATTGATCTAGTGCAGACCTTTTGGCGGACACGGTATAATATCGTGAGTTTGAATTGCGCTTTTTTTGCGACCCGGATTATTCATTTATGCCATGCCATCTATTTTGGCTGAAAGTTAGTTGGCAATTTAATTTTAATTGTGTTATAACGGTTGCATCTTTAACGCAGTCTTATTATGTTTAATTGAAAAGGCGGGATTATTATTGGACAGAAAAAAATAATTGAACAGTAATAGGATTAACCACTTTGTGTTGAATGAAAAGTCGAATCAAGTGATGTTTCAATTAATGCTGTTTGTGAGCAGGCAGGTAGATATTTCACTGTGAACTACATGGTGTTTCACGAAATTCTCCCGGCATTCAAGGTACATGTTCCTAACATTATTTCAAGAAAAAAAGTGAATTTGCATATACGCCCGATTCACTGTTTTTATTCAACAATGCAAATTTGAAACTAAATGTGTTCTAAAATAATTTTAATTTTTATAATAGTTTACTCTTTCATTCGACAGTCGTGGTGTGTAAATTAAGTAGAGACTGCCAACGTAGCGCCTCCTCCAAAAGGAATCTCATATTAAACTTTTGAACATTAGATAGGAAGCGAAAAGCTATTTTGACATTACGTTGAACCTAACAGTTTCGATCTCTTGCCATGACTTAAAATAATAAATTTCAGAAGTACTAAAAACATGGGTTTCAGCTCCTTTGGACACCTATATTGACATTAAAAATAGTAAGTAGCAAATATCTATCTATATTTTGGTTTTCGACTTTTGCACTCCTAGTTTAACAATTTGCCCCACTGTGCCTTGGGCCAAAACAAATTATTTTGTGTGGCTGTGTAATTTTTAAATTTGTCATAGTTTAAAATGGCTCTATTTTCTTAGTTAATGCATTCTTTACTACGCGTACTTTGTTTAGTTAACGTGTTGGTTAAATGCGTTCTTTAAATTTGACTTCGTATAACCTTTTGCAATTACTTAAATGCAGCTCATTATTGGTCAAGTGATTTTACAGTTTTTTACCAAGCCAAGTTTTATGTGAAGGAAAGTACATTACATTTTTTGGTGGAACTACGGGACTGAACTCACACTCATTTTCCCAGAAATAAATTCATATCTAACTGGTTGAAGTAGTTTGCACTAACAAGAACGTCTTCGAACTGAACCGCTTCTTTGAGAAGCGCATGAACCACCATCGCAACTGATCCGCTCGTTAATGCAACACTTAAGCTAAAGACAGACGATGCGATTTTGGTTGAATCAACCGCCAGGTTGACAGTCGATTCAACAAATCATTAACTACAATTCCAAATAAAAGTAGGACCTATACTTGACGTGGCATTCTGTCGATCGACCGTTTCTTCGTGACCATTCTAACTGTCGCAATTAAGTCGTGAAATCTAAACGGTTGCCACTGCCGTTGGTCGATTAGCAAATTAGCAATGTCGCCTTAGCAAATCCCTCGTTGGGTTGCCGGTATACTTACCCTTTTTATTCTGTCGTTGCCATACAGAAAATTTCTGGTCTCTTAGAAAACAAAATACATAGCTATTGTACAGTCAAGTTCAGATGAGCCAGTAAACAGTGAAAACGTGTCTGAAGATGAGCTTCCGTTAGTTTTGGAGCATTACTATAGGAATTTACCATGCTTCAAATAAAATTGTATATCTGTCAAAGTAGTGAAGATAAAAAGATGAATTAAAAAACGAAAAGCGGAAGAGTGCCTCCTTAACGGCAATACTAATTGTGAGCAGTAATATGATTGTGGCAACTCACAGGGTGTTCCATTTTTTCATGTCAAATTCCACCGGCCGCCACTGATGCATTGTGTTCTGCATAAATTACGCAATAAAACAAAAAATATTATCAGAATCGATCAAGCATTGAATTACTTTCACCTAACAAGGAACATATTAACCTTCAATTGATCTGTCAAAGTCAATTTGACTTCACTTGTCACTTCATTCTTTATTGTATTATTCAATCCTTTATCAATTGCTGGTGTCGAAATAAGTTACTTCGTATAAAAATTTGTTTTGGAAAAAGATCTTTTTTACAAGATTTGGAATTCTAAATATCTTGGTAACAGGCTTTGGGGATGCATTCTTTAACTGCTGAATACTTTTAAACGGCTCATGTATCAATGAAGAATAGTACCCTTATGACTTTTAATCAGCATCACAGTAACTACAACATACTTAAAACTGGGCAAATTCAACAGTAACCAAATTCCCATAAGATACGTGTGGGGTCCTTTACTATTTTGGTGCTAAATCTACTTGTGATATCAAAAACCGTGTACCTTAATTAGGGAAGGGGAGGCAGCCTTTTTTAAGGTGTACAATTGTACTTTTAAGAGTAGCTTGTTGAACCGTTTTAATGAAGATTCGGATTTCCTTTTCCGTTTTCTTTCAAAATGTTTTTTTGAGTTATTTTTGTACCACACACCATTTTAGAAAAAAATAGGGCTTTACTAAACCATAAACTTTATTTCCGAAGTCAAAAACTGCGTGGGCTGTGAAAAGCAAAATAGCAGCCACAGTATCCTTGATAGATCAGCGAGTTCAGTTTGTTTTGATTGTGATTACTTTTTCAACGAGTGGAAAAGGCAGACACCTTCAGGGAGACTCTCGCTTCCTTTCTCGCATAAAATTTCTCACAGAAGGGAACTTTTATGTTTTTTTTTTCTTTTTGCCTTTTTTTGCGTAACAATGTGCATAACTCGTTCCATAAAATGGGGATCATTTTCAATCGATTCAAAAAAAGTCGAGACAAGTTTCTCTCCTGATGACCTTTTGTTCTTGCGAAAGGATTTTTTGGAACCATTTTTGCGATTTTTCTCATCCCCAATTCGTTAGTCAAAATGTGATGTACAATAGTATGATTCAAATTTAACTCTTCCTCGATCATTCTTGTCGTCAACTGACGATCTGAACGCACAATATCCCGTATTCTATCGACATTTTCATCGGTTCTTGAAGATGAAGGTCTTCCGCTACATGGTTCATCTTCAATCGACTCTCTTCCTTCTGTGAATGCTTTAAACCACCCAAACATTTGGGCTATTGAAAAAATACTGTCTCCGTAGGCGTGTTGACGTTTTGCCGTTGCGTATCCGTTGCGCTGTGTCCAAGTCTGAAGCAAAACCTGATGGCACACCATTGCTCAAAATTAATGTCACTCATTTTTAAAACGCACTAGTAAAATAGTCACGAAGAACAAACAAATGACTCTGACAAGTTCAAATATATACTGAAGCTGCATTACATGTTAACCTACCGCCCCTCTAAGTCCCGTCTCCGCAGTGTTGTTAGATCTGGCGCTACGTGGCCAGCTTCATTACATAATTTACACACCTCCTATATGAATTACCACCGTAAGCGTCAGTGGGTAGATGCTCCAGCTCAATAGGTATCAGCCTTTGCAGCGTGTATCACTGAGAACTCTTGAAGGACAATACCACTGTAACCGCCGCTATATCTATTGTGCTGCAAAATAGATACGCCTTGAACTCCAGCAGTTAGGTTTTGAAGTTCTGCCCCATCCACCGCATTCACCACACCTTACCCCCACTGACTATCACTTATTCTGTGGCCTTAGCGAACATTTGATGATCGTCACCATCTACAAAAAGTCAAACACACATTTCACTTCACAACTATGTGAGTTCTAAGAACGTGGTATCAGCAGTCTGCCTACTCGATGCCGACAAATTATAGATTCGGATCGCGCTTATAATCTAAATTAAATTTCTCCTGTTTAGAAAGTAAATAGTCATAATTGCACATATCAGCAAGGCTCAATACTTTTGAATCAACTGGGTAGTATAAGCAGGTGTATATTGTATGTGAATTTTTATACAGTAAGCGGCACCCTAATGCGTACATAGCCGAATGAAGGGCAATTGATAATTTAACTTCTTTGTTCAGTAGATGTAAATATTAGGTGAGAACCAATCGCAATTCAATCGCTAACGCAGGCGTATGAAAGGCATCCGGTTTGTCGGTAGGGCTGTTTGAGTTAAAATTTGAAATACCATTTTATATTTTATTCTGGTCTAGTGCCTGATTAGAAGAGTGCGTATCATCAATCAATATTGTCATTTGCCAATTATTTTACGTATGTGTGTAAGCTAAAACACATATGCCAGCACATCTCCTTCGAACAACTATTCCCACACTAATATAAAATATAAATTAACCAAGCGGCAAGTACGACAACGAACGACTAGCGTCTAGCGTCTAGCCGGTACCAGGTCACGGGTGATCCTGGCCAATGAGAAATACCTGTGTAACGCGGTGAAGGCGGCAAACTTGATGTCAGTAAGTCACAAAACTTTGATATGAAAGGTTTAAAGCAATCACCTTACCAACTTAGCTTGATTCTTTTTTGATTTAAAATTTAGTTTTAAGGAAATGCAGACAAAAATTGTCTTATTATTTAACGAAAATTGATTACAGGATTTAGTTTTATTTTATTTCTCAGCAGTAAAATTGTCTTGAAGCATGCGCGTTTTTCTTTTTCGGTTTGATTGGTCGGACCGCCCGTGACCTGGTGCTGGCTAGACGCTAGTAGTAAATTCGCCTTACTATGACATAAAAATGTATCATTTAATATGTATTTAATATCCATCTATGTACGCATTAGGCTGCCGCTTACTGTATACCTTGTGAAAATTTCATTTATTGTATAGGTATATTTCGGAGACACGAATGAAGTTAACAGCTAATGCTTCTGATCGTAAAATAATTCTTCCAAGTTTAAAATATATAGGTACGGCGTCTTTAGGCAGTAGGACATTACATGTTAATAATTTCTTACGTATCCTTATGAAGAATACAAAGACATAACTGTGCTTAGATTAGCTTTACATCATCAACGAATATTAGATGGGTAGTAATTAACAAGTGATGATTTCTTTATGTGCACATAAAAATATCTATTCAGCGCATACTAAACTTACGACATAGAAATCTCGTGCCACATAAAATCTATGACATCTCTGCAATTTTTATTGTACACTGACAATGTAGTTATTCACGGGTAATAACTTATTTATTGTTTCTACAATCGTCCTTAGTGTATTACCTTTACGCACGCTTCACAGTTCGTAAAATTTATTTCTTCGCACTAATGCTTATTTTTTTAGGAACTAGTGCGTAAATAAAAGGACAATAAAATCATATAAGGACTGAAAACTTCTTACGGATACAGAAATATTCAGCTAAATTATTTGGTACTTAGGTAATTTCTCTTGATTTAGTCATGCACTGTACTAGTTTGTTGATATCGTGTTTGTTTTAGTGAATAAAGAGGTTTCCTAGGACCTATAATACCACAGTTGCCGTCCGAGCGGTAATCTCACTGCTTGTTATGTTTACAGGGTGTCCCCGGATTGAGTTAACCTATAGTTGAAATGGACAAAAAATTTAATTTTTCGACAAAAAGTCGTTCTTAATAAAAAGTTTTGCTTGTCTTGAAACTAGCAAACTAACAAAAATAGCAAAAATTAAATAATAATGAAGAGTAAAGTACCCTAAATATTAACGCTATGTAAAAACATTATTAAAAAAAATTGTTTGCAATTAAATTTAATACTCAAATATGAAAGCATGACCTACTAGTAATATTAAGTATTTTGAAGAGATTTCACCTATAGGTAACTCAATCCGGGGACACCCTGTACATATGTTCTCATAACAATGTGTGACGTGGATTTTTTTCGTTGTACAAATATGTATTAACTTCTAAGTAACAGAGCATCAATGAGGAAAATTTAGAAAATATGATACTGGTGCATCCAAATGTGTCTTAGTAATAGTAAAATCTAAACTAAACAGTAAACACTCTTAACAAGAACACAGTTGGCTCGAACTCGGCAGGGTGAAAGAGGACTTTAAATATTACACCAGAATTTTTTATAGTGGCCCATAACACCATTCACTAGGATTTATTATACCTGTAGTTGTAGTAGATTGTATAGTTTTGTTTCCGTGATGTGCTTCTGTAACAGAAACTTGTAAGAAAAACCGCTGACTATGAAAACGAGCCAAACATAGTTAGAAATGTTAGTTCTGAAATATTAATTTATTACTAAAATGGTTTCAATCGTAATTAGTTATGGTTATCAATATTTAATTATTTGTTAGTGAATATATTTTAAAGTAAAGTTGTTTTATTTAATGTAAATTAATATGATAACAACAAATATGTAATATGAGCATTGTAATTGTAGTGTAATAAATAGTAAATAGTATGATTTACTATTTATTTAATAACAGGCTAAATTACATTGACAACTCTAATGCTCACTAATTCTAATTTGTGTATTGCAAAAGTGTGGACATATATTTATCTTGGTGTCATAGTTTACAAAAAGTTATCTCCTTGATACAGTTGTGGGACATAATTATTACAATATCCATATTCTTAAAAATAATGCTAATAACTTATAATGATGCGAATAACGCTAATATTCGACAAAAAATAACGGTTTACATAAGGTAAAGTGGGGCAAGCGCTACCCCTTTATCGTGTAGTTGACTTTTAGTTCATAACTGCGCGAATGTCATTCACATGATCCAATTCTTTTTGGGCTGTATGAACTACTTGGTTCTTAAGCTTAATTTATTGAAAGAAAGAAAATCTTTCGTGCTTCAGGGTAAGGAGGCACATCGTCCATGCGTTACAGGGCACATGAAACGCACTTGCCCCAGGAGCTTGGGGCAAAGTGCGTTTATCTGTGTTTATTTTTTATATGTTATCCTTAATGTAAACTATGGGGCAAGTGCGTTGGATAAACGCAATTTTCTACTTACGAGGGTAAATTTCTTTTACAATATTTCTTCATTGGTGCCAACATAACATTGTGCAGTTTTGCATGGAATATTGGCGGGAGTTTTCAATTTCAATCAAGGGGCATTTTCAAACAAGTTAATAGTTTTTAGAGACTTTTATCAGAAGCGAACGCACTTGCCCCGGATACGCACTTGCCCCACTTCACACTATTTAAATATTATAACATCTAATATTGTACCTTTTGTTTATTTATAATTTTTCTACCTCTACTTGTTTCAAGGATATTTCGTAATACTGGACTCGACATGTTCCCGAGGGTGTTTATTCTACTGGAATTTTCTTTTTATCCTTGTCCTAAAGTAAGTTGGGACTTTTATTCATTGTTTTTCGTCGCCAGATAATACATATCACACTGATGAAACCTAATAACGTTGATATCAGGATCTGTGATTTTATTGTGTTATGACGAATAATTGTAAATTGTGTAATTCTCATTCAACCAGTGGCGGTGCGTAATATTTCAGCCATATCTTGAAAACGACGCATGGGACCCACTTCACTTTTTAGGTGATGACTATACACCTCTTACAGAAAGGATTTATAGTGAAAAAACCGTCAGCAAAGTTTGCGAAAAATTTTCAAAAACACTGGAGCACCATGGCCATTTTTATTTTGGGAAACAAAATGTTCCTATAAAATTAAAATTGAAATGGCCATAACTTTTTGAAAAAAAAATATTTTGGCAACAAATCGAAAAACGTCTCCTTATATTTGTTTCTAGATTATGAAAAAAAATATACTGCAAATATCCCACAGAGCGTTACTGAGAACCCAGGGAGTGCTCCAGTGTTTTTGAAAATTTTTCGCAAACTTTGCTGACGATTTTTTCACTATAAATCCTTTCTGTAAGAGGTGTATAGTCATCGCCTAAAATGAAGGGAATCCCATGCGTCGTTTTCAAGATATGGCTAACTGAAAATATCACGCACCGCCACTGCATTCAACGTTACCTCAACAGCCCACCGTAAGTGGTGTGCTCCTGGGAACGACATCGACATCCAGTGGTTGTTGACCTTTGCAGATCCACGGGAACATGTCGAGTCCCATTTAGGCACTAGAGGGAAATTCTCCATGTCACCGCTTTATTCTCCTGGTAAAGAAATACCTAAGCCGAAACTCTCGCTAATTGGTGGTCATCGTCAGATATACGTATGTATCATACTGATGAGACCTAATAAAGTCTTATTTATAAGTACTTATAGAGCTTATTTCAAGGGAACCTTTCCCACCATTCTTCCTGAACGTATGTAACGCCACTGACTAATGATTTTCGACCGTGATATGTAAACATTACCATTTATAAAATTAGGGCCATTCCATTCATAGGCAAAATGGTTTTATTAATGAAATTAACAATGCAGTGAAGAAATAAGTTTAGGCTCAATACAAGGATTTGAAAAAATCTTAAATGTCACTTTGGAAGTACTTTTTTGTCCTAGGAGTATAAATATGTTTCTATGCTAATTCTATGTAATTGTTACTTTACGACACAAAATTGTGGTCTTATAACTATACAATGTGGAACAGTCAAATGGAATAAATTCAGTAGCTCCATTTTTAGGCATTTTTTTTAGAAAATTCTGAGACACGTCAATTTCTAATTCTAAAATGACATCTTGCGACGTAAAAATGTCATCCCTAAATTCAACCCCTTTAGGTGACAGCTACAACCCTTAAATTTTCAAACTGGAAGTAGGGGTTGTGATACTTCATTTGAAAGGTATTTTCATTATCTATTCAAAACTGCTATGGTTTTAAATTTTATCGCAGAAATTAACAAGAAAAAAATATAAGTTTCTCCATCGTAGGAAATTCGTTACATTAAATTAAACTTTTATAAGTAACACTATTTGTCAATTTTAGGTTCTGAAATGTTAATAATAACAAAAAATAAATGTCTGTATTTGCCGACATTCCCTACTATAAGATAAAAACTTACTAATAAATACGTATAATTTTTTGCTTGACAATCGAACGGCAAAAACGAGCAAGTAGCAAAAAACCTGGAATTTTAAGAAGTTGGCCATTATCAGCTTTAGTGAAATTACCTAGAAACGTGCTTGTCATTGTAACTGTAGTTAAAAAGTTATCAGCGTTAAACTTTTTGTTTTAGTTTTCGTGTTGCAATTCAGAGAGATGGTTTACCTAACAGAAATGCATAAGATAACGATTCTGCAGATGATTGGTTACGGAGGCAGAACACGAACGCAGGCCGAAGTTGTTCGCCTATTTAAAAAAAATATCCAGAGTTGCCGCCGATATCTCAAGGTATCGTAAGTAAAATAGAGAAGCAGTTTCGGGAACGTGGACATGTGCAGCAGCTAAAGAAAAGTCCTCCCAATAAACTCAGTGATGATTAGAAATGGGATGTAATGCTTATGCTCGAAGAACATCCACATACGTCGAGTCGTTAAACAGCTTCAGCATTAAATATTAGCCATTCCTCGATTCTCCGTGTATTGATAGAAAATCAGATGCACCCATATAAACTGGTACCAACTAATGAGCTGGCGGAAGATGAATTGAATTGATAGACGAATTCTCTTTTGCAAACAAATGATGCAAATGATAGATGACAATACTTTCCAAATAGAAAATTTTCGGATGAACCTACATTTACACTTCACGGCCATGTTAATCGCCAAAACTGTCGTTACTGGTCGAGAAAAAGTCCTCACTGGATGTGGGAACTACACACGCCAAACCCTGAGAAAGTTTGTTTGAAAGAAAAATATCATTGTTCCCTTCTTCATTGACGGCAATTTGAATGGAGAAACTTATTTATCGCTGTTCCAAAATAATATTGTACCGACGCGACGATGGCAAACTTGCATCCAGCTCAAGGAAACCCATAACTTCCAGGTAATGCAATATGGTTCCAGCAGGATGGTGCACCAGCACATTACGAAGTCAATGTCCGGCAATATCTCCACACAATCGCTGGATAGGGAGACGTGGTTCTGTAGAATGGCCTGTACGATCACCTGATCTCACGCCGTTAGACTTCTTCCTATGGGGATATGTAAAAGTATGGTCTACAAAACCAAACCCGACGATTTAGCTGACTTAAGAAGAAGAATAACACTTGTAATTAAGTCGATTACCCCGCAGATGTTAACTAACGTTAGAAGACATTTTTATTTACGTCTAGGATGCTGCCATGATGCTGGAGGCATGCATTTTGAACATCTGCTGCATTAATAATGATTTGTTTTTTATTTTAATGTAACGAATTTCCCACGCTGGAGAAACTTTTTTTTCGTATGTTAATTTCTGCAATAAAATTTAAAACCATAGCATTTTGAATAGAGAATGAAAATACCTTTCAAATGAAGTATCACAAGCCCCTACTTCCAATTTGAAAATTTAGGGGTTGTAGCTCTCACCTGAAGGGGGTTGAATTTAGGGATGACATTTTTTTACGTCGCAAGATGTCATTTTAAAATTATAAATTGACGTGTCTCAGGATTTTCTAGAAAAATGCATAATAATGGAGCTACTGAATTGATTCCATTTGGCTGTTCCACACTGTAGAGAATACACTCATCTCATCACATTTTCAGCTTGGTGTGAAGGTCACCTTCACTAAAATGCATAGGTATAGAAGATAGGGTCTTGATAATAATAATTCTAAAATTATTTTAGATGTTGAATTTGTCTGCTGTAAGGTATTGGGTATTAAAAGGGTAGCTGTACAGCAACCTTTAAAACGTACGCGCCACATGTGAATTTTTTTGGCAACCGTTTTTTTTAAATGTAAGTTTGGGATACTACACTGTATACTATACATTGATGGACAAAGTGTGGAAACAAGTAAATAAATCTAAAATTAATAAAACTGATACGACATGTTAAAATTAGCTTTAGTAAGCCATAACCAGATAGTATGTCATAATCAGATACGTATTTTACTACGGTTGGTGATATTTCAGTTAGCCATATCTTGAAAACGACGCATGGGACCCACTTCACTTTTTAGGTGATGACTATATACCTCTTACAGAAAGGATTTATAGTGAAAAAACCGTCAACAAAGTTTGCGAAAAAATTTTCAAAAAACCTGGAGCACTCCTGGGATCTCAGTAACGCCCTGTGGAATATTTGCAGTAATTTTTTTTTTTCATAATCTAGAAACAAATATAAGGAGAGGTTTTTCGATTTGTTACAAAATATATTTTTTTCAAAAAGTTATGGTCATTTTAATTTTTGGGAAACAAAATGTTCCTATAAAATTAAAATTAAAATGGCCATAACATTTTTGAAAAAAGAAATATTTTGTAACAAATCGAAAAACCTCTCCTTATATTTATTTTTAGATTATGAAAAAAAAATTTACTGCAAATATTCTACAGAGCGTTACTGAGATCCCAGGAGTGCTCCAGATTTTTTGAAATTTTTTTCGCAAACTTTGTTGACTGTTTTTTCACTATAAATCCCTTTCTGTAAGAGGTATATAAGTCATCACCTAAAAAAGTGAAGTGGGTCCATGCGTCATTTTCAAGATATGGCTAACTGAGTTATCACCAACCGTAGTAAAATACATATCTGATTATGACATACTATCTGGTTATGGCTTACTATGCTAATTTTGCATGTCGTATCAGTTTTATTAATTTTAGATTTATTTACTTGTTTCCACACTTTGTCCATCAATGTATAGTATACAGTGTAGTATCCCAAACTTACATTTAAAAAAACGTTTAAAAAAATTCACATATTTTAGTAATGGCAACGACGATATATACTGATTACTGACTCCACTCGCCTAATTGCTTACATTTTGTACTACTTTGGTGAGTTCAGTCCTGTCATACTGCGGACTTATTGCAATCCAGTAGGTACACAAAAATACTACAATAGTACCCCTTCACTTAAAGAGATTTTTAATGGGACTGTTTCAATTATATACAGTATGTATAAAGCCGACATCGGTCGGGAGTGAAAAGATTGAAACTCACGAAGCATGCACGAGGCCATGGATCATTCTATGTCTTTGGACCAATGACGTCATGCGTCACATACATGATGTTCGATAGACTTTTTCCCTACCCAAGATTTTGCCCTTCATGTTAGGCAAATCATCTTTACCAAGCGTGACGTAGCCAAATGGTTTACCAAAACCATGACGCAGATCTGGCAATATTTTCCAGCAATGAGGCTAGAATGAGGAATTATATGGGAGTTAAATGAGGCCGAGACGAAGGGTTAAATGAGGGATAGCTCTCATCCAGGCCCAGGCCGGGTGGGTGGGGGGTTGTGACGTGACGCATGACGCAATATTGCCCAGGGGCAATCCCATAATAAAGACATAGAATGTCAAAAAGGACCATTCTACACAACTCGGCTAACGTAGTGTGGTTAGAGGGCTGGTCTGATTTCCTCACTACCTCGATGCGTATGTGGAGTTGCTACTTATCTGTCGTCTCACTTCGTCCTTTTTCTGTGTCAGCCAGTTGGCCGATGTCGGCTTTACACTACTGTAGAGGTACTAAGGCAGGGACGAGGATACCGTGACGCAGTGGCGGCTCGTGGGTGTGTTACATGGGTGGGCACAGGGTGTATCAGTGGTATTACTTATTTGCCACTAATGGCGCCGCAGGCGAAAATTTTCTAAATTTTCAAGGTCATGCGTTTTACTGACCCTTCAGAATTTGTTATGAAAAATTCCTTTTTATACAAAATATAGACTTTCACAAGAATAATTTTTGGGATTTGGTAGCTTTTTTAGATAATATTAGGCACGAATATTGAGGGCTTAAATGTGTGTTACGAACGCTGGG